>JAQQAC010025234.1:14911842-15005128 GCA_029783875.1 Phataginus tricuspis | reverse complement strand
CTCTCTCTCTCTCTCTCTCTCTCTCTCTCTCTCTCTCTCTCTCTCTCCCCTTTCCCCCTTACCAATCTCTCCCCTTTCCCCCTTACCAATCTCCCCCTGCCGATCTAACGTAGCCCAGCATAGCTTAAAACACCAAGTACATGTGAATGACTCCCAGTTTTATATCTCCTCCCAGACCTCTCCCCTGAGCCCACTCCTCCTCTCTGTTGGGTGTTCAATGGGCATCTCACACTAAACATGTCAAAATCAGAATTTAAGAATCAATACCCAGGCCCACAACTCTGTTTCTCACTTAGTTCCACTATGTCAGTAAGTCATTCCATTGTTTAACCCACTTGTTGGGGCCAAAACTCTTGATATCATTCTTGTTTCTTCCCCTTTACTCACCCTGCATGTCCAATCCTATAGAAAGTTTTGTCAAATCTGACTCCAAAATATATGCAGAAACTCTTTTCATCACCTTCTCCCTGCCCGTCTTAGCTAGCCTCATCTTTTGGTTAGACTGCCCAGGCACACATTCCTAACCAGACTCTGCTCTCTCCCGTGCCTCCCTGTAATCCACGTTCCTCCGAGCAGCAGAGGTAGGGTCTTGCAATATAAAAGGATCAGTGTCATCCCACAGGGAAACCTTTGTGGCTCCTCATTGACACTAGAACTCCTTCGCTCTCCTGGCCTTGGCTGTCCACCTTATGACCAATCTGCCTTGACCTCATCTGATCCCAGAACTCACCTCCTATGGGTCTCAGATGCGCGTGCCTGGCACTTTACCACACGTGTTATTCACTGAGTTCCTTGGACTCCCCAAACTCATTCCTCCCTTATGATACTATTTGTAGTTTTCTTCATGGCACTTAGCAGTCTGATACCTTGTTATGTCTTTGTTTTTTTAATTTGTTTACTGTCTCCTCCCTGTTGAATGTGAGTTCCTTAAAGGCATGGGCCTCATCTGCCCTGTTGATTACTGAATCCTCAACATCTAGAAAAGTAGGGGCATAGCGATTATGTACAGAAGAAGAAAAAAGATTTTTCAACAGATCAATTTGCTCTTCCTTTCTCCATCTCCAGATGCTTTAAAGAGGTTATCAAGAGCTAAAGAGGCTACAGACAGCTGAAGAAAATGTCTTGCTCATTACTTTGATATTGTCTTCTGAGAACAAAGCATGAAAAGTGTGCATTTTTTAGAAGTTAGTATTCCATATTTTAGCAACTTTTTGCAGTCTTTAAATCTAATGCTCTTTGCATGATTTCTTTTTTGCTCTTTAAAAGTCTATATGTCAAAATAGAATTTGATTTGCAGAAACTTAATGTTAGCACTTTCAGAAGTATGCAGTAAGGAGGAAACAATAAAAATGCATACCATTCACTCACAAACACAACACGTTTATATCTTGGAATTAGGGATTTATGTATGAATAATCCTTCCATAGAAAAATGAAAGGTAATAAAATAATGTTTTGACTGCAGATACGTTTTATTATTTTCAACTGTTTACAGAATAGCCCACCCTTTGAAAATGTGCTGTAACTGCAGTTGCATAGAGTTAACATAAATTATGGTGAACAAATAATACCTACCATTCCGAGATTTTCCATGATAGTTTCATGTAATAATTATCTGCTTCCTAGTTTATACCTATGAGCAGGTATTCTGCATGTGTAAGTGATGTGATTGCCTGGAACCTGGTGGAAGGCAGGTCAGCATCATGTTTAGAATACAAATTCTGGCTTTAGAATGCCTGGATTCACCTCTTACTGACTGTGCACCCTGGGCACGTTATTCAGTTTCTTCTTTTCTCAGATGAGATTGGATAAATAAACACATGCCTTTGGGGGTGGTTTTAAACATAAAATGAGATAATCCGTGTAGAACACTTACTGTCTGAAGCATGATAAACCCCTAATAATAATAGCGAATGTTATCACTATCTTTACATTTACCCACATTATCACATATGATTAGCTGTCATTCTTCCCCTGATACAGGCCTCAGAGACTGTTAGATAAGTTTTCATCAGAAGAAGAAATAATTGCATTGATTTTTTTGTGGAATGATAGATGTCTAGGGCAGTGTTTCCCAATATAGGTAAATATGGGTTACATAAGGGAAAAGCAGAATATTATTTTAATATTTTGAGACATGCTGCATTAAACAAATCTGGTCAGGTATCTATACATCGGGACTCTTCAGAGCCTTTAAAATATTAAGGTAGAGCTGCATTCCATTTAGCTATTGGCTTTAAATCTTTGTTAAGTATGTGCCTCGTAGTGGTGTAATTAAAAATTTTTAAATGTTAACCTACACCATGAGCTTCCAAGAAGGACATACATTGCGCAAGATTTTTCAAAATTGGGATATTTTTCCACAGAGGGTCTACTACTCTCTCAATTCGCAGATGGTGGAAGAGTGATTGATAAGAGAATGTTCTTATGGCCAGGAGAGGGATCCCTTCTAGCATATGAAGAACTTCACCTATGAACTTGGAAAGTTTGGATTTTTCAATATTACATTTATATAAATGGATAAGGGTATTTAGAAAGTTGGATATAACTTAAACCTTCCTTGTTTCACTCATTGAAAGAAGAATTTTCTCATGGCTTAAATCAAATAATATGATTAAAGGATATTGGTCTGTGTGCAGAACAAAACTGATTGTGCTTTTTCTGGGAATATGTCTTCATTCAGTCAGATGTGTCTTTCTTTAGTAAAAGAGGTAGCCAAACATTGTGGTGTGAGCTAAACGTTGGAGCTAGGTTGCCTGGTTTGAAAATCACCTCTGCACTTACTAGCTGTGTGAGGCTGGTCAAATTACTTGACCTCTCTGTGCCTCAGTTATCTCAGCTGAAACTGGAAATAAATAGCTACTCCTTCATAGGGTTGTTATGGGGATTAAATGAGTTACTAATTTTAAAGGATTGAATTGTCCCTAGCCCATAATATGTACTATATATTTGTTAAATAAATAAAGCTGGAGAAGTTCTTTCTTTTCAGATTTTTGCAACCATCACCACAATCCAGCTTTGGGGTATTTCCATCACCCCAAAAGGACCTCTGTTTTTTACCTAATCATAACCTGATGGACATTTGGATTGTTTCCATTTTTTGGCTATTATGAATAATGCTGAAATGGACATTGTAATCCAGTTTCATAGGAATATACAGAATTATACTCACATATATATATATATATATATATATCTGTAGCATCTACTCAGTCTTGGGGAAATTTGTACTGAGATATACAAACTGGAAATAAATAGCTACTCCTTCATAGGGTCGTTATGAGGATGTGATAGCAGGAAGACTGGTCGTTCAGTGGTAGAAATCTAAATCCGTTACTTTGTCTCTGGGTTCAGTGGTGTTCTCTCTTGAAGCAGGTGGTTCCTAGAGATTCTTCCCCAGCCAATGACTGTGTGGTGATGGCCAGACCAAAAAATAGGTAATTTGCTGCCCTCCGTAAAACATGTGGTGTTTGTGCTTAATAGTGTGATGTATTAAACAAGAGAAAGGGCTGCATGTTTTAGTGAGATAAGAGATTGAGAAATCTTCTAAGCAGCTTGTTTTAATAGCACTACTAATCTCTTAAAAATTGTTTCCATGTCGATTTGGCTGTAATGAGAGTAGTTAACATGTAGTGAGCACTGTATTGTGTTCTCCACCCCCTACCCCTCACTGTGAACATAAAGGGATCATTGTCACGATCCCCATTCCACATGGAGGGAACTAGGGAAGCTACTGACTTGCCTAACTTAATATTAGAAACTTGCCTAACTTACCATTAGAAATATTAGCTTTAATATTATAAACCTAAGGACTCTGACTCCAGAATTTGTGCTCCTAACCACTTCAAATTCTCTGCCTGGAAACTTTAGAACAGTAACAGTGCACCTGGAAAGTCTAAATTTATGGTTTGTATATCTCAGTACAAATTTCCCCAAGACTGAGTAGATGCTATAGATATATATATGTGAGTATAATTCTGTATATTCCTATGAAACTGGATTACAATGTCCATTTCAGCATTATTCATAATAGCCAAAAAATGGAAACAATCCAAATGTACATCAGGTTATGATTGGGTAAAAAACGCGAAATGCAATAGAATATTATTCAGCAATAAAAACCAGCCATTGATACATGCTACAACAATCAGGAACCTCAAAAAGTTATGCTGAATAAAAGAAGCCAGATGTAAAAGACCACAGAGTATATGATTCTGCTTATATGAAATGCTCATAAAAAGCTCTACAGTGGGAAAGTAGATTATTGGTGGGCTGGAATTTGGGGTTGTAATAGGGATTTGACTGAAATGAGCATGAGAGGTCTTTTTGGGGTGATGGAAATACCCCAAAGCTGGATTGTGGTGACGGTTGCAAAAATCTGAAAATTTGCTAAAAATCATTTACTAAGCAAGAAGCACACATTTTATTGGCTGAATTTATCATATGCAATTCATTCCTCAATAAGGCTTAACAAAAAAAGAACAAAGTGGATCATGGTCCAGAGATTTAGTATTTTGGCCCATACATTTATCTGCCCTTTCTCCATAATTTATAGAATAAAAGATAAAAAGTTATTTTTTATGTTTAGCTTAAAAATAAATTGGCAATAAGTAGGAAGTTTTATTTATGTAGAATTCTATACAGATACAATTTCCCTTGAAGATGATAAAATGAGTGTCTCATTCAAGAAATAAACTATGTTTCTATACCTCATTTAAAGCTTGTCTTTTCAAATGAAATGTTTAAATGGAAGTTGCATCATGGTGTTAGATTCCTGTATAGAGAAATATCCTGAAAAGTAGAAGAAATCTACTACCTGTATCTTGGCTAGGTAATTCACATACTCCTTTACAGCCAGTAGTCCAATTTCATGATGTTCTATCCCTTGATTTTCACTTATTTCTGCTTTGTGAGATGTGCAGGGCATTCATTTATCATTTCCCCCATTTTGCAGATTAGGCAACCGAGGTAGATATGGATTAAACCCAAGCCATGCAGTTTTTACAAGGCTGACGTGAGTCTAGTACTCAGTTTGCCTGAACACTAGTCATATATGATCCATATGTGATCCTAATACTTTGCACTGATTGTTTGAAATAATAGATATGTAATAAGGGCTGATGGATTAATTCCTTAGAGCCATGGTAAATACTCATATCTGTATCCTTAAAGAGTTTCATTGCTGTCATCTTACAAGATTCTCTAAACATCATGTGGTAATTTGGAACTGCAAACAGTAAGGGTTTAAAATATGACTTGGTACTGGTGGATTATAATAGTCTTTGATGTGATTATCAGACATTTTACAATGGACAGATGGAGGAAAGAATGATCCCACACAAACTATCCCCTCTTAAAAATAATGTTCCTGATTTTAATTCCTGGGCTTCAAGCTTTGTGAAAAAAACAAAAACAAAAACAAAAAAACAATTAGGCAAGCATTACAGATTATTTGACTATTGTGTTGGCTTGCCATGCATCAGAAAAAAAAAGAGAGAGGGAAGCTGCCACCTTTACAAAAGGCAGCATTGGGCTCTGATGTATCTCCAAGTCACTCTTTCCTAGGAATGTCCTGACGGGCACATTTCCTGCTCTTAGCTTTAGATCTCAGTCCATTTCTCATGGACTCAACAATTCACTCCTAAAGACGGATTTATCAGAGGCTCACAAATCCATTCTCTCCCTTTTTAGTCACTTTCTTAAAGAAATAAAAACACTGTCAGGGTGGTTTTTTGTTTTGTTGTGTTTCACTTTAAACCATATCTCTTGACCTATTCTTAGTACAATTGTATTTCTTGATTATATTCCCTGTTTGTTGTCCTTATTTTGCTGGGAGTATTCTTTTACCAGCAACATGGGTCCTACCTTCAACTGTTCTGTTATCTTGAGAATTTACGTTCCTTACATGTGAAGATGGATTGTTCCCTGGAAGGCTGAACAGCAAACCTGAATGCTTTGTTTTGTACTCGCAGCCTCTTGTTTTCACTTCGTGATTTCTGTATTCAGAAACCGAAGTGCTGACAGCAAGGGAACAGAGATGGGTATCTTTTTCAGAGAGCTATGCATGAGAACTATGGAAACATTTTTCTGGTTACACTTATTTTGTTTTTAAGACAGTTGTTTTTCAGATGTAAGTGAGACTGAGTGGGGTGGACTTAATGTAAAGCACATGTATTGGCAGGCCCGCAGACACTTGTTAGAGCTCTGCGCATATGCTGGATAATGGGCTCTGTTTCAGATGTGTGTTTCTGGCAAAGCCCAGCAGTGTACTTTTTAAAGTCTAGGAAACATACAAGTTTATTGCAACTCTTCCACACACACCCCAACCCCTGCTAAGGCTGTAAAGGGGAAAGGATTTAAAACGTAGGAAAGAGAGATTAGATTTCTCTGGGATAAAGCAGATATTGGTCTTTTATTTTGATATATAAAACCGTACCTATGTCTTTCTCACCCAACAGTAAACATATCAAAAGCAGGGATCTCTGGTTTTCATTATTGAATTCCCTCCACTTGTTTAAAATATACACATTTTTTTCTGTCTTTTAGGGACTACATTCAGTTTTTAACACGCATGCTTGATTTCTGCCAGTGCATATTTTAAAATGCAAATTTAACATGCATACAAAGTATTTCTATATGCGTCTTGACCAGTGGAAGGAACAGGGAATGTTTTAATTCTGCTCACTACCAAATTGCCAATAGTTTCAGCTCATCTTGGTATATATGCCCTGAAGCAGTGAGTAGTATGCTTATTATTTAACATTAACCATGCTTATTTAGATTTACTGATATGCTTCCCAGTTTCTTTGCTCACCATTGCTTCACACTGCTTTCTGGCTCAGTTTACATATTCCTAAAGCACAGCCCTTTGGTCCATTAGTTAAGAACAGCTAATAGATGAGTCTTCATTTTTGCTTTAAAAAATACTGATTTTATCCTTCATTTTACATTATGATTTACTGGACATAGGATTCTTGGCAAACAGTTATTTACACTCGGCCTCTTAATATGAACCATTATCTTCTGGTTTCTTCTGTTGCATTTGAGAAGTCTGAAATCAGCTGTCAGCGTAATTGTCATTCTTTAGCAAGTAATCTGTCTTTTCCGTCCAGTTGCTTTCAAAATGTTCTGCAGTCAAGATGTTCTTTGGTCATTGGCCATTTTATTATGACCATTATGACAAAATCCCAGCTTTGTATTTTTGCTTTTTACTTACATGCACATCTCATTTCCCCTTCTATCAGAGGAGTCATGTTTTTTATCAATTTAGAAAATTTTCAGCCATTTGTTCTTTAAATATTTGTTCCTACTTTCCTTATTTTCATTTTCTGTCCCTCTTTCCATCTCTTCCTCAGAACTTTTATTAAATGTTCCTTCTTATTCTATCATCTACATCTCTTAACAACTTTTTAATATTTTCAAGATCTTTATATTACTCTACTATATTTCCATGTCTGGTTTATATTTCATTGTTTTCCTCTTTCACTGTGTCTAATTTGGTGTTTAACGTGCTTATGTTTATTTAAATTTATGCACAGTATCCTCGTCTCTATTTATTTTATTTTTATTTATGCCTTGAGTCACTTTAAACATAGTTTCCAGCTTATCTTTCATTTTTACTAGCTTAAGTGCTTGGGTTTCTCCTCCTATTATTTATTCTCTGTGTTGACTCTTATAGTGAATTGTTTCCTTGTATATTTTGTCATTTTTGATTATAAGGTCATCTAAGTCTTCAGAGTCTCCTAAGCTCTGACTTCCCTCTACTTCTGCCAGATGCCACCGTACTATCTCTAGCACACTGCTAGGTAGGGTTTTATAATTTCCTGGCTTGGGATTGCCATGATATGCAGATTCAATAAATTTAAATCCCTAATTCAGGAAAAGTTTTTAAGAAGTTACCAAAAAAAAAAAGTCTTTGTTTTCCTCTAATCCATAGTACAAAAAAATGTCCTTGTCTTTCTTCTGCTTTCAGTAGATATATATTTTTTTTTTCTTGTCTATCCTTTCACAGAGAGTGCAGCTCTTCTAGGATTCAGCTTTCATGTAGGTAAGACTGTAATTATTATCTGTGGTCCACGTGAGTGTCAAATCCCAAACCCCTTGACTAACAAGACCAACAATCCCCTTACTCTCAGCACAAGGTCTGTTTCTTTTTTTTTTTATTAAGGTATTATTGATATACACTCTTATAAAGGTTTCATATGAAAAAACAATGTGGTTACTACATTTACCCATATTATCAAGTCCCCACTCATACCCCAATTCAGTCACTGTCCATCAGTGTAGTAAGATGACACAGATTCACTGTTGGCCTTCTCTATGCCACAAGGTCTGTTTCTGTATCAGCAAAATGGGTTACATTTCTCTTTCTGTTACCTGGACAGTTCCTTTCCTTCTTGAGTAAATCCATACAACTTAGCAAAGTTTCAGGTTCTATACTCTGTGTAGTTTGGTATATTGTGAGATACAGAAGTCTCCTTTATCCTTTAGTTGTGTAAATGTACTTTCTCTAAATATTCAGGACTCACCAACAAAAAAACACATTATTAATGTTTGGACTTGACTCTTATTATAAAGAAGCAAGTGACAATAGCATAAGCTGATAGTGAAGATTTAATTAAAACATAAAAACTATACAGGGGGAGATTCAAGATGGTGGCGTGAGAGGTGAGACAGAGAACTCCTCCCAAAACCACAGATAGTGAGAAAATATAGTTAATACAACTAACCCTAAAACAGCAGTAGGAAAGAAGGCTACACCAGACTGCATACAGACCTCACGAACAGAGCAGACCTCACGAAACAGGGTAACATACGCCTTCACCCAGCGGGACCCAGGCCCTTCCCCCACCCCAGCTCACTGGCAGGAGGAAGAGAAATGGAGCAGGGAGGGGGTGGAAGCCTGGGACTGCAGAACACCTAGTCCTGGAGGTCTGCTTTGAGAGGAGAAACCTACACCATGTGGTGCACTGGAGGATGGGGATCTGGGACAAGTGGAGTGCTTGAGAAACAGATTCTGGCCAATTGTGGAGGATGGGATCCACACACAGCCATGGATATACAATGGGGAGATGACAGCCTCTTCAACAGCTGGTGTTGGCAAAACTGGACAGCTACATGTAAGAGAATGAAACTGGTTATTGTGTAACCCCATACACAAAAGTAAACTCAAAATGGATCAAAGACCTCAATGTAAGTCATGAAATCATAAAATTCTTAGAAAAAAATGTAGGCAAAAATCTCTTGGACATAAACATGAGCAACTTCTTCATGAACATATCTCCCCAGGCAAGGGAAACAAAAGCAAAAATGAACAAGTGGGACTATATCAAGCTGAAAAGCTTCTGTACAGCAAAGGACACCATCAGTAGAAAAAAAAGACAGTCTACAGTATGGGAGACTATATTCATAAATGACATATCCGATAAGGGGTTGACATCCAGAATATATAAAGAGCTCACACACCTCAACAAACAGAAAGCAAATAATCCAATTAAAAAATGGGCAGAGGGTCTGAATAGACACTTCTCCAAAGAAGAAATGAAGGTGGCCAACAGGCACATGAAAAGATGCTGCACATCGATAATTATCAGAGAAATGCAAATTAAAACCACAGTGAGATATCACCTCACACCAGTGAGGATGGCCAACATCCAAAACACAAACAACAACAAATGTTGGCAAGGATGTGGAGAAGGGGAACCCTCCTACACTGCTGGTGGGAATGCAAATTAGTTCAACCATTGTGGAAAGCAGTATGGAGGTTCCTCAAAAAACTCAAAATAGAAATACCATTTGACCCAGGAATCCCACTCCTAGGAATTTACCCTAAGAATGCAGCAGCCCAGTTTCAAAAAGACGTATGCACCCCTATGTTTATTGCAGCACTATTTACAATAGCCAAGAAATGGAAGAAACCTAAGTGTCCATCAGTAGATGAATGGATAAAGAAGATGTGGTACATATACACAATGGAATATTATTCAGCCATAAGAAGAAAACAGATCCTACCATTTGCAACAACATGGATGGAGCTAGAGGGTATTATGCTCAATGAAATAAGCCAGGTGGAGAAAGACAAGTATCAAATGATTTCACTCATCTGTGGAGTATAAGAACAAAGAAAAAACTGAAGGAACAAAACAGCAGCAGACTCACAGAACCCAAGAATGGACTAACAATTACTGGGGAAGATGGGTGAGAAGGGAGGGATAAGGGGAAAAAAGGGGTATTACAACTAACACACATAATGTAGTAGGGGTGGGGATTACGGGGAAGGAAGTATAACACAGAGAAGACAAGTAGTGATTCTATAGCATCTCACTACGCTGATGGACAGTAACTGTAATGGAGTATGTGGTGGGGACTTGATAATAGGGGGAGTCTAATAACCATAATGTTGCTCATGTAATTGTACATTAATAATACCAAAATAACAAAAAATACTATACAGGGAATTTACTGGACTCAGAATAGAGACAAACTCATCCTCATATATCACCACAGTAAAATAAGAGCTGATATTTTAAAGTTGATGATTTTGAGGCATATTAAGAGCCCTAATTATATATGTACATGTATAATGTAAACCTGGAATACTCCTTTTCTACTGAGCATGCAAAGTAGTACATTGGAAGGATAATAATATACCATGTGAGTACTGCTTTTTCCTTAACATTTTTTTCTTACTAGATCTGCTTCCTCTATTTTTATGTCTTCTTATTTTTCGCTGTTTTCAACTCATTCTCTCCCACACACTTTTAAAAAGCATCTCTTTTAAAAGGAGCCCTGATTTAACAATTTACTTGTTGGTTTGCTTTGAAGTCCATGCAGAGTAACACATAAAGGCAGAAAATACTGAGCTATAATAATATTATGTCATCCTCCTTGTTAGAAATCTTAGCCAGATTCACGGATACTTCCTGATCTCTGGTGTTGGGAGGCATCACAGTAACCTTTTTTTCCTTTTTTGAAATACAGAAATGGCATCCCAGACAGGTTATTTCACCAAGGTCATTCATGAAGTTTTTAGTAATGTGACACTTTTTAAACATAACTGTATCTAGAATCTGTCTAAACAATATATTTGACCCAGTAGTTTTTAGCATAATTAATGATACATAGAGGCTAGAAGAATTTTGATAATGGTAATCAGTAAAATAATAACATTGTGAACCAGGCACTGTTCTGGGACTTTCCATTTATTTACTCACTTAATTCTACCAAGTCCATGAAATTCTGTTATACTCCCATTTGAAGGCAAGGCTTTCTGAGAGGTTAAGCTACTTCGCAAAGTGATGTAGCTGGGAGATATCAAAGCAGGGATTTACAGCCACATCATCTGCAGCCTGGCTCCACAGTGTAACTGTGAACTACATTGCACTGTTATTAGTAATGTGACACTTTTTAAACATAAGTGAATCTAGAATCTGTCTGAACAATGTATTTGACCCAGTAGGTTTTAGGATAATTCATGATACATAGAGGCTAGAAGACTTTTGATAATGGTAATCAGTAAAATAATAACACTGTGAACCAGGCACTGTTCTGGGACTTTCCATTTATTTCCATATATACACACACACACTAGTATACAGACACGCCAACACATATACATACACACACAGCCTTTGGTGTTAAAATTATCTTAGAAGTATCTCTCTTTAGCATTATCTTTTCTCTCTATTTGAGTAGGAAGAAAGGGTGTAAATGCCCTCACTATTCAATTTCTAATAATGACCCCAATACAGTGGATTGTCTGATCACTGGCAAATACTCCAATCCTAATTAAAGAGGTTATTTTAGAAGAATTGGGGCACATATTTTATAGGACTGAAGCCAAGGTCTTATCTAAGAGGTTAACTTCAAAGAGTTCTGAAATTATGATAACTGCTATTTTGTCATTATTAGAAAACAACAGATTTTATTTCAAGCCTTGGCATCTAGTGACTTAATTCAGCATGTGTGCCCTCCACTAACTGAGATCAAGCAAATGAAGCCATTTGTCACTAGCAAGTAACTTAGCTTTTGGTGCTGAGCCATCTTATGCATAATGATTACCAGTTAACCAATATTAGATATTTAATTATGATTTTGGATTCCATTAATGTATTTTTACTGTTTTAATAGTATCTAGGTATTTTAGTTACTATAGTTTGTTGAAATCATATGATTGTTTGGAAAGAAGTAAACCTTAATTGTAATCAGTTTTATAGCAAGAAGCTTAAAAATGGAAATAAAGTTCTAATGAGTAGGAAGAACATATTGTTTCCATTTATGATGTATCAGTGTATATTATATCCTATTTTGTTCTCTAGTTTGACTAGACTAAACTTGGTGAAAATTTCTTTATTTATAGCATATGTGCTTTTTGTATGTTCATAATCCAAGCCCCAAAATGACAGCAGCTAATCTTTGATTCTCCTTCTTCTTGACCTTAAAATATTCTCAAGGGCATTTTAAATCAATGTCACGGAATTAAAGTATGTGACATATAAATGCAGAAAGGATTTGTACCTTAATGGCATTAACATATTTGATGCCATATGGAAAGAGAAAGGAGAGACAAGCACACATGAAGGTTTCATGAAGGTAGTTATTCTAAGACTGCATGACTTTGCGATTCACTATCAGTGGAGCAGTATAATATTAGGAAAGATTGTGTTTAATTTATGCACTAATCATTTGCGTATGGATGGGGAACTGGAACCACATTTAGATTCACTATCAGTGGAGCAGTATAATATGCGGAAAGATTGTGTTTAATTTATGCACTAATCATTTGCATATGGATGGGGAACTGTAACCACATTTAGATTGCTTTGCACCTCTACGTGGAGCACAAGGTGTAGACCAAAGGTAGAACATGAATATTGCTGCTATTTTCTTCACAGGAAAACTCTTGGCCAAGTCTTTCATCTTTACTAAAAAGTAGATGAAAAGTACGGTCGAATGACCTCACCACTCGCAAAATAACTCAAATGAGACAAAACAGATCAAAACCCAAATCCCCTCCTCTGCTCCTCTGAGTCTCTCTCCCAAAAACCACTCAGGCTTTAACCCTTTAGGCTGAGCTAGTTTATTGGCTGGGCAATTTTTATTTTGTCATTCTGTGAACTGGCAGTCTCTGAGATGGCTCTCACTAATTTGGCTGACTTTCTGGAGAGCCTAGAGGCCATGGGTGAGAGAAACATCATTGCTAACGTTTTTAAACGAGGCCGTTTTAAGGCCAGTGTCTTGGCCAGCAGGGGTGGGGGCAGGGCAGGAGCGAGATGGGCACGAACAAGCCAACGAAGACAAGCAGGGAGGGAGAGGAGCTAAATGAAACTGTCATCGGGTTTAAAATTGTGCTGAAACTGGGCAGAATATGACCTGTCGTCTCTATACTTAAAAATAAATAAATAAATAAATAAATAATCCTTCTCAATTCATCCATTCAGGAAATGTTTGAGAATTATGTGCCAAGTAGTGTATAACAGCTGGAGAGTCAACCATTAAAAAGTCACAGTACCTGACGTGGTGCAGCGAAGTTATCCGTGGCTGAGACAGACAAAGCAATAATTATAATGCATTTAGATAAGTGGCAGTAGAAATATAGAAGTACCATGTAGTTTCTAAAAAAAAAAAGCATGGGAAAGGAAAGACGTATTCTTTTTCTCCTTTTCTTCAAGTTAGTTCTCCAGCCTTCTTCTGGTAGGGGAGAACCCCTCTTCCACGTCGCACTGTCACAGTTTTACACCACCACGCACACAGTGGGGAAGGATTCCCAAGCAGTGTTCCTGCATGGACACACTCCCCATGCCTACAGAAAGGAAACCGAGCACTAGCCAGGCCTAGCAACATTCAGCCAGCTGCCCTTGGCTCAACTTTCATCCCTCAAAACAGCAAGTTTAAGAAAATGTCACTGTTTTCTCTGAGAAACATGCCAAAGACCTGTCATCCATATGCAGCTTCTCTCTCCATCACCAAGTTTTCAGTTGTGAGCTCAAGGGTGGCCTCCTTTTGCGTATTGATCCTAACGAGCGGGTTGTTCACAGCACCTCAAGCCTGATAAGTCCAGTACTGAGTCCATCTGGTTCTCCACCCTCGCTGCCCCGAGCCACCTCGGTCCTTCCCTCTTTAGGCATGGCCTTATATTGTCTGCCCTTTACTCCAACCAAAAATGCTGGTCCTGTCTGTACTGACTCGCAGACTTCTCTACTGTTTATCCTTTTCTTTCTTCCTAGTCTCTTGGTCCCTTCAGGCTGCCGTTCCTTACCTGGGTGACCGGGACAGCACCCCTGCTAATCAGTCCCAGCCCCATCAGCCACCACATGGCCCTTTTGATCTTTTCACTGTAAACCTGAATCTGTCATTCGCCTGTTAAATATTCTGCCAACCACCCATCTATTTCCTGTAACAGGGGTTTTCAAACATATTTTTAGTGGGCAGAATCCTCTTTCTGTTATTTTATGCTGTCTTATGTACTATATCAATTACATGCAGGTGATTGGATGTGAAGTTCAATGTGTGGGATGGAGACATAAGAGAGCAGTGGTCTCCGGGGGGATCTCCCCATCATGCCTTCTGGGTGACCTAAGGGACCTCAGTGTATCTGCAGGGCAAAACAGAATGCTGCTGGAAAACCACTGATCTACAGAAAAAATTATAAACTCCCTTAGGTTACCTCAAAACCCTTCATTGTCCACCTGCTCATTGCCTGTATCTTTATACTTCATGCTGCAACGACATTAATTGTTGCTGCTTCTACAACATGCTGAGCTCTATCATGCTTCTGTTTTTGAACACTGGTCTCTCTGTCTATGAGCCCCACAACAAGAACTCCAAGCCACCGACTACTCATTGACTGGTGCTCAGTGAGCACCGTCTGTTCGTGTCACATTTCCACCTTCCACCCCCAGGCACCCTAAAACTTTCCTTTTCTGTATGTCCCCTCTGCATTTCACCTTCACCTCTATAACATACTGCTTTGCGGCTCTTGTAGTCACTGAGGCCAGTAACTGGGGCTTCATTCTTGATTCCTCAGTACCTAGCAGAGTCCTTTGGGCCGATAGTGCATCATTAACAAATATGTAGGACTTGAATAAATGGGTAAAACTTGGATTACTATAAGGGATGACTGTAATTTAGAGTTAAATTATTTTCAAAGAAAAATATGTGTTAAAATGTTTGATAAAGTTAATACATCCCTTCATTTTTTGAATGGAATGAGAATTTAAATGGAAGTTTGTTGATAATAAAATGATTAAAAGCAGGAAGAGACATAGATTAAAAACAAAATGAGAAGAAACCTTAAATCACTATATGCTGAATGTGAAACTTTGTCTTCCAGCTTCTTCAGCTTACTGTTAGTGAATTTAAGGCATTTGAGAGAGCCAGCCCAGCCTCCAGCCTGTTCAGCGTTTCTCCTTTCTGCATTCACCCATCGTTGTGTTACGGTCAGGTTACATTCAGATAACTGTGTTTAGACTTAGTTATCAGTGCTAGAGAATGGAAACATCATGGCAAAAAAAATCATTCCTTCTTTTGTTTTGGCCAAAAATACTATGAATTTTTTGTAAAGTGAATTGTAAAGTATACCTGTAGTGGTTTATCTTTTTTTTAACCTTAAAATTATTAAAATTTATTTTAAGTACCTATATCAAGAACGTGATGCATATGACAGATTATGTCTCTAAAATATAAAATGGGCACATGGAGCCCTCACTGTAAGCTGAGTAGGGGACCTATTTTCCAAGTAGGGCCTCAGTAAGCCTGGATGAAGTAGCTGGGGGTAGTTGTGGCCTTGAGGCTGAACTCTTCAGCTGAGGCCATGGAAATCCTTGGCTAGAGCTCAGAGGCCTGGGATCCAAACCTACGCAATCCCCTATGAGCTCTGTGAGCGCTGACTTAACTTCTCTCATCTCCATTTCCCACTTCTGGGATCTAATAATATATATAATACGTATCAGGGCTGATAATATATAACAATAATATATATCAGGGCTGATAATAACTGCCTCATACTGAAGATCCATTGAGGTAATGTATATAAAATGCTTAGTTTAAGTCCAGGCACAAGGTGAGCATTCAATAAATGCTGGCTATTATTTTTGTTTGACCCCATTTTATAGAATATTGGCCCTCTGAGAAGCTCCAGTATTTACAGCAGGGCTTCTGAGAAAAATGGCGAAGGGAGATGCCCGAGCATGCTAAGAACAAGAGGCTTAGAAAACCACTGATACTATAACAAATGATGTTTCATTTTGTTCATATTCTTAATGGAAGAGCCTGATGGGAGTTACAGACATATGGGGCAGAGGGATGGTGCAGGTTAATGCACATGGAAGGTGCAGACAAGGCTTTCCACAGTATCTGACAGTTGGCCATTGCATTTACACTGAGTCAACAGAAAATTAAATCATGTTTTTATTTTCATTTAATGTTTGCCTCTTGGGTCAAAATATTTGATAAACTTTAATCTGAGGGCCAGGCCTGCCTTATTTTTTATGGTGCCTAGTCATATTCTTCATTTGACCTGGCATTTGGAACATTCCAGTCCCTTCCTTTGAGTAATGGATGACGCCGGTATTTCTCAGATAGAACATTGTCACTGAGGATACTTCATACAGTGAAATGACGTTGCTGGTTTATATACTTCAGTTGGTTTATTTTGTGAATTCATAAGCCCTATGGGCATTTAAATAACTTGAAATGAGACCTTTGAAAGAAAGCCTTCCTACCTGGCTTTCATTTACAGTAAAAAGATTCATCTCAACAACCTATTTATCTAAAGCCAGCTGTTGACTAAATCAAATATTTATCCCTGTGACTCTCTTGTGACTAGTCATTTGCCAACATTTGTATGTCTTGTCATCTCTGGAGAGTGTTCAGTATTTTCAACTTTTCGGACAGTTTACCTTTTCTATTCTCTTTAAAATTACAGATACTTGGCTGTGTTTATGGCCTAATATGGAGAAAAGGACATGAATCCTTTATTTACTGTAGGAAAGATGAATTAAGTTGAATAGTTTCCTCTTTGTCTTTTTATATTGTCTCATAGGAAAAGGGGCTAAGTAAGCCTCTAAGCCCAGTACTGTAAAATGCTTAAAAGCCTGGGGGTGTGCACACACACACACACACTCTCTCTCTCACTCTCACACAGTGAGAGATAGAATAAATGAAATATATTTTAGTTTAAATGCAATTTCAATTTTCCCAACTACTCTTTTAACCATTTATTATGACAAAAAATCATACCAGATACTCTGGAAATAATGCAGATGAAAAAGACATATTCCCCATCCTTGGAGTGTTTGCCATCTAGTAGTGCATATATCAATATGTGCTGCAAATTACTGGCTTAGACAGAAAGGGAAGTTTAAGAGCCACTTAATGAGGGGTTTAGGGATAGGTATTCTGTAGGTATCATAGGATTGAGTAATTCAGCAGCCCAGCGATATCCAGAGCCAACGTCTTATTGCTCTGTTCTGTCATCCTTGGTTCGGGTATTATGCTCACTTTGGGGACTAATTATCTGTAGTACTTTCAGCCATTACATCTTGAATATCAGTGACCAGAAGAAGAGAAAAGCATACTGTGTAATATTGTGGTTATTTTTCTTATATCAGCAGGATTTTTTCCCCTGGAAATAGCCCAGCAATCTCCCCTTTTATGTCTTCTTGTCCAGTGTGGGACCACGACAGATTTAAACTGATCATCTGAGAAGAATAGATGTTCAGCAGAGTTACTCACAATTCCCCAAAAAGGAAGAAAAGTAAAGGTTGCAAATAAACATACTACAGACTGGAGTGTGATAAATGTTACCAAAATATGACTGAAATATAAAAATGACATGGGGTTTAAAGACAGGGGGAAAATTGACCATGATCTCTTTGTGGTTGTGAGGATGAATGAGTGTTAACAATGTGTCACTCACATTATTTAGAGATTTTTTTAGAGATTATTTAGAGATGTTACTTCTTACTCTTCCATCAAAACTGCAGCCAATTATTTATAAGGTAACTGGCTTGTTTCCTGATGTTGCCTCCACACTGGAACTTCATAGGATAGGAAAAGTGACATCTTATTCATCATGTGTCCCTCTTTTTTAAGTGAATTAAAGAGTAAATGCATAGCCTTGAAGAATTTTTAGCATTTTCAGCTTGCAGGAAGAAAGCATCTGAGGCAAAGAGAACATCTTTAGCAAACCCAGGAAAGCTCACACACCTGCCCGAAGCTTAGGGTAAGATAGTAGAAGAGTGAAAAACAATGCTAGGATGGTAGAAGGTATGAAATGCATGGATTCTTTTTTTAACAGTCATTAACGAGAAGTGAATGTTTCAGAGTTGGACAGTAATATGGTAAGAACTCTGCTTTAGGAAGAGTCACTTGGTGATGCTCTGTTAGGTCGACTACAAGGGGAAGGGAGTAGGCGTGGGACTGCTAGCCAGAGGCTGAAAGGGTGGTGAGCAGCTTGTGAGACCCCGATTTGAGAGGAACAAAATGTGGTCAATGTTTGTCTAGCAATACTGCAGATGAGAACTGAGATGATTTGTTAAAATATAAAGAAGAGGGGGCTCTCTTGTCCCCTCCTGGCCTGAGCCAGGATCTCTGTCCTTTCACTTTCTCTCTAAATAAAAGCCTCTGCCTTGCTCTCCTAAAAAAAATATATATAGAGAGAGAGAGGAATGGATTTGTAGTGGGAAGACCAAGAGAACCACAACAGAATTATAGATACCAGGAGCGGCCAATCCACTTTGCTTTGGTTTAAGTTTGTTTTCAGGGAACGTGGGTTGCAGAGAATACTGTAGGAAAACACAGTGGCTATTCTAGCTGTATGACGTAGTACAGATACCTGAGGCTGCCGCATAGATGTTCAAGACTGGAAATTGTATAGAATGATGACAACAGTAATAAAACTTACACTAAATGCTTTGTGAAGTAAATTATAAATAATTCATAGAAATCTCAAAAGGAATTTAAACTTAAGAAAATAATTAGAATAAGGCCATGACAGCAAAAGCATAGGGTGAGAAACTATAGAAGGAAACATGACTGTTGACAAGTTTTGCCCCACAGTTGTTCAGTTGTTGTCTAATGTGTCTCTTGGCTTTAATCATGTATTTGTAGAACAGAAGAAAAACTTTATGATGTCTTCCCACCTTTCCTCTTGCTTTCAAATTGATGACAATTAAAATGTTCCAGATACATGAAAATCTGCTTAACTTCTAAGGAGATTTCACTAAAAAGATATCTCATAAACTGAGTCACTGTGGAGCTGGGTATTAAATATCAGTGTCTGCTAAGAAAATTTTCTGTGTAGAATTATACTTTGGTATATTTAATTACTTACACCAAATTCATTACTTATACCAAATGCAAGCTCATTTATTTGTGGTTTGTGACTCCTATTGATTGCATTTGACCAACTCCTCAACTTTTTGAAGTCCGTTATAATAGTACCACCCTTCAACTTATTTCTTTAATAATTCCAGTCTCTAAAAGAAATATTCATAAGTACAATTTTTAAAACCTATGACTTTTGGCTGACCTCTGAACCTCTTCAAAAATTTGTAACCCTTTTTTATTCTCTATAGCCGAGAACAGGCCTTTGTAAAAGTATCTGAGATAAAGACATACTTCGCCTTAACATCTTTCCTAAAGTACTTTTCAAGACACTAGTGTTTACAGATAGTATGAGGACATTATCAGGTCACAGAATTTTGTTAGAAGGGGAGAGGTGTTGAAGTTCTGATTTAGAAGGTACCAGAGAAACTCAACAGCAGTAATTGCATATTTACCTGTACAGGAGAGGGGCAACCTGGGGGGACTAATTGCATTATTAGTACAGGGTTTGGAGGGGAGTTCACTTAGCAATTCACTCACACAGGAAGATCAACAGAACTATGAGAGGTTAGCACTGCTAAAGATATTTTTTTAGATTCCTTATATGTAGAACTTCTCTGGGCTTTAGTATGCTAATTTTCAATGTAAGTCTTACAAGCAGACTTTAGAGAAAGGCTCATCCTCAGTTGTATGCCTTGGGTGTTTGTGAGCGTAGCTTCTGTTTCCACAGGGGTGCTCCGTTGGCCCGTGGTGTAGGTGTACGCTGTGAAAAACAGCTAAGACTAACTGAGCCTCTGTGCTAACTTCACATTTATCTCACTTTACTCTTTCAAACAACTCTACAACATAGGGTACTCCCACTTTTTTTTTTTTACAATGCTTCAAGCCTTAGAAAGATTAATTATGTTCCCAGTGTAAGTAGTAAAATCAGGATTAAGCCCATTTGTGTCTACTACCCGTATGTTCTACCTTCCTATACATTCAGAATTTGTTAAACTCACAGAGAAGCTTACTCCTTGAATGATGATTGTTCATTTGGAGTGATATTTCTTTTTTTATTTCTCTCTCAAAAGGATAGCAATCTCTGTTACTTCTAAATGAATGAGTGTTATGTACAAAGCGGAAAGTTTCCCCAATATAAGTATCTTTAAAGAGAACCAACACTAAGAATTTTTGGGGGGTTGAAACTGAGGGGGGTTAGAATTCACAGGTGGAGGGTTAAATGTGAGCTGGCCAGCGGCATGCTGGTAAATGTTTACCAGGTCCCCAAGGTGGGGAAGCAGAGCTGGTATGAACTCAGCCCAGCATAGCACTGGGGTGGGTTAGAAGAAGATCTAACTTAAGTCATGAAGGAAATAAACTATCTGGGGTACATTTTAGCTCTATCTCAATATAGTTTTCATTTACTCCTTTGAAGTTTAGATGAGTATCAGTTTTAATAATGCAACTTCAGTTGTATGAGTTTCTTGAGGAAGGTCTCACTGTATTTGTTTGCTAATTTACATTGATCATTCCTGTTTGTAGCCTATGACGCAGCCCAGGGGATTCAAAGTCAGCCTGAAGATGAGGAGTCATTTTGCCTCAGGGACGGATGAAGACAGTAGTGTGTCTGTTTTCATTTGTCTCCATATATTGTTTGGTTTCCTCTGATTTGTTCATTGATCCATTCTTTATGTAGAAGCATGTTGCTTAGCCTCTGTATTTGTCGGTTTTTTTCTGTTTTTCTTCATGTAATTAATTTCTAGTTTCATATCATTGTGGTCTGAAAAGATGCTTGATACAATTTTAATCTCCTTAAGTTTATGGAACGTTTTTTGTGTCCTAATACATGATCTATTCTGGAAAACATTCTGTGTGCACTTGGGAAGAATGTATATTCTGCCACTTTGGGGTGGAATGTTCTGTGTATATTTATTAAGTCCATCTAGTATAATGTTTCATTCAATGCCACCATTTCCTTATTTATTTTTTGTCTAGGTGATCTGTCCACTGATGTTAATGGAGGGCTAAAGTCCCCTACTTTTACTGTGCTGCTATTTCTCCCTTTAGGTCTGTTAGTATTTGCTTTGCATATATAGGTGCTGCTATGTTGGCTGCATAGATATTTACAAGTGCTGTATCCTGTTGTTGCACTGATCCCTTTATCTTAAGTAATGTCCTTCTTTGTCTCCTTACCTTCTTTATTTGAAACCTATTTTGTCTGATACAACTATTGCTACCCCACTTTTTTCTCTTTTATTTGCATGAAATATCTTTTTCCATCCCTTCACTTTCAGTCCATATATGTCTTTATGTCTGAAATGAGTCTCTCATAGGCAGCATATAAACGGATCTTTTTTTTAATCCATTCTGCCACCCTATGTCTTTTGATTGGTACATTTAGTCCATTTACATTAAAGTAATTGTTGACAGGTATGTACTTACACCATTTTATTTTTTCTGTATTATAGGCTTTAGGTTTGTGGTTACCGTCAGGTTCATATATAGTTTCCTAATATATGACAATCTATATTAAGTTGACAGTCCCTCAATCTTGAACACATTCTAAAAGTACTACTTTTTTGTTCTCTTTCCTCCACAAAACATAAAACAATGTCTTTTTTGGTGGGTGCAGTATATTCTCTCTCACTTTGAAAATTCTCATAATGATATTTGAAGTTTTTCTCTCCATTATATTTCTTCTAAATTTTTTCTTCCCGTTTTTCCACTCCTGGGCCGGTGAGGGTGGGAGATAAGTGGTTTTCTTCAGTGCTAGGATTTTCCTGAACTTTTCTGGAGCAATAATTACACATCACGCTGGGGTTGGGGGAGAGAGAAATTTTGTCTCAAATGAGTCCATTGTCTAGTTTCCCATGCAAAGGAGCAGAAGTTGAGTGGATGAAGGAGCAGAACATTTCAGACAGACAGCTACCTTGTGATAATATGAATAAGAAATGCCACGGCATGCTGTGGGAAGTAGTGGTCAGGTAGAGGAGCTCGAGTGCAGTTGTAGGAGTGAGGAAGTCCAAGGGGTAGGTAGAGAGACCAGATCGTGAAGGGTGTTTGGTGTTCACTTGCATTAGGTTTAACTCTGAGGGAGTAATTCTCAAAGAAACGGGAGTTTAAGTGAGACAGACATCTATTTTTTCCTGTCTTAGAAGGGAGGTGGTGCATCTTCAACGTGCATCTTCCAGTCTGTGGTCCAAGGACGCTGTTCCAGATGATCTGTCAGCCTTCTAGGCAGCAGAAAGGAGATCTCCTCGAAACTGTGTTAGTCGCTTATCTTCCATCCGCTCAGCCGGCATTGTATGGCACATCTACACAGAAGCCTAGGAAAGGTAGTGTTTGGGCAGGAGGAGGTCATGTGCCTGGTCAACAACCGGGTATTCTTTTTACTGAAGATGGAAAGAGAATTTGGTGGGGGACAATTCTGTCTTGTTTGGGGGTTTAGATAGTGGAGAGGAACCACTGAAGAGGTTTTAGCCAAGGATCTTCACTTTAAGAAGTTGACTCCAGTGGTGACATGAAGGATAAAATGTGAGATTAGCAACGGTCTGATAAGGTAGGCAACCATGAGAAGCACCTGAGTATGAGGACTCAGTGTTAGGGCCCTCCACAAGGGCTGGAGAGGACACCAGCTCCAGTGACATTACATGACCAATTGATCTGCAGAGTTGTACACATGATTTATAGTTATTTATAGAGGTACAGTCACCATAAACCTAGGCCTAAGTCAAGTACATGGTAATCAACGCTCTTGACTATAGATGCCCCTTCCTAAATCTTAGAGGATTTGTATCTTATTTCTGGAACACCTTTGCTTCCTCAGGTTGTGTGTTGTGATTTTTCATTAAATTGCACATAGACATGACAAAAATTTAAATACAAAAGGATACACCAAAAAAAGTATATCTTTTTTCACATTCCAAGTATTTTTTCTTTACATTCCCAAATCTCAGAACATTATCAGTCCTACAGTCTTAACAGGTGTGGGTTATCCTTTAAGACAACCTTCACACACATACACACACCCCTTCTTTCTTTTAAAATTGTATTATTTGCAGAAGATTTCCATCAGAAATCCTTTAACTTATGGAATTTAGCTATGAATACAAACTCAGCATAACAAAGGATATTGGAAAGTGGATTCAAATATGCAGTCTGTTCAATGTTCATATGCTCAGGATGGGGACATAAATATTCTGTGTCTAATTCTGGCCCCAGTGACCCCTACTTTCCCCAGCATTTTACAATAGAGGCATCCCTTTGAATTGCATATGAGTCTAGTATTTATAAATGTACATGTTTGCATTATTAGTTTCGCTATATATGTAAAACATGGACTTTAAATGCAAGCTCCTTACTTCATCTGGTGCTCAAATGCTGAATATGTCCCAAGGCTGGAGGAAAAACTTACTGTGTTAGAATTATGGAAAAAGGACATCATAGTCTCCCATTTAGAATCTTCCTAAGGGATTTTCAGAGAAACCTTAATCCCACTGTATGCACTGTTCTGTTATTTTTGCTGTTGTTTGATAATACAGCTGCTTATCTTCCTAAGTCAGCAATATGAGCACATGCAGACCTTCCTTTCTACATGTATTTTTGTAAGAGCTGGACTGTGTTTGCTCCAGTTGCCTATTGATGGACTTTTCATTTTGTTTTGTATTTTTGTTTCATTTTCAGTTTGTGAGAATTTCTTTTTGTTCTTTTCCTTGTTGCTTTTAAGTAGTGCTTTAACAAATTGTATTTAAATTAGCATTCTTAGAGGCATGATAAAGGTATATACCTACATGTACACATATATACTTATATACAAATAGTACTTTAGTGAACATGAGAACATATATGTATAAATACGTACACAGATAAGGTGAATTCCTAGATGTAGAACTAAGGGCCAAATGGTATGTTTATTTTTCATTTTTGTTAATTGAAAATTACCTACCAAAATCATCAGGCCATATGCTCCTCACACAAAGATACCCTATTGCCCTGGGTAGGTGACATAGGTGCATTGAGCAGCCTGTGTGTAAGTTGCTTATAGGAGACCAAACAATCCTAATTATATTTTCTCTTAAAATATTGTCCACCAAACTATCTAAATAAAATACCCCCAAAATTTTCACTTTTGCTATATTCTCATTTATAAATGATATTTTAATGATAAGGTTGAGTGAGGTTTATATTTATAAGCAATGTACCTGTCTTTATTTGTGAACTTTTCCATTCCTTTTGTGAGACCTGACAATAAAGATGGTGAGAGCATAGGAAAGATTCGATGCCACAAAAAAGTGTTGGGCAAAAAATACCGAGCGCTAGTAGAGCCTGAGTGTCGACAATAAGCTGGGAAAAGCAAAGAGCATTTCCAAAACCTCATAGAGCAAAAGAGATGTGCTCCTCAGTATTCCCTTCCCCTCATTTTCCACGGACATGCACCCCTGCATCCTTCCCCCAGGACCTCTATCCACTGGTGGTGGTGACTCTGGCCTGCGGTAGTGATGAGTGCTTAATCGTGTCCTATTTAATATCACGAATGCTGTTTCTCTTGGTGATTGTGTTTACTGCTTTGCTGACAGTACGTCCATAAAATTGACTTCTACAGGTAATCAAAGGGCTAGAAATACGTTGGCAGGAATTTTCAATGGATGGTTTTTCTTCAATTCAATAACTAACTTCCTAAAAAAGAGTTTTTTATAGGACTTCGTAGGTTGAAAGTATGGAAGCAGATGGACCTATTTATTACAGACATGTATATAGAAGCTTTTGTATAAATTAAGTTTAAAAAGGAGAGGAAGGGGAAGTAGAAGTAGTGGATTAGTAATATTTGAGGGCCCAATTTAATGCTTCATTTTTTCCCTTAACATATCTTAGTTTATAATTTACAAACTCGGGGATCTGGCCTGTGGGATTATCCATTAAAATTCCCTACCATTAAACATAATACGATAAAACCATGTAATTATGTACCCCATGATAATGCAGATATGGGTCACAATAACTGAAGATTGGTTTTCATCCTCAACCCAACCCATATTTTAGAAGGGGAATACACAGGGGAACGTGAGACCTTCTCTTGGGGAGCCAGGCAAGTTGAGGACAGTCTTCATAGTCTTGGTTTTCATCCTTCACAACTTCCTGGACTGGTGTGATGAGTCAGGTGCCAGCTAATCACTATCGCTATCCAGGAAATCCCAGCTAGTCTTGGAATCCAGCCTTCTCTCCCTTCTGCGTTTTAGACAGAGTGGGCAGTGGCCACCAGGTGGTGCCACATTCCAGCTGGAGCTTGATAGAGTTGTATTACACAGCCAGACCCATAGAACACCAAATCCGCTAGCTGTGTTCACATGGGTCCAGTCTGTTTCATTATCCTCACAATATCATTTACCACCTACTTACCATATTATGCGAGAGTTTTATCGTACTTTAATTTCTGACTGAAAATCTGCAATTATATCGTCACTGTGCATCATGGAGAAAGAAGTCAGCTGAGTAGATGTAACTTGTGTAGTTAATTTCAAGTCACATATTTGCTTGTCTTTGGTTCAGCTGTCCACTTCTTACAGAACCTCTTTCCTTAATAGCTGTGAGCTTGAAGGTACTAGCTATTATGTGAAAAATGTGTTTTTTCCATAATCCCTCCTTGCAATAAACTCAGAGAAAGAAAAAAAGTTGAAAGATTTTCTAAAGGTAATAATGACCCTTTGGAAAAAAAGAAAGGTTCAGTATTTATCCAACATACCAGAATAGGGGCAAAAATAATTGTGAGTATAGATGTCAACATCTAAATCCAGTAGTCAGCTGTCACTACGAAAATGCAATAAAAGGGACATTTTAAGTTGGCATAGTTATGTACACCTTGCCAAAACAGCTTTTTACCAATTTTTAAAAAATAAACACATATTTAATTTTTTTTGTTTAAGTTTTCATCTAAATGTTCCGCCAGTTGTTGACTTACGTCATGCATATGTGGTATTTTTATATTCTCTCTCTCAGTCTCCTTGACTCTGTTTCTGTCTTTCTGGGGAGAGATTTGTTCCTTTAGGTCCTTGAAAGTTATATTAGTTCACTTCTAAAGACCCAAAGAATCAGTAGGACATACGAAATTATCATAAGCCCTGGCTCCACAAAATGAGAGTTTAAAAGTGAGTCAATTTGAGCCTGGAACCCAGTAGAGTTTGTCAAAGACCATCTTTATTTTGATTATATTTCTTTGTTGGCTAGCTTTCATTGCCAAGTAGATTATTTTTTAAGAAGTGTTTAAGAGATCTTCTAGTCTGTGTGTTCTTAGATCCTTGACAATTTCTGTCAATTGTCTCTATATTAAAAAATAATTTTTAAAATGCTCTGGTAATATATTTCCTCTTTCAGAATGTGCAGACCTGCCCACTGAATACTGACCTAATCCTTCACAGCTTTTTGGGTCATCTGCTGAGCTGGTAGATTTTGGTGTACGTCGTCTTCCTTGGGTACTTGAGGTTAGACACAATCTCTGCTGTGTTTATGGTTGAATAACAACTTGGCTGGATTGACACTGTTGGTTCAGGAAAGGCATAGTGATATCTGAAAGAGGGATGATTTAACTTGCGAAGATTTGAGAATGGACCGTTAAACCAGATGATTGGATATTAAAGAGATGAGAGATTTCAGGGCCAAATCACCTTCACATTCAGGCTACTGAGATGGTCAGTGGCCGACAACACACATCCAACCCGGACCCTCGGTGCTTCCGATTACGTGCGTAACAACGCATACATTCTCACATCAAGCTCCAGGTCTTAGATTGCTTCCTCAGCAATCCCGAGCGTAGGGTCTAGTTCACAGATGAATGCTTCATCCCTAAACTAATCTTAAAATTATGAAACTAGCATAACTGGACTGACAGTATAAATACATTCATCACTTTAGGCAAAACAAGCATTTCACAATAAAACTTAACAGCTTTTTTCTTTTGATCCCCGAACAGATATATTATAGTTACTTTTAAATTTGAAATCATATATCAAATGAACAGTTTTTGTTGTCTCCAACACATTTGAAATAATATTAGTGACAACATATTTTGTAACATTTCATCAGCAGACATCATTGCAAAGGAAGCTTTCTGGTGCTCTTTCTGTTTGTTTTCTTAAAGTACAGAAAATAACATAATAGGCCCTTGGTACTAATGAGCCAAATTTAACAGATCTTATTTGTTATATTTGCTTAGGAAATTTTCCCCCCTATTGACACCACACAGATACAGCAAAGCCCTTGAGTCCCTTGCTCCCAGCACAACCTCCTCCCTCCCTTGAAAGTTGTTGCTTATCATCCCTGTAGATATGCTTCTGAACTTCTACAACATACATACTCAGGCCAATATGTAGTTTTATGTGTGTTTTTAGAATTTGGGTAAGTGGTATAATTTATGGACTTACTTTAAATTATGATTTCATTTTTTAATGATTATGAAATATAGAAAGCAAAAATGGACTTGGAATCCTTTTCCATGTTTGATACGATCTTATGCTGTTGAGTACACTGTCAAGTAATTTTATTTTTGCTTTGGTTCCTATTTGAATTTTTTTTTGAATGTTTGTTTTTAAAGAAGTGTTCAAGAGCTCTTTTAGTCTGTGTTCTTGGATACTTAAGAATTTCTGACAGTTGTTTCAATATATAAAGGTTAATTTGTAAAATGCTTTAGCATATATTTGTCCTGCAGAATCTGTAGCCCTGGCCAATGAACGCCGACAGCCTTTTCTTCCATTTGGGTTGGTAAAGTTTGGTGTTTGCCATCTGCTGTCTGTTGTGTTTGTACTTGCACAGCAGCTTGGCTGGGAAAGGAATTCTGGGTCACGCTTTCTTTCCCTCGGAGCTTTGTGCACATTGCTGTTCCATCTTCTGTCACTTGATGCTGCTCTGGAAAAGGCTGATAGTCTGATTTTTCCCCCTTGAACTTGCTCCTTCGGCTTGATGCCTATCCTTGAAGTGCTGGATATTTCTTAGTGGCATTTGTTCATGGACAGATTTTACTAGAGCATATTGTGCAGTTTAAGCAGCCAAATTCAATGGTTTCTTCGTTTCAGAGCAATGAGCCTTTTGAATGTATTATTTTTCTGTTTCATAACAATGAAGACTTTTTACTAGGAAAACGAATATGTGTTTCCTCCATGTTTATTATTTTTCCCGAATTTCTGCCATCAGTACTGCCTTTTGGCCTCAGCAAGAGAGACCCTTGCCTTGACACTGTGTGTGGGAGCACCCCCCCCCCTCCGCCTCCTCAGCTGCTGTATGACACCACTCAGCCGTGTCCAGCTAGAGTTTGTATTTGGCAGCTAGATCATAATACAGTAGCCTGGTCCCTGGAATTCCTCAACCATCAGCTCCAAACATACGCAAGGGTTTGTGGGAGCTTCCTGTCATCATCTTTCTTCCTGAGGGCAGACTAAACCACTGGCATATTTAGCCACAGAGTGGCCAAAGGCTGACTGTTTACAGAGAGTGTGGACAGAGCTTGGATGTATGGGCTAGGGTCTCCACATGTGGGCACTTGAGGCCCCTCATGGTGTAAGCAAGGCTGCAGTGGGAAAAGGAGGATGACAGGCCATGGTCGGGGGGGGCCAGGGCTGGTCCTTCACTGCCACACTAACTGGAATGCTGAGCTGTCCAAATTTGCTGTAGTTAAACCTGGCCCTCCAGGTCATTTTACCAATGTACATTTTTCAAGGTAGAAATATAAAAGATGTGAACATTTTTAAGTAGTTTGTTAACTTGAAATGACCATTATTTCATATTTTGACATGTGGTATTTTCCTCTTATGCCAGACCCTGTAGGGGCAGGCCTGTCTGAAATCTGCAGTCTTTCCCTTCTGCCTTCCCAGGGGTAATTGTCGCCTCTCACCTATTTCAGCAATTCGGTTGCAGTCATGTCTGTTCTGTGTCTTGCGGTTCACATTTTCATTGTTAGTTTGGTAATAATGGTATTTTAGAATTCAGTTCATTGTTGTGGTTCTTCAATTCCTCTTCTATTTTATTCTATTATATATGTTATTATATATTTTATATAATATATAGTATATAACATAATATATAATTACTGTATTATGTGTTATGTATGTATGTGTGTGTGTGTGTGTGTGTGTGTGTGTGTAAAATTTATTATTTCTTTATTACAAAACACTTGGGAACTTTTCTTCTGTTTCTTCCAAATTGAGTCCTTGACCTTATGTGCCCCTTTGTTCTTTTCTTTTTCCCCCTTTGCCACAGTATTTTCATCTCACTTAACTTGAACTGCTCTGCATAAAACTTCCCTGGGCCCCTGGCAGCGCCAGTGACCTCTGTGCCGTGTTTCCATCACGTCTGTATGACTTACCTTCCCCAGCAAACCCAGGTGTGGAGGCAAGTTTCCATCCTGTTAAAGCACAGTCCTACAGAAGGCCTGGGAGAGACGGGCACGGTGGGGAAACACTGCTTTCCCTTTGCAGGGCAGGTAGTTTTGTTTTATGTTCCAGTTCATTCTACTTCCTCCCTAAGGACTTTCTTCAGGGCCTGAGGGGAGACAGTTTTCTGTGTTGGATTAGCCTTCAGTTCCATGGGACCCGGTGCTTCTGCTCGCATCACTTAGCCCTTTGCTCACTTTCCTCATCACCATCCTCCCCTCTGCAGTTCTGCCCATTCAGTTTACCCCTTTTTCTCCTACTTGTGTTATTTCTGAAAATGTGAGGATGTTTGTTACTCTCCTGGGACCATCCTGAGGCATTAAGGCCAGTTTAAGGATCTAGACTGAGCTGAGTTAAAACCCTATCTCTTCTTTAGCTAATACATATTTCGAATTTTAGACATAGGACTGCACCTCTTTTGTATTTTGGTTTCTGCCATTAAGTGTTTTCACTGTTTGTTATTTTACGTGTTACCAAGTGAGGAGATGCTACTTTGACAACTTTTCACCATGACCTCACTTCTTAAAAGTAAAGGTAATGTATGCATGCTGCTGGAAAGGTTGAAAAAGATGAATAGGATACAAAAAGTAACCAAATAAAAAGTAATCTCATGTTCATTTTCATTCAGTGCACACCTTCTGCCATTCTTTGCTCTTATTACCCAGAAATGTTTCCTTTGTATTGCTTCCCAGAGTATTCTATCCATCATGCTGTCTTAAGTAAGTAGATTTTGTTCTTTAACTAGCTCATGCCAAAACCCTTGAAGTTAAGGAAAAAGAGTTTTCTAAAGAACTTAAAAAGGAAACTTTAATTAGAAAGTCATATATTATGACTTTTCAATGTTCAAACTTCACTTTCTCCTATCTAGAAAAGTCTTGCCTCTCTGATTACATGTTAATATAACTGTAGAGTATATACCCATTGTATTGGGGGATTGAGTTATTACTCTGTTTCTTTTGAGATTTGAGTCTAAGCCAAGTGTGAGCACATTGGCACCATTTGTGAAGCAATTCTTTAAGACAGCTTAGACCAGGAGTCCCTCAGTAACATGCTGTTACACCTGGTGTCACAACCCATTCTGAGGTGGTCTAAAGGTACTTTTTTTTACTAATAATAAATATTGAAGTTGGGGAATTGATTCACTTTTAAAAAGTAACCTACATTCAGTGGTATCTCTCTTAAAACAGCAAAAATACCAAGAATTAGACAAATGCTATTCTGTCCTAAGATATTCATGCCACAGGCCTGGGAACAACCATTTAATCATATCTTTCCACATATGATGAGGCCCTGAAAGGGTTGAGAAAAAAATTTTAAGAGGTAAAATAATCCTACTAAGCAGAAATGCCCTGTGATAATTTATTGCTTGAGAAAAGCTCACTTCTGTGGAATGGACAGATAGGGCTGCACACAGATTTGGCTTGACCTGCATGATTTTTTTTTTAACTTGCACCAGTGCTTTGATGACTCCATAAATTCCACATAAAAATGAGTCTTTCGACATACAAAGAGCAAGATGGCAGCATGAGAGGTGAGACAGAGAACTCCACCAAAAAACACAGATAGTGCGAAAATACAGTTAATACAACTAACCCTAAAACAGCAACAGGAAAGAAGGCTGCACCAGACTGCATACAGACCTTACAAAACAGGGTAACGTACCAGAGCCTTGATCCAGCAGGACCCAGAACCTTCCCCCACCCCAGCTCATTGGCAGGAGGAGGAGAAACGGAGCGGGGAGGGGATTGCTGAACACTTAGCCATGGAGATCTGCTTTGCGAGAAGAAACCTACACTGTGTGGTGCTCTGGAGGATGGGGAGCTGGAACAGGCGGAGTGCTTGAGAGACAGATTCCAGCCATTGTGGAGGACGGGATCCACACCCAGCCACTCTGGGACAAGAGAAAGGCAGGCAGTCTGAGAGGCTTCCTATCAGCAAGAGGGCTGCTGAAGGGGTGGGGTTTGCACGGAGCTTGCTGCACAGGAGAAGGGATGGGGGACAAGGTTGTCTGGGCATGCTCTGCCCAGCAGATTGAGAAATTTGAGGAGATTCAGGCACTCCATTCCCCTGGCTGGCTGCTCAGCTCTGAGGACCCCACTGTGATTCACAGCCTGCTGAGCCTTCCTCTTGGCCTGGCAGCACCAGCTCGCAACTGACACTCACTGCACTGGAATCAGGCCAGTCAGAGGGAGGCCTTGCTTACAACAGCTAGAGACACAGAGCACAGAGGCTTACACCTGTGTGCTCAGCCCACTGACTCTGATACTGGACACAGGCAAGGCAGACAAGAATCAGGAAAAAATATATTTCCTCTCCCCAGGCACCAGCTCTGCTCCCCTAGGACCACCAACCTCACTCTAGGGGCTGAGCAGCTCCAGAGACTGAGCTTCTAGGCACTAGAGGGCGCCACACAGAAATATGAAATGTCAAAAGAATATGGTTCAGACCAAAATCTCACAAACCCCAGAAAAAGGGCTAAATGAAATGGAACTCACCAATCTTCCTGAAAGAGAGTTCAAAACAAAAATCATAAACATCCTTATAGAGGTACAGAAAAATATTGAAGAACTCAGGAATGAACTTAAGATGGAGATTCAATCATTAAGAAATTCCATATCTGAAATGAAACATACAATGGAAGGATTTAAAAGCAGATTAGATGTAGTATAAGAGACGGTAAATGGAATAGAAATTAGGGAAGAGGAATACAAAGAAGCTGAGGCACAGAGAGAAAAAAGAATCTCTAAGAATGAAAGAATATTGAAAGAACTGTGTGACCAATCCAAACAGAACAATATTCACATTATAGGGATACCATAAGAAGAAGAGAGAGAAAAAGGGATAGAAAATCTCATTGAGGAGGTAATTGCCGAAAAACTCCCAAATCTGGAAAAAGAGATAGTCTCTCAAGCCATAGAGATGTACTGATCTCCCAACACAAGGGACCCAAGGAAGACAAGATCAAGACATATAATAATTAAAATGGCAAAGATCAAGGATAAAGACAGACTTTTAAAAGCAGCTAGAGAGAGAAAAAAGATCATGTACAAAGGAAAACCCATCAGGCTATCATCAGATTTCTCAACACATACCTTACAGGCCAGAAGGGAGTAGCATGATATATTTAATGCAATGAAGCAGAAGGGCCTTGAACCAAGAATACTCTACCCAGCAAGGTTATCATTTAAATTTGAAGGAGGGATTAAACAATTTTCAGATAACCAAAAGCTGAGAGAATTTACCTCCCACAAACCACCTCTACAGTGCATTTTGGAGGGACTCCTGTAGATGGATGGCGGTATTCTTAAGGCTAAATGGATATCATTCAAGGGCTAGACAAAGAGTACAGAATATGATTCATAACATACAAAGAATGGAGGAGGAAGAAAAAGGAGGAAAAAAAATGGAATCTTTAGGTTGTGTTTGTAATAGCATACAAAGTGAGTTAAATTTGACTGTTAGATAATAAAGGAATTACCCTTGACACTTTGGCAACCACAAATCTAAAGCCTGCAATGGCAATAAGTATATACCTATCGATAATCACCCTAAATGTAAATGGTCTGAACGCACCAATCAAAAAACGAAGAGTCATTGAAAGGATAAAAAACAAGAGTCATTTATATGCTGCCTACAAGAGACTCACTTCAAACCCAAAGACATACACTGACTGAAAGTAAAGAGATGGAAAAAGGTATTTCATGCAACTAATAGGGAGAAAAAGCAGGAGTTGCAGTACTTGTATCAGAAAAAATAGACTTCAAAACAAAGAAAGTCACAAGAGATAAATAAGGACATTACATAATGATAAAAGGGTCAATCTAACAAGAGGATATAACTATTATAAATATCTATGCACCCAACACAGGATCATCTACATATGTGAAACAAATACTAACAGAATAGAAGGAGGAAATAGAATGCAACGCATTCATTTTAGGAGACTTCAACACACCACTCAGTCGAAAGGACAGATCAACCAGACAGAAAATAAATAAAGAGACAGAGGCACTGAACAACGTATTAGAACAGATGGACCTAATGGACATCTACAGAACACTCCATCCAAAAGCAACAGGATACACATTCTTCTCAAGTGCAAATGGAACATTTTCAAGAATAGCTCATATATTAGGCCACAAAAAGAACCTCAGTAAATTCAAAAAGATTGAAATTGTACCAAGCAGCTTCTCCCATCACAAAAGTATGAAACTATAAATGAATTATTCAAAGACTATGAAAAAGCCTACAAACACATGGAGGCTTCACAACATGCTCCTAAATAATCAATGGATCAATGACCAAATAAAAACAGATCAAGCAATATATGGAGACAAATGACAACAATAACTCAACACCGCAAAATCTGTGGGATGCAGCAAAGGCCATGCCAAGAGGGAAATATATTGCAATACAGGCCTACCTCAGGAAAGAATAACAATCCCAAATGAACAGTCTAAATTCACAATTAATGAAACTAGAGAAAAGGTAGAACAAATGAGGCCCAAAGTCAGTAGAAGAAGGGACATAATAAAGATTAGAGCAGAAAGAAATAAAATTGAGAAGAATAAGACAATAGAAAGAATTAATGAAAGCAGGAGCTGGTTCTTTGAGAATATAAACAAAATAGATAAACCCCTAGCCAGACTTATGAAGAAAAAAAGAGAGTTTACACACATAAGCAGAATCAGAAATGAGAAAGGAAAAATAACTATGGACACCACAGAAATACAAAAAATTATGAGAGAATACTATGAAAATTTATATGGTAACAAACTGGATAACCTAGAAGATATGGACAACTTTCTAGAAAAATACAACCTTCCAAGGCTGACCCAGGAAGAAAAAGAAAATCTGAACAGAAAAATTACCAGCAATGAAATTGAATAGGTAATCAAAAAACTACCTAAGAACATGTGGACCAGATGGCTTCACTGCAGAATTTTATCAAACATTTAGTGAAGACCTAATACCCATCCTTCTTAAAGTTTTCCAAAGAGTAGAAGGAGAGGGAATACTTCCAAACTCATTCTGTGAGGCCAATATCATTCTAATACCACAACCAGGCAAAGACACCACAAAAAAATAAAATTACAGACCAATATCCCTGATGAACATAGATGCAAAAATACTCAACAAAATATTAGCAAACCGAATTCAAAAATACATCAAAAAGATCATCCATCATGATCAACTGGGATTCATCCCAGGGATGCAAGGATGGTACAACATTCGAAAATCCATCAACATCATCCATCACATCAATAAAAAGAAGAACAAAAACCACATGATCATCTCCATAGATGCTGAAAAAGCATTTGACAAAATTCAATATCCATTCATGATGAAAATTCTCAACAAAATAGGTGTAGAGGGCAAGTACCTCAACATAATAAAGGCCATATATGACAAACCCACAGCCAACATTATACTTAACAGCAAGAAGCTGAAAGCTTTTCCTTTAAGATTGGGAATAAGACAAGGATACCCACTCTCCCTACTTTTATTCAACATAGTTCTAGAGGTCCTAGCTATGGCAATCAGACAACACAAAGAAATAAAAGGTGTCCAGACTGGTAAGGAAGAAGTCAAACAGTCCCTGTTTGCAGATGATATGATATTGTACATAAAAAACCCTAAAGAATCCACTCCAAAGCTTCTAGATCTAATATCTGAATTCAGCAAAGTTGCAGGATACAAAATTAATACACAGAAATCTGTTGCATTCCTATACACTAATGATGAACTAGCAGAAAGAAATCAGGAAAACAATTCCATTCACAATTGCATCAAAAAGAATAAAATACCTAGGAATAAATCCTAACCAAGGACGTGAAAGACTTATGCTCTGAAAAGTACAAGACACTCCTGAGAGAAATTAAAGAAGAATCCAATAAATGGAAACCCATCCCATGCTCATGGATAGAAAGAATTAATATTGTCAAAATGGCCATCCTGCCTAAAGCAATCTACAGATTCAGTGCAATTCCTATCAAAATACCAAAGCATTCTTCAATGAACTAGAGCAAATAGTTCTAAAATTCATATGGGACCACAAGAGACCCTGAATAGCCAAAGCAATCCTGAGAAGGAAGAATAAAGCCAGGGGAATTAAGCTCCCTGCTTTCAAGCTCTACTACAAAGCCACAGTAATCAAGACAATTTGGTACTGGCACAAGAGCAGACCCATAGTCCAATGGAACAGACTAGAGACCCCAGATATAAACCCAAGCATATATGGTCAATTAATATATGATAAGAGGTCATGGGTATACAATGGGGAAATGACAGCCTTTTCAACAGCTGGTGTTGGCAAAATTGGACAGCTACATGTAAGAGAATGAAACTGGATTATTGTCTTACCCCATACACAAAAGTAAACTCACAATGGGTCAAAGACCTGAATGTAAGTCATGAAATCATAAAACTCTTAGAAAAAAAATAGGCAAAAATCTCTTGGACATAAACATGAACAATTTCTTCATGAACATATCTCCCTGCGCAAGGGAAACAAAAGCAAAATGAACAAGTGTGACTATAACAAACTATCAGTAGAACAAAAAGACATCATACAGTATGGGATAATATATTCATAAATGACATATCCAATAAGGGCTTGACATCCAAAATAAATAAAGAGCTCACGCACCTCAACCAACAAAATCAAATAAGCCAATTAAAAAATGGGCAGAGGACATGAATAGACACTTCTCCAAAGAAGAAATTCAGATGGCCAACAGGCACATGAAAAGATGCTCCACATCCCTAATTATCAGAGAAATGCAGATTAAAACCACAAGGAGATATCACCTCACACCAGTTAGGATGGCCACCATCTAAAAGACAAACAACAACAAATGTTGGCGAGGATGTGGAGAAAGAGGAACCCTCCTACACTGCTGATGGTAATGTAAACTAGTTCAGCCATTGTGGAAAGTGGTATTGGAGGTTCCTCAAAAAACTCAAAATAGAAATACCATTTGACCCAGGAATTCCACTACTAGGAATTTATCCTAAGAATGCAGGAGCCCAGTTTGAAAAAGATATATGCACCCCTATGTTTATCGCAGCACTATTTAAAATAGCCAAGAAATGGAAGCAACCTAAGTGTCCATCAGTAAATGAATGGATAAAGAAGATGTGGTATATATATACAATGGACTATTATTCAGCCATAAGAAGAAAACAAATCCTACCACTTGCAACAACATGGATGGAGCTAGAGGGTATTATGCTCAGTGAAATAAGCCAGGCAGAGAAAGACAAGTATCAGATGATTTCATTCATCTGTGGAGCATAAGAACAAAGCAAAAACTGAAGGAACAAAGCAGCAGCAGACTCACAGAACCCAGGAATGGACTAACAGTTACCAAAGGGAAAGGGACTGGGGGAAGATGGGTGGGAAGGGAGGGATGGGGGAAAAGGGGTATTACTATTAGCACACATAATGTAGTGAGGAGGGTATACAGAGAAGGCAGTATAACACAGAGAAGACAAGTAGTGATTCTATAGCATCTTACTATGCTGATGGACAGTGACTATAGTGGGGTATGTGGGGGGGACTTGGTAATAGGGGGAGTATAATTTTCATGTAATTGTGCATTAATAATACCAAAAGAAAAAAATCAGTCTTTCTAGCTTCTCTTAAAATTGTTTGAAAAGGGCAAGATTAGGTCCTCTTCTGTGTTCCTTCTAGACAGTCATTTCCCCCACTGCTTGCTGTATTGCCCTTCTTTATTGCAGTGCATGCATACACCTTCCCTCTGTTAGATCTCACAACTTCATGGTAGAGTGAAAATGCCATATTACTTTATAAAACATTCCTCATATAGTTTTATATAAATGTTTAACACTGACCTTCTGGAGAAAAAAAGTTTTTGAATGACTAGATATTACAAATTACCTAGATTATTTAGTCATCATTCCCTAAAATGTTGGTTTACACATATGAAAATCACATGCTCCAAAGTCCATATCCTAATCCTTCACATAGTACATTTTGAAATTTCAGAACATGTTCACATTATCTCATAATTTTGTATTACTTGGCATATTTTTAAAAATTCCTTTCTTAATACTAAATAGCACTTTAATAAAAAATTGTTCCACTTTTTTAATTAAATTAGATCACAAGAAAAGGTTGTCTTATTCTGAAATAACTGGGTTTTATATTAACAATGTAACAAATATGCTAATTAATTTTTTAGAAAGAATAGAAAATTTACCTGGTAGTGTACAATAAAACTATGTACAATTTTGGCCATGAGAGGGCTTTGATATTTTTTTACCAGGGAGAGTATAATTGTGAATATATATAAAAATGAAGTTTATATGGCTACCAAAGTTTAATTATATAATTACAAAATTTTAAATGTAGTTACATAAAGTGTGTAAGAATCTTATCCTGACTATAAGCAAAATATTTAATATTTGACATTATATGTGGAGAAGACAATGTATATTTTAATAAGCAAAAAGTACTTAATAATGTAAATTCACAGGTTGGATGATTTTTAGTGTTCATATGTTCATCACCTTAACATTTTAAGAGGATCGGAAAAATATTCTACAGTTTGCTTATCCTAATACCACATATAAAACATGTGTATTTATGGCACCTTCACGAAAAATTTTGCTAGAACTAAACAATAGGAATAACTTGCCATGAATGCTCTGAATACTCTGTTGTCATAAAGAAAAAAATTCATGTTGAAGTCGTTCAGGGATTTTTCAACAGAATGAGAGCTAAAGATCAGCTTTCAAAGTCTTACCGGATTCAAATGGCTGTTGGCTCACGGGGGGTGAAATTTTTCATTGTTTTTCAAATTGCATGTAATTTAATTTTACAAGGTATCTCTGGAGTCTTGTGACAATGAAGGCAGATGCTCAGGAAGCCAATTTTAAAAGAATTCCAAATTTTAAAATCCCTCCCTTCTCTTTCATCTCATATACTTTGGCTCATTTAAATCAGACATGAAGGTGTTATATTTTACAATGCAACTTCCCCTACTCCATTAAGAATGATAGATCTCAGGGGCAGAGAACCTATATCATAATGCTTGCAAACCTTTGTTAAGCCAAGGATAATGTCCCCACGTGTGTGCGTGCCCAGCACGCTCCCATCATAATTGAGTTAGACCAGGTATTTTCAGTTGGGGAAGGTATTCTACAGGAGGGCTTTAGAGATTTTCAAGTGTTTTCACTAATGCAAAAATAATGTAATATAACCTTCCCATTTGCATCATCTTCCATAATTTTCCTTAGGTTTGCTTATGACAAGAAGATTCTTTTTTAATGACATGTTTTATGGCTATGTTTTCCGACCTCCTCAAGGCTCTATAGAATCATAGGTGTTCACACCATTTTTCTGTTCAAACCCTGACTACACTTTCAAACAAAGGCCAAACTCATGGTATTTAGCCCGGTTTTGAAAGATAGATAGGCATTCCTGCACTTCTTCACGTGCATGTCTTACCCTTTCTGCCTTTACATACTTTGTCCTTTTCCTAGCTTGCCCCTTTATTTATTAAATACATCCCCCCAGATGTGGACGTGTGCATACACGCACACACTCACCCCACACCCCTCACAGTCTGCCACACTGGTCACTTTCTACTCCTGGAAATCACAATTTATTTTTTAAACCTCTCCTCCTTTATTTGCATTTTATTGTGCCTGGAATGCTCTTCCAGTCATTTCTACCTGATCCTCCAAAGGCCATTTTAAATACATCCTATTCCCAAGACTTTCCCTTACATTATTTCTCCCTTCCTTGTTGAATTATTTGTTTTTCCTCTCTTCCGTCAAGACATTCTATACATATTCTAGGACTTACCACAGATACCAGAGCCAGTTTCCCTCAACTTCTTTCTTCTTCTTTTTTTAATTAACAAAGTGAGGAACTAATGCCAAAAAGGAAAGACCCAGTTTCACCATCACACAGCCAGTGAGAAGCCAGGGAGAGTCCAAATGATAATTACATACAAACACCCTACCTTTGAATCCAGTAGTATTATCAACAGCAGTATTTTTAGTGATATTATTTTGAATATTTGATAAATGCTATTTACAGCATAGTTATGTGCTTGCATAGTGGAGTTAGGGATAGAGTTAGAAATAGTCATAGGAGAGGAGTAATAGAGTTTTTCTGGTGTTTTTGACAAGGAATTTAATATCCTACGTAGATTCTAATATAATTTAGACACATAATAGTCTAATTTACTGAATTCTTCTTCCTTTCAAGTACTAAACACTTAGCTCAATATCTGAAATGTACAAAGTAAAAACATATGTCAAAATGTCATTTTAATGTATAGGTAAATATTTCTTTGGAGATGTAGATAAATACAATGCTTCATTTTAATATACCATTTCACTGTCTTCTCTCCAACACAGCCATTTCTGAAAGTATCTTATATTTTGAAAATGTGTGTGTGTATGAATATTATATATGTATGTATACTCAAGAGATAGATTAGAAATCTCATCAGCATAGTTTATTCACAACCCTGATTTATTACCTCAGAAGTTTATAAATACATACCAAACTGTAAGCAACAGGTACCTACTGTTAAGATATCTTGTTACAGTATTTTTCCTTTATTTATTAATGTTTATCATTTATCCATTCGATAGATATTTCTGTTCCAGATGAAAGGCACAGAATAACCTCTCCTCTGGGAGTTTATATTCTTCCCAAGGGGACATCAAAGAGCTAATTACACAGTCACTCCCTGTATTAGTGTGGGACTTGCTGGGGAGACCGGATGTGGGAGCTCTAGGGCTGTTATGGGACATGAGGGCAACTGGGAGATTTCCTTGAAGAGGAGACAGGTGGGCTAATTTTTGCAGGATAGGCAAAGTGTGTGTGTGTACGTGTGTGTGTGTGTGTGTGTGTGTTGTGGGAGGAAACAGTGAGGGGTGAGTAGGTCTAGGTAGAGAGTGACTTATGCAAACACCCAGACATAGGAGCTTAGTATCATCTAAGCAAAGGAAGAAATGAGCAGAGCACAGAATAGTGTAGAGGACAAGTGGCAGAGGAGAAAGCTGGTATGCAACACAGGGCCCCACGCTGGGGGTATTGTGACCTTATTAGGGATTTGGTCCTTAAGAGCAACAGAAAACCACTTAAGAAATAGACATATATTTAAATAACATTGTCTGACTGCAATGCAGCAAACGGACTAAATGGAAGAAGGGTTGGCTAGAGAAGAGTTTTGGTCTTACAATCTTATTCATGTTGCTTACTGAATATTTTTTATTGAGCTAGTTTAACATCAATAGGGAATATAATACACAACCTGAGGTTTATTTCACTCACACTTTTGTAAATGCAAAAAGATAAAGAGATTGAGAGCTCCTCCTGAACATTATTAACATAATGGAATCGTTTTGAAGTATACACTCATGAGTAGATGAGGCTTTTACATCTATTAAGCTGTTCAGGCAATTATGATGAGGGATGTTTTCTTTTCTACACTTTACAGGCCATCTCAGTAGAGCATGTTGCCTGTTAAAATAACAAGAGTTTATGAAAACAGAAATTAAAGTCAGCAGTGGCATTTTGGCCATTAGAATCTGTGAGTAATGTTGGTTATAGGGGAAAGAAAAGTTGTGACTACCTCAGTAGAACTGACGGACACGGAAGTGTGGGAATTACATGAAGCGGTCAGCACATGTAGTGCATTTCAACTATATGCAGCTAAGCCTAGTACTTGTTTTATGTTTCTTTATTCTAGACAGTAAGTATTTGGGCATGTGACAATTAGAAATTCTGTATAATAATTTGGGGGATTTCTACTTCCTTCAAAAGCATATCAAATTTGCTTGTAGTTCTGTGAGGAAATGGCTTAAATGAAACCAGGTGCCTTTGTGTTATGAATGAAAAAATTAAACATCTTGATTTTGCAAATTGTAGAGTTAAGAATTTTGGACGATTTAGTGCTTCAAGGAACACAAACTGCTGACACTGGTAGAGTTTTCCAAGGCTGCTGGGGCTCATTTACATTTTTGGACAAATCGTATCTGGCATTAATTTTATGGTTAGACCAGGGCCATGTATAAGCTACTGATGCTATGGTCATCAAACAGTCAGACATACAAGGAACTGGACCCACTGAAACGCGTGTGTCCGTCTGCATTCTCTGCCAGGGCACTCACCTCGTGCATTCTTCTGATGGTGCCGCAAACCCAACCTTTGGGGCCTGGTCTTTAAAACTGAAATTTGAGGTGTCACAACCTGGCCCTTACCGTTTTCAGCCATGTCTCTTACTCACTTGCTATCTCCTATTTTAACCCTTACTAACACCCAAAAAGTGATACTTTATACATTCATGCCACTGCATATGCTATCGCCTCTGCCAAAAAATGCCTTTTCCTCCAAATTTCACTTTATGTCACTCAAGATTCCCAAGTATCACCTGACTTGAAACTATTTCTGACCAATGCTACCAGCTGACCTGCTTGGAAGAAGTAAATCACCTCTTTATCTGCTTTCCTGTATTTGCAAATTCTTTTTCACCACTGCACACATCCCGCTGTATGGTACTTACTCGTTCTCATGAGGAACAACCCATGTCTGGGTCATCCTTTCTCTTTGATTTTCTTGGGTGTGATGTAACTGTTCTCAGGCTAACATACGCACATGCATCCCCAGCTCCAAATCCAAGTCTGCATAAGGATGGACAAGTAAAATTGAACCTTTATCATCTCTCTCCTGTATCTAAGACTGTTCTCAAGAAATTACCCCTTTTACCTATTTGTTTTTGTCTTCCAGATTGTCAGCTATTTAGATAATATGCTCAAATGCTATTTTTTTCCTTCAAACTACATCATTTGACTCACCTTTATGAAAGGTGCAGAATTGGTCTTTTCTGTTTTTTTTTCCATATGTAGAAGAGAAAAACCAGTAACCAGCATCTTATAATAAAAGTAGAATGAAATAGTGTTAATGAACTCATAAAGAAATATATTTAAACCTGCGTTTCTAAACTTGGACCTCTCAAAAGGGAATTAAATTCCGGATTCAAATGGCTCTCTTCTCACACACCATTGTGCCCATCACCCACTCCATAAAGCTTCACTGTCCGCCCGTATCACCAATGTGTGGCAACTCTCCAGTTATGGGATCTGTTAAATGTAAATCGTTATTCTTTTTTTCTCAGCACTTTCTGTTTTGGGACTGTGGCATAGTGTCTGTCTTAAGTTCTTTTACTTTTTTTTCACACTTCTGTGTTAGTTATAAGGTTTCTTGGTTTCTATGCATTCCTCCTTTCTTGAGTTATATTTTACTGTGCTACAGAGTATCCTTAATTTCTAAAGAACAGGTGCAAGGGAAGTAAACTGTCTTTGTCCATCTAAAAATGTTTTAAGTTCCTCTTACAAGGGATTGTTCATTTAGCCAGGCATCGAATTGGGGTTGAAATCATTTCGCTCCAGAACTTTTGTAGTTCCTGCAGAAATGTCCTTCATCATCCATTTGCCCTGGAGAAACTGTGATGACTGTCTGATTTCCATGGGGATCCTGCATTAGTTGGGTGAGTGATTGCCTTCGCTTTGTTTTCAAAAGCGCCGAGTTTGCTCTTTCCACTGAAGCTCCATGTGTATTATTAACTATGGAATTTGTTTTTTATTAGTTCTTTGACTATTGCCATACCACATTTTTTTTTCCTTTTTTTGGAACTCAATCATTCATTGAAACTTCAGTGTTGATGTGCTTGCTCTCCATGTCTTCTAACTTTTTTCTTACATTTTCCTTTATTAAAAAAGAAATCTTTTTGTTTTATGGTCTGGCATATTTCTTACATTTTATCTTTCTAGCTTTCTATTAATCCTTTTGAATTTAGAATATATGTTTTATATTCCAAAGAGTTTTCTTATTTTATATCTGCTTTCTTATATAACAGTGTGTACTTATTTTATAGCTGCAGTACATTCTCAAACCTCTCTAAATAGGTTAATTAGATTTACTTCACAGTTCTCATTAATTCTCTAATAATGGCAGCTTCCTCTTCAATGGTCCTTCTATTTTGTGCGATTGTTTACCCTCAAATATCTCATGATCCCTCGGCATATATTCCTATTATGTAGATATTTCACAGCCTTTCCCATGTATAGGGCGAGGGAGGATGCTGACTGAAGGTTCTGAATATGTCGCATGGGCTTCAAATACTGTAGGGTCTCTGGACATAGAGAAGCTCGCTGTCCTTACCCCATTTCCAACACCTTCCCAGTGGAAAAATAAAGAAGAGCTCTGTTCAGAGTTTTTACCAAGTACACCCAGCCTTCTTCTTATTCCAGAGACACTGTTCAATTTCTTTACAGAAGAATCTCAGGTTTTCTTTAGGGTACAAGCTATTACCAAGTTGCTAATCTTGCTTCACTCAAAAGAGTGGGGGGCCATTTGACACCATTTTTTCTTCTAGTGCGAAATACACACACTCAACTTCACATTCTCATTTTTGTATTACTTTTCATTCCCCTCTCTCTCAATATTCCACTTTCAAGTTTGGAATCCTCATAGGACTCTATCATGCTTTTACCACCTTTTATTAATTCATCTAGGCATTTATAAGAATCTCTGGTCCATTTTCATCCCACTGTGAGAAAGTTTTCTGGATGTATTACTATTTTTCTTTCTTTATTCTCATTTAAATATGATTTGGGATGGAAGATCTAAGTTCATATGACCAATCCCTATTCAACTAAAAGGCTTATTTTTAATCCTCAATAACATATTAATAATATTTGCACAATAAATATTTGTGGAACCCAACTGAACACACAGAAAAATTACATTATAGATTCATCTTGCTTTCTATTGATCAATTTTGATTATTAATGATGGTTGGTGTATCAAAATATGCTATATTCTGCCTCAAAGTTTCAAAAAATTAAAAAAACATTTTTAAGTAAGTTTATATCCTTCATATGTACTTCCCAACAGGGACAATTAGGGGTATATGAGTGTGTGTGTGTGTGTGTGTGTGTGTGTGTGTGTGTGTGTGTGTCAGAGGATGCTAGTTGCCTTGGAATATTGTTTCTCTATCCTTATTTTGTAGAACCATAGCTTTTCACTGAGTACATTGATCTCCAGATAAAAGCCTACATTTCCCAGCCTCCTTGCATCTAAGTAACTTAATTTTGGCTGGTAAGATATGAGCAAAAAACTATAGTTCTTCTGAAATATCTCCTTAGAAGGGAGTAGGTGAGCCTTCCTCAACCTGTTCCATCCTTCCCCTTGAAATGCTTGTGTGAAGGCTGGCACTCCAGCTGTGAACTTGGTCATGAAAATGTAGGCCACACCTAGGGACAGCAGAGCAGAAAGTTAAATAACCTGGGTCTCTTGCATCTTCAAGGCACTGCCTTACTTACTAGACTACTTCCATTATCTATATTATATACTCTATCAGATACACCAAGAACAAGGAGAATAAATAGGCATTAGATAACACCAATGTATTTTCATGGTGTTTGGGATGTTGTGGAATTATCTCAGCAGCTGATGGGCCAGATCTCTAAGGAACAATAATATTGCTAAGCAAATGATGGCTTCTATAGAAATCCACAGGCAGTTTTGGGAACCTAAGCCAATTCTAGTCTTCCCTTGGGAAGCAAACATGTAGCATCCACCACCTGAGCAGCTCTGCCATTCTGGTCCCTGGGCCTTCTCAAGGTCAAGAGAAACCTAAGACTCCCCTGTTTTTTAAAGTTCTTACAGACGTTTTAAAGATAGATAAATGCCAAAGCAGAGTTCACCAAATTGTGGGTTAACTTAAATGTTTTCACTTATTAAATTGCTTTCTAATACAAAATACAATTCAGTATAATTCCACCATTCACAAAACAAGTACAGGAATTATTCATACATATTAATTCCTATGAAATATGTGCAAATAATGTGATCTACCAAGAGAACACAGTCATATGCTCTTTGCTGATGGGACTGAGAGGCATGTGACAGAGAACCCCAGGGCCCTCAGGGCTAAAAGGAGGCCAGACCGCCCCCTGAGCAAGCTTTGAGCAGTGGGGATGACCTTCCCGATGACTGTGCTCTGTGTACTTGCTACATGTGGCCACCCCTGAAGCTTGGACTGAGCAACTCAGGCCACAGCTTCCAAACTGAGGTTTCCAGGACCTGCTACTTAACTATAATCCTGTCAATAGATCAGTCACGCAGATAGATGGATCTATGGAAATGGAGTTATGAATATGAGGCCAGGGAAATTGTCCTTATGCTGACATAGCCACATTGGTGACTCCACTACATTTTGCTTCATCTCTTCCGGGAGGAGCTGTCTGGGTCTGCCAGGTGCTGTCCTGTATTTTTGTGTCTCTGTTGGACAAAAGCTCTTGGGTCAGCCATTTGGGTTCAGCCCCTCAGCATGGTCTGATAGTCATGGCTAGAGAATACATGCACCTGTCTCTCTCTTGGTAGAAATTCCTAAGGCTTCCATTCATTTCTCTTCTCGGTTCTTTGCTGATGACACCACAAATTTAAAATGTGGTTGTTTTATATATCAATATTAAATATTTTAGTAGAATTCATAAATTTTCTTGTGCATATTTAAGTTGGGTTAAATTCCTCCTTGCCTCTCATTAAATTTATAACTGAAATTCTTATCATTGAGAATTGTTACTGAGTGGGGCCCTAGAGAAAGATTCACTCCAATTGAAAGAGGGTTTTCTTTGTCTTACAGGCAACTGAACAATATATTATATGGTTTTTACTGAAACAAGATAACTAGGATTTAGGGAAGTTCTAAATACATCTAGAGTAATAAGGACAAATATTTAAAGATATACACTTAAACTATGAAACTATGTTAGTTGTATCAGTGAAAGAGTAACTGCAACATTCTCTCTGCCAGGCTGTGGAGCTAGGCTGTAGAGTCAGATAACAGGGGAAAAGAATTCACCGATTCTCACCAACTCTTTAATTCTGCCTTCCTTTATCTCTTCATAATCTATCCCTCTGTGCCTTTCTGGACCATCTGGAATTAGGGCATTAAAGACCTTGAAGAGCAGACTGAAGCTGGGAAAGCTGGGGAGGGATGCACGTAAGGGCAAGAAATAACTTTTCTCTGAGTCTGCATTACCCAGCATATTATTGAAGGTCTGCTATGTGCAAGAACTGTGCTCTCTTCCATGGGTACAAAGATGGAAATCATGCTTACGTGGTCTGAGGAGTATACACATAAATAGATTCCAGTATATTAAGGCAATTGCAATAATAAAAGGACAAAACCCAGAGAAAGGAAAAAGAGCTCCTCATTTTTTTTTTAATTTTAGGTAAGTCTGTTTATCCTGAATTCCACTCTAATGATAATCCTACACTGTCTTTATTTTTCTTCTTCATAGCTTAAAATTTATAGAAACAGTATAAACTGAATTTTATATTCCCACAAATTACTTAGATCTCATAATCACTTAATTTCTTCTAAATCTGCTTATCTTCTATGAAAATATTTAGGAATATTTTCCCAGGTATGTATTTCCATCTTGAGCTCATGTGATTCTTAAGTCATAGTTATCATTCTTAATTATTCCACATAGCTTGTAACTATAGCTTGCTTGTATGTGAGGCTAAAAAACACCTCCTGGAATCCTCAAACACAACACTATCCTTTGTTTAAATATCTCTGTTTCAATTCCATTGGCAAATTCCTCCATAAACTTGAGTAACCACAAATAGTTGGACCCATGACACGATTTCAAGTTGAAGGTAGACTTTTCTCCTTTGCATCTTATATTTAGGTGTGGATGTTCTTGGATTTATCACTGATGTCACACTGTCTTCTCACCTCCAAGTATCTGCAAGCAATCTGTCCCTCCAGTCCAACTTCGTTAGATTTCCCTTTAATGCCACCATGCCTGTGGTTATGATTTCTTTAGGTGCAATATGATACTTTGAAACAGTTTAAGCAAAACATTGAATTCTAATTTTAAGAATACAGTGTATTCCTTGTCTGGTTAATTTATTCATCTTTCCCTTGGCTGCAACAGTGTCTAACTAGTCAAGTAAATAAATTACAGCACTCTTCAATAAGTTCTCCACATGGCAGCTTTAAGAATTACTTCTTTTCTTTCTAACTTTATTTAACTAATGTTTTCATTTTATTTCAAATTATAAAATATTTCACACATGACAGAAAATAAGTTAATATAGCAAATATAACCCAGACTTAACAAATGTTAAAATTTCATCATAATTTATATCTAAAGTTTTAAAAGAAATAAAATATTCCAGCTAGACAGCTATGCCTCCCAACATCCATTTCCCTTTGTCCTTGCCTAAACTTGATGTGCATTATTTATTTTCACATTGTATAAACTAAACTACCTGTGCTTCTATATGTAAACAGTACAAACACACTGCATATATTCTTTTTTTACATTCAATGTTAGGTTTTTGAGATTTATCCCTGCTGGTATATAGTTCCAGTTTCTTCATTTGAACTACCTTTTACTTACCCAGTCTATCACTAACATATATTTAGGTTGTTTCCAAAGTTTTTGACTGTGACAAAACAAACAGCCTGCAAGGAACATCCCTGTGCTTTTTCAATCCTGTGCACATTTGTTAGAATGTTAAAAACTCTGGTTTCTCTAGAGTACTCCAGCCTTTGTTCCTAAAAGACCCAGACCATGGGGTATGTGCCTTATCCAATTTATAAGACACTGTCCAAAGGTTCCCAACAGACTGAATTTACATTTGCACTGGCAATGTACAAAGTTCCCATTTATCCACAGCACCACCAACAATTGGAATTACCAGACTCTTTTGTTTGTACTCAACTACTGAGTATGAAATGCTATCCCCTCTTCCTTCAGTTGGCACTCCCTTGATTACTAGTGAGACCGAGTGCATCTTCATGGTCCTGGAAAATTTGGTGTTCACCTTATGGCAGTTACTTCTTTATAAACTTTTTTCCATTTTTCTCAAGTGTGTGGCGGGGGAGGTGTACATGAATTCTGAATTTTGTTTCAATCTGTTTTTTTTTTTCCACCTAAGTTAGTATGGATACAATAATGTTTTGATTAAGAAAGATTTAGGTTAACTTTTTTTTTTGCCTCATATTAATATAGCTGCCTCTGGTTTTTGTACTATCTTATAGTTTCTTTCTTTTTACTCTGCTTTTTAAAAAGTTTTCTTATTTTCTGCCTTTTTAAAATTTGCCATATTTTCCTCACTCATTTTTTAATCCTTATGTTGTTTTGGAAATTATAAGTTGGTCTGTTATTTCAGGAGTTGCCCTAAAGTTTTTTATGTTCATTCTTGACTTAATAAAACTTGATCAGTATCAGAAACTGATACCTTAACACAAAAAAATACAATGGCCTTAAAATGCTTTAACTGTGATTGTTCTCCACTCAGACATACAATTTTATCCTAGTATTTTAGTTTCACATTTTTCTCACCCTTTCCAAAATTAGTCATCATTTATATTATTGTTTCGTAATTAGTGCATGTTTTATTTACTTATTTAACAATTTCTTTGTTTGCTTATGCTTCTTATATTCCAGTGATTTCTTCTGATTTGTTTCTTGTTCCTGAATTATCATTTATCAGTACTTTCAACACTGAGCTGTAAGAAGTATATTCCCTCAGTCTTTATTATCTGGACCATGTCTGTTTCACTCTCTCATTTACAGAGAAGGCAACCTATATCATGTTTCCAATTACTTTCTTTCGATATGAAGCATATTTCTAAAATTTCTTCAGGTTTCTATTGCTCCAGGGGGAAAACCTCCTGTCAGCCTAATTTTTATTTCCCTACTTGGTGTCCCTTTTTTATTGTTGTTAAACTTTCATTACTACTTTTCAGTGTTCTGTATTTTCACTACGGTATGTCTGGGGGTGGGTTTGTTTATATTTTTCTGTTTGAAACTCAACATAGTTCCTTAATTAGATGATTCTTCCAATCTGAAAAAATGCCAGTTCATCATCTCTGAATATTGCTTCTGTCCTTTCTGGAACCGTTTTAAAAAATATGTGGTACTTTGTCACGACGTGGTGAGGACTCTCACAGCCTCGCTGCTCCTTGCCTTACCAGCCTCATTTCTCAAACGCTCTTCAGCCATGAGTCTACTTAAATTGCTCACATGAAGGGCTCTCTTCTATCAGAAAAGCCTTTTGTCAGGCTCTTTCCTGAGTGGACTTGCAGAATGACTCTACTCCTCTCCTACCGGTTAACTGTAACTCTTCCTTCAGGAATGCTTTGCCCACTGTTCTGATGGCGACTGTTCTCCTCTTAGTACACCTTGAGTTTCTCGTTCAGAGCTCCTGGAGGTGGTTGTGCTTTTTTATTGGTTTGAGTATCAAATGAATGTCAGGCTTTTTCCACTAGATTCCCTGCTTTGTGAAGGCAGTATTTCAATTTTTGTTTTTTATTTTGTTGGCATTTTATAGGCACTCAGGCAAAGGCAATGTAGAGACTGGCACCAGTGAGGAGCTGTGGCACCATCAGGGACCCAGATAGTAACTGTCATCTCTGAGCACAGTCTCACTTCCCTTGGAGCAGACCAGCTTTCTCTCCTCGCTGCAGATATTCCATATCATAAAAGGCTGAGGGTCAAGACCCTCCCAGGTTAAATAGTGCACATTACCCACTAGCCAAGATTGTCCCCCTTTTGCTCACATTCTTTAGGGGTCCTCTCCCTACAATTTCTCTGGTATCTGGCTAAGAGCTGGAGAATGTGCTTCCAACTCTGTGGATCCTTTATGGATAAATCCTTGTTTCCCCATTTGATTCTAGAATAACTGACTTTTTAAGGTAACAACACCTTCAAAAATCAAATAAGAAAAAAAATGCATTGCTCACACTTGAACCAAAGAAATAACCCCCAGTGCACTTATTTAACCAATATCTGCTCCTGTTGAGTGCTATTCACTCCTTCAGGCTTTAGGATACAATAGCAAACATGGAGAAGGTCCCTGCTGTCCATGAGATCAGAGTCTAGAGCGGCAGCGTCATCCCAGTGCTCGTGCTGCTCCTAAACAGACATTCGAGCAACATGTGAATGCTTTGAATAAAAGAAATAAGGTTCCTTCTGAGTATTTAACGAATTAACTTGACCTATAAGGGAATTTGCAGTAGGTTGGGGAAGGCTTACTTCATGAGTGACTCCTGAGCTAAAATTTTAAAGATGAGTAGAAGTTAATCAGGCAAAGAGGAGAGGTCAGAGCATTTCAAGAAGAAACACCAGTATGTGCAAGTGTCCTGTGGCAGGAAGCTGACGGGCAATGATGAGGGGCTAAAAGAAGACCAGACGGGTCTGAGAACAGAAGGGAAAAGGGAACTTACTAGAGCTGAGGATGGAGAGTAATACAGGAGTGAGAGAGAAATGTGCTATCTTGAGCTGGCTAAAAATAGCCAATTACTATATTTTCAGAAATTTTGTGAGCCAGCTATTAATAACCATTATTAAAAAACAAAAGTATGCAAACTTAAGTTTAAAAATGATATTAGATATAAAGTTGTCCTAATTATTCCTAGTCACTCTTAATTATTTTACTACATTTTGCTATTTGTGCTCCTGAGTTTATTTATGTCTATCCTACTGGTATGATGGAAACAACTTCATAATGATATGTGCTGCTCTACTTTACTCCCCAAACTCACAGTTGCTGATTTTACATGAACTCACTGGAAATGGACCATGGTTGGAGTTTACACCATGGAAATTGGCAAACCTTTTAAGTCAGAACTCCCTTACCCACCCGAGACTCAGTCATTAAGCAAATACTGCCCTTTCACTGAATGAGACTGTACAGGGCCTTGGAGACCATGGTAAGAATCGATCTTTACTGCAGGAGAAACAAATGTGCACTGAAAGGTTTTAAGCAGGGAGTTGACAAGAGCACATTTCTACTTTAACAAGATAACTAAGACTAAAGAAAATGAGCTGCCTCTGGGTGGCCCCTATGGTAAATAATGGTGGCAAAGACTAGGATCAAAGCAGTGAAAATGGAGAGAAGTGAGTGGATGTAAGACGTATTTAGGAGGTAAAATAGAAGGCTGAGCTGTGGTGATATTGTAATGAACCAGTCACTTAAGACTCTCATGACAAAATAAAATATATCCTCCCCAATTTCTGAATGCTTAGGATGTTTTCATTTTGATCCCAGTCCTTTGACACCAGGTGTCAAAGAACCAACTTCGCAGTGGAACAAACAGACCTAAGTAAAAGGCAAAAATTTACCCACGGGGAAATATATGAAATGAAGGAATTAACTCCATACAAAAGTAAGTTATCTTAAAAGTAATAAAAGAAATCCACAACTTCTCCATCTTCATATATGTGTAATGGTGCACAGATGGTAGCCAGGAGATGGCCTCCCAGAGCTCTGACTGCAGGGAGCGTAAATGTCTGAGCTCCAGCCGCTTGAGCCAAGGCCTTGCTTCCTGTAAGTGGACTCCAGACGACGACTGAACAGGACAGAGACACTAAAGCAAGTCTGTTATGGGCGGTGCCAGATTCCTCTGATGGGTAGATTTGACTCCATGACTCTCTAACGTCCTTTCCAAACATTCCTCAGAACTACATTACCTAAGATGATTGCACCCAATTTCCTTCATACACAACCCTTCTCCTTCACTCGGGGTTGGACCTTCTCAAGGTCTGATGGCCATGCTAGCATTATTTGATTCCCTGCTTCTGCCTCATGTTTGTGGCAATTTTTTGAAGGGTTGTAACTTGTGATAGAAGATACCTTGTAGTGCAAGTTTCTGCATCCAAGAGGACTTTCTGCTACCTTCCACAAGGTCTGACAGCCTTTGCTTCTGCCCTTTCCCAGAAGTAGGAGATCATTGTGTCTTAGAGGCTAGACGATGTCTTGCCATTTCCCTAGTGCTTAAGTCTACTTTTTGTAAGGGAGAATGGTCTGCGGAGAGGGTGCAGTTTTGTACCTGTGTGCCCAGAGGGGGTGTTTTCCCGTCTCCGCTCTCCCCCCTCCTTTGAGAGTCCCATGGAAAAGAGGCCCTGAGTGAGTACAGACTACACATGCCTGGGCTCCTGGGGATTCTCAATGTTGTGATAGGTCATGCCTGGCTTAACTGCTCATTAAAGTTTCAGCTGTTTTCCTTACTTCCTGCTGGGAGGCTGCCTCTCTTGCCTGTGATTTGCCAAAGGTGAAACAGTTGATGTGTCCCGCCTGTCCTCAGAGGGCCTGACACGCTGTTCCACTCAGTTCACCTGTTGCCGTGTGATCTCAGATCTCTGATGGGTCCAAGAAAAGTTACAACTTTTGCAGGTCATCTGGATTTTTCTCATTTTTAGCATGAGATTAATGTTCTGTTTCTTTCTACATGCTAAGAGAGAGAAAGTCCCCTCCTCTTGTTTTCAAAAATCAGTTATCTTAAATCAGGTCTGTTCTGTTTAAAAATCTGCATCAGAATTTTATGTGTGTTGGGTATTAGAGAGTCAGGAATAGAACGTATATGTAAATTGTATGTTATACTCCAAACATGCGAAAGCTTTATGTTGTCAAACACTATTACGGTAGTCATTCTGTAAATTTATCGAATGCAGACCTTAAGAAGTAGCAGAGTACACAGTTTGGTGTTAGTCAAGGCACCTATTGCAGAGGATAAGAAGATTTGTTGCAAGAAGAATTGTTTCTAGTATATTTTGCGTTGGGTCATGATTCAACACAGTTACCTTGTCCTTCCCGCCAGGTGGTTGACCAGATTGATACCCTGACGTCTGATCTGCAGCTGGAGGATGAGATGACGGACAGCTCCAAAACGGACACGCTGAATAGTAGCTCAAGCGGCACGACGGCCTCCAGCCTAGAGAAGATCAAAGTGCAGGCCAGCGTCCCCCTCGGTAGGCCCCCAGCTCCCCCATCTACTATCCTCACTGTCCTGAGGAAGCCAAACCCTCCGCCGCCGCCTCCACGGCTGACACCTGTGAAGTGCGAAGCCCCCCGAAGGGTGGTGCCCGCTGTCAATCCTGCAAAGACCAATGAAACCGTTCTGAGAAACGGAGGCTTGCCAGGGGTGCCAAACAAAATCCCAAACGGCGACATCTGCTGCGCACCCGGCAGCAACCCGGACAAGGCTCCAGCGCCGAAACGGATGCACAGACCTGAAAAAGACAGGTGTCCCCAGGCGGGGCCTCGGGAGCGAGTTCGGTTCAATGAAAAAGTGCAGTACCATGGCTATTGTCCGGACTGTGACCCCCGGTATAACGTAAAGAACAGCGAGGGCCATTTACACAGCCAGCCTGTCCACCCCCCAGGAAAGCTGCCTCCCCAAGGCCCTCCCCTCCCTCCTCCACCCCACCTCCCTCCTTTCCCACTGGAAAATGGGGGGCTGGGAATAAGCCACAGTAACAGCTTCCCCCCTCTCAGACCTGCAGCTGTGCCTCCTCCCATTGCACCAAAACCACAGAAGACCATCTTGAGGAAATCAACTACCACAACAGTGTGATGTATGCCATTTAAAACACTTTTTTTTAATTTCTATATTATAAACATAAAATAATAAGTAATGAGCACTTTCTACTCAAGCAATAAAAAGCCCAAATATATTATTCCTGCGTTCAGCAAAGTGGCATAAAAATCACTTGGTAAGTACGCAGTACGTTGTTTATATCCTGGGTATGCATTTCTTAAACCGTTGCATTATCCAAAACCACAAAACAGTGATAAGGTTGCCTGTCTTGTTCTTTCAGTGGACCTGTGACAAACACTGGCCTGTCCATTTCAAATAGTTTGATTTGATTTGCTCTAAGAGATGGGATTAGACTCAATGTATTCATGCCTAACTCACATGCGCACTATTAACATGTCATACTCTTGGACTTAATGCTTTTTAGTAAGAAATTGTAATACTGAAGAATTATTTTATTATTTTTCCTAAAGACATTTACCACTACTTTGGCATTATTAGACACTGAGGACAATACCAGAACATTTATTTTCTATACTATACAATTTGATTCTCTGTTCGGCTATATATGTAATGAGGGACTTTGTGGAAATGTCATATGTCAATAAACAGTAGTAAACTGGCAAAATCAAATGTTCATCAGAATTAAAACAAAGCAGAGCTTCACTTAATCTCATGTTCACATTCTTGAAAATGGGCAGCAGCTCTGACACTGGGGAAGATTACAGGGAGTATATGTCAGAATTTTCTAAATTAAGTATCATAAGCAGGTCATTGGTAGAACTTTACATATTTTCATGTTATATATTTGGGTACCTCAAAGACCTTGGATCCCTCCTCCATTGCCAATCCCTTTAGACGTCATTACACTCAGCATTCCTCCAGGACACACTGTAAACCATACAGTGAAGCAGTGGGATGTGTGCCTCCTGCATCAGCAAGCTCTCTGCCTCCCTGAGGGAACCCCTATTTATAAGAGAATCAGGGGGAAATGAAGGCGCTTCTACAGCAGGGTGTTTTTAGCCTTAGATTTAAGCTGTTTCTCCTCAGAGTTGACATACGCCAGGGATCTTTGTTATTCCGTAAAAGGAAGAGAAGAAATTCCTTCTTCCTAACATCCAATAAAGGTTTTTCTCTTCTGTCCAATTTGCTAATTGAGGTCACTCCCCACCCATGGACCAAGTTCACTTCCCAACTACAATGATTTGTAATGATCAAATGTTTTGCCCTGGAACTAGAAATATGTTTATCTCCTCTGGAATCATGATGACAGATGCATGCCTAAACAAAATTTGTCCATCAGATGGCAAGAGTAACAGGAGTCATCTTTGGTAGAAGTTTATTTATTGTGCAACAATAAAGAATACTGTAACCTTTTTGACTATTTGGCATTTGATCCGAAAATTAAGATTTTTTATTTTGTTGCTATAGGGAGGTAGTCTTCAGTCATATTTCTTTGTTACCTTTTTCAAGCTGTATCCCAGTAATTTGGAGTAATGTTTTTAAACAACTCCTTATTAAAAAATATAAATATATTTTGGGCAGAACAAACAGAGCAAATAGACTTTATTTTTTAAAGGAACAATCAGATGAGTGAAAAAAGAAAAAGCAGGGTGCCATGTTAAAATTTCCTCAGCATGATTTCTCTTCTGTATATTTTGGCCATGAAGGTAATGCAAGCAGAAAAAATCCAAATTTTCAGAGAGTTGCAGAACATAAGACCAATAATCAAGGAGGGCCACAATCTAAAATTTATTAATTGCATGCTCAGTATGCTTAATACATCTGAGCCAGGTAAACAAATAGTTGACATACTGAATACCAAAATAATATATTCTTAACTTTTTAATGTATCCATTTATGCTTGGTATAAATAGACCCAGGGTTTCATCATCTTTTTAGGTTTAAATAATTACTTCCTTTCAAATGTCCATCCAGTGTTAGACCTTTTGGTATTATGAAAATCTTAGAAGACATATAGTTTTCTCCTTTGAGCCCATCGTCCTTCTAAAGCCAATTACTGTGACCTAACACTTACCTTATAGCTTGAGATATAACCCCTGTTGATGTCTGGGAACCAATCTGGATCTCAAGGTAGAGCTTTCTAGCAATCACAGATCATCCACAGAAGAAATAATTTACTTGCAATAAATCAAGTTCAGTAAGTTGAATAATTCAAGCTGGTTGAATAAGGACATTGAGCCAGATGCCTAAACAAAACTTACGAGGTTCAAATTCACCTCTCGTCCTCTAAGTATAAACAAAGCTACCCCATGAAATACCATCTTTTAGAGTTTGATTAGTGAGGTGTGCCAGAACTAGAACTTATTTTTTTCAACACACTTGTGAATAACTCTTGTCCTAGAAAGCTGTATTAAATCCCCACCTTAAAAAAGTTATAGTTCCTAACCTTCTTCTCTCATTACCATTTATTTATTATATCAACACCAAATGGGAGATGACAGCAATGTTGGGACTTTCTTTTGAGTATATTTGCTCCATATGTTATTTTTTTCCATTAATGTATGGAATATATTGGGCCAATAAGATTTTTCCCAACTGATAATTTTGTAACATTCACTGGAGCTTAGTTATATCTTTAAATATATATTAATTTGTAAAACATGGGAAGCAATTAACAGAGAGCCTCATAATATTTGCCTGGAAACTTGTAATTAAAGTGTCAGGGCAGTTTTTGTAATCAGCCGGCATTGCTTTCAAATTTTAAATTCAGAAGTGCAAGCTCTGCATGTCACCATTGAATTATCATAAAACATGGTACACGGTTTCTCTTCCTGAAGATCCTGAAGCAGAAATGCTTTCCTCAAATCCTTAAGGGCAGTTTCTTTTTTTCACAGTATGCATTTGAGCACTATTATCCCTGTGTAGAGTAGCATACCACAGAACTGGCCTCCTTACTGCCTTGAAGGTGATGTTCCTGCCCAATATAAAATGGTAATACTGTGAATGACAACATCCATTCATACTGAATGGCAGAACACATTTTTAAAGAGTATCCATTAATTGGAATAGGAAAGCTTCATCTTGTCAGTTTAAACATTGCCCCATTCTTGTGATGGGAGGTTATTGTATCCCTCCTGATGAAAGCCCAGAAGAAAAGAAAATGACCAAAGTTCTCTGCCACCTCTCAGTACAGCAGTTGTAAAAGGAAAGAAAAAAAAAACGTATTTTTAGGTCATACTTAAGCTAAATATAAAATCTGCTCAAAAATACAGAGCATGCAAAAAAAGGGAAATTTTCCACTTCCAATTTGATGTTATATTCATACCTCCCCTCATTAGTTTAATAATATTCTGGGGGAAAAAAAAGAGTCTGCTTTTATCTGAAGTGGTTTAATTAACCTAAAAAACCATGGTTTGAATTATGCCTGCCTCTAATTATTTAATGAATAAAGGACTAAGGCGCTGTATTATATGGCTTCTTCCGGCGAGATAAATAGTTGCTTTTAGCATGACCAAGAGCAACAGCTATACACAGCCTCTGAAACCGTGCAAGACCTCTTCTCTGCAGATTCTGATTGTAGCTCTTTTTGGATGCTGCGTGAAGAAGAGCCCGAGTAGTTCAACATGTAATTGCACTGGGAGTGGTGTCATCCAATCTTGAATCACTGCCTTGACTCGGGTTTTTCCCCACGAGATGTATGCGGTGATGCAGCGTCAAGTCTTGTAATGGTCCTGATGCCGTTTCTTTCTCCAGGTTCTGTTGGCAGCGCATTTTGCTGGAATGTACACTCTAATTTGTAGCAAAGGATTGCGCTGTAATGTGCTCTGGTACACACTGATGATTCCTAAGTGAGAAAGTGATTTATGAGCAATAAGGTTCCCTAAAAATCTGTATCACATAATTAGGTAAAGTGCACCGAATCAGATGGATTACTAGACACGCTCACAAAATCACATGAAGTTCTCTGGGTCAATCTGTAACTGTGACACTGTATTTAAATTTTTAGACTAAACATTTTGGAGTTGCAGAATCGTTCAAGTCGCCTGATTCTGAAATAATGACAGATGGGATGCTAGCGTTCGGGCGCGCAGTGTGTTGAACATAAAACTGCAGTTAGCCACATCTTGGCAGACCAGCAATTACGTAGCGCGTCATTTCATCTGAAGCACTTGGATTTATCATTCTGGTCTTCTTGGAAAAATAACTAAAGTGGGGCATAAGGAAGCTCTGCAAATAACCGTTTCCATAAAATGTAGCTAAAACAACATGTGGTATAGAATTGTGTGAGGACCATGGGAAAATAAGGAGGAAATACTGCTTAGAATTTATGACTTCTACACTGTTCAAAGATAGGTAAGCTAATGCTACCAATTGTCTTCTGACGCTTTACATACATGAGACTTTCTCCAAGTTTCTTACGAATGTCTAAAATAGATACTGTTATCCTGATTTACAAGTGAAGAAATCCAGGGCCTCAGTTTCTGTGTTCTGCCCATATTGCCCTCTTAATAAGTGACCTACCTGGCAGTTTAGTGTCAGCAGGACTCCCCATAATTTTTCCTCCACAACATCATGATTTGATTATGTTCTTCATAGCTCTTAACTTTGCAAATCTTTCCTTTATTCTGAGCAGTTATTTTGACGCTTGAAAGGGGTTACCTAATGTTGTTTTGACATTCTTAATATGTTTGATCTTTGCAGAATATGAAAGGGATTTTAGGTAATTTAGCTACCGTCTAAAGTGAATGAGCTGCTGAATAATTCAAGCCTCATTTTCTCGTGTATTATACCAGTGGCTTCACCTTTCAGGGTTTTTTTTTCTCTAAGTTCTAAAGCTGTCTATTATTTTGATTTCTTTGCCTAAGAAGTTCTGATTTCATGGTATTAATGTCATTTGACCCAGAATGTGTCACTTCCATTATTGGTATTTCATTTGTGAATTTAATCTATTTAACACTGACCCCAGAGCTAAAAATAAAGCTGGTAAAGACCAGTGCATTAGAGCTGTCCCTAATAAACAGCTTTCTCAACTTTCTGCTATTAGATGATAGATATGATTTTCCACTATTTGATAATGTGATTGTCAATTCTCCCAACCACTAAGGGGAATTCCGGACCAGCTAAGTAAAACAGTGTATACCCTTCAGTGGACTAGTGTTGATGTTGACAACATATATGATATCCAGCCCTTACCAAGGGCTTCCTTTATGCCAAATACTCCTCTACATGTTTTGTGTGTATTATTTTCCCGTTATCATATCATTTTCCATCATTAACAACACAGTATCTTCGATACTGTTGTTGTCTATATTTTACAAATGGGGGAACTCTGGCATCGGAGACCTGCTGCCCAAAGTCATAGTGCCAGGAAGTGGTCAAGCCAGAACTCTAGGACAGGCAGGCAGCCTCCATGGCCCGATTCTTCACTGCCTTCAGAACTGCTGACAGCATGGCCCCTGCGCTGCACACAGGTGATCTCTACTACTGAGGGTCATCGGCTCACTGGAACTTGCCTGAAGAAGTTGTTGGAAGATGGACAATAAGAGCAAACCAAGTGTATTTCTGTTTGTCAAGATAGTCTAGACCGTGCTGTGGTAGCAGACAACCCCAGAGCAGGCCTCCCTCAGGCAGTCACTCAGCAACGCAGGCTGTGTTCATTGTGTGGAACCACCATCTGGTCAAGCATCCAAGACCACCAAGAGAAAGGGGCAACTGGAGAATCTTACCTGTGCTTTGACCCCAGCCCCTGTAGGTCGTTGGCCAGCACTAGTCACATGGCCCTGTCTGTAGTCCCTAGATTCCCAAGAAAGGGAAGGCGATCCCCATGTGGGTGAGTACCAGTCATGCCTTCCACTGTTTCCAAAGGGGTCATTTTTTGGTGTGTATATTATCTGAATATAATAATAGACTCTTACAGACCTTCCTTTCCTTTTCATATTACCTGATGTTCACTTAATGTCATCATAAATTAGGATGCTGTCTTATTTTTTTAAATTGAAGTATCATTGATGTACGATCTTACATTGAATTCAAGTATACAACACAGGGGTTCAACAGTTACCCACATTATTAAATCCTCACCCCCACTAGTGCAGTGTTGACTTCCTATCTGCCAACATAGGAAGATGTTACCAAATCACTGGCTATATTCTCCATGCTGTACTACCATTCCCATGACCAACTGATATTATGACTGAGAATTTGGGGGCCCCTTTATCCCCCTCACCCTCCCCACCACCCTCCCCAAACCCTCCTCCTTGGTAACCACCAGTCACTTCTCAGTGTCTGTGGGTCTACTGCTATTTTGTTCATTCTGTTTTGCATTGTTTTTATAATCTACAAATAAGTGAAATCATATGGTACTTGTCTTTCTCCACCTGATGCCATCTTTGTTTAAAACAAAGATGAAGAGGAAAGAAGTGAATCTAACATCTTTGCTAAAAACTTAGTGGAGGGAATTGACAACATTTACTAAAATAAAGGATAAGTTTTATTACAGCCTTTAGGTATCCTGTTTGTGTTCCATCTGAGAATACTCACCAACCTACATTTTGTAGTTCAACATGTCACAATTGCATACCAAATTTTCATTAGTCAAATTTCTCAGTAAAGATTTTTTTACAGTAAATTAGGTTTCTATATGAATAATTCTTTATGGAAAAAATTCCCTATAAGGGGAATAAATTTTTATGGGAGTAATTATTCCCATAAGGACAAACCTAATTTGAAGACACATACTTATTTATCGAGAGTAGTCAAGGAAATGTGAAACTTTTTAATAAAAATTTAGGTCATTGATGATGTAAATTAAGACATGTGTCTGTAATATTAATTTAGATGATAGTATATAAAGATAAAAGCATAAATTTGAAATCAGAAGGCCTGGATTTCAGTCTAAGTTTTCCCAGCTCCCAAGTGGTTCTAATCAAATTGCTCAACTAACTGACTGAGGCTTGCTTCAAAAAGAAGATAATGGGGTTAGTCTTTCCTACCTCATAGGTCTGTTGAGTCATTATCCTTGTGCCCTTGTGTATTTTGGGCTTGCTCAGTCCTCCTCTATGTGGAAGGGACAAGGACAGCCGTAACAGAGGGACGCTCCCATTGCACAAACCCCGAGTGAACTTCTAAGGCAGCCGGACCGTGTGCTTCAGCTTGCTTTTAGGCAGCAGCGCTCAAGGTGAAATGGATGAGGCCGCACAGAAGGGCAACTGCAGGGCGCCACCATCTGCAGCCTTCGGAGCTGTTACATAGGCACAATCACCAGCTTACTCCACCTCAGTCCTTGCTTATGTCAGAAGCACCTGTCCAACTCTCCCTTACCACAGCCTCAAGGTGGGAACTAAATAGACTATATATGGTAGCATAGCTAAGTACTATTTACTCTGTGTTGTCTTTTACATTCCATTATGTGCTTCGTATGGGATGAAAGCTCTTCTGCTGACACCGAGTGGGTTACACACAGAGTTTAGCTCAGTCATATTTTCTGCTTTATTTACTCAAACTCTGACTCCTTGTCAGTTCATGTCTCTCGTGGTTGCAAAAGCAGAAATGATGTGTGTTTCCCTTTCTTTTGTCTATTCCTTCGTGAGGTCTTGGCCCCTGTACCTGTTACACAGATTGCCCAGTTTCACACATTGTCTCTGTGTGGCAACATTGATACACTCGACTGTTTCCCTCTACCACTGATCCCCTAATATGTTTCTCGTTCCTTAACAGAAACAGTTTCTCTTTTCATCATTCTCATTCTCCAACATGTTTCTCCTCTAAAGGATATCACCTTCCACCATTGTTATAAGGTCCCTATGATTTAATGAAATGTGAAAGTACTTTAGGAACAGTAAAACCTCCAAGAAATGCAAATCTCTGTCGTCAGTTTGTGATACTTCTTGCCAAGTTACCCATGTTCCTTATGAAGCTGTTGCGCTCGTTTGTATTTGCCTAGGTTAATCCTAATGATGTTTTATTCATCTCATTTATGAAGTAATTATTTTACTTAGATGTTTTTGTAGTTACTATGATCAAGTAAGGCCAGCAGTTTCATAGACCCTTGCCAGTTTATATGTAGAAGTCTCATTTTTGACTTACTGAATTTTGTGAATTAGGAAGGTGACTGCATCAGAAAGCACAGTTTATTAAATGGAAGCTAAGTTTTAATCATTTATGATAATATTTAATTACATGAGTACATTTGTTTAGAATGTTATTTATTAAACTAATTAAAGTCTAATACCACTAGGTCTTTATAAATCTGCTAAAAATGTTTGTTCAAATAAGAGATTAAATCATCAAGCTTTTGTTTAAAAAGGAGAATGTCTAGGTCTGTGGTTAAAATGATCATTTATTAAAATGACAAACTATTGACTACCGCTCTGCTTTAAACAAAATCTGTGACAGATTTGAATACATGTTTCAGTGAGGGACCTTCCAGAAGAACAAGAACTACAGTTTTTGTTTGATTTATGGTTTAAGTATAAGCAAATAAGCTTTCCTAACAACAGTCCAAAGTTATCACCTGGGACTATTATTTTCTACCAAGGCAAACTCTCTGGGACAAAAATCGAATATCTGGTCTTATTTTACCTCCTCTTTAAAACCTCATCATTGTATCAAATAATGGCTGTTTTGCTTGATATTTGCAATGTGGTACTGACACTCTGGGTTTTTTTAATAGATTTCTTTTTCTGAATGGAATTATCAATATTTCAAGGAATTATTATTAAAAACAGCTCTTCTATGTGACTTGCCAATAAATTTTCTGATCCTCAAAGCTCCAATTTTCAGCCATATTTAACTCCAGAATCTCCCTTATTCCTCTTAGCCAAGTAATCTGAATTCTTTGCCAGGCCTGTGTTTGTTTTCAGTCCCGATGGCACGTTCCTCAGTCATGGTGTTGCATTTGCACCTTCCCTGTTCCTCCACCTCTGGCCTGAGCTTCTGCTCCATTCTGCAGGTATCCAAAAGGGAAATTTTCCTTTCACCATTTCCTTCTCAGTCCAGAAAAGTGAAGGCTCAGGATAATATGCTCTTTAAAATTCTTAGCTCTGGTTTTGGCAGACACCCTTCTCAGTCTACTTTCACAACCACTGAATCTAGGGAACCCAGTATGGATAAATTCCTCACCCACTGGCATGCATTATTCATTTCCTACTGCTGAAACTTCTCCTACACATGTGGCCCCAGCATGAAATAATTTCTCCTTTCTGTCTTGGTTCCGTACCTCTTGCTCTGTAGATGTCCACCATTTCTCTGAATTCTTTCCTAAATCAACTGAACAATCAATCAAATAAAAAATTTTTTTAAATGTTCAAAAAACATCACATTGGTAAAATGGGTACAATACATGTAAAAAATGTTAAAAAAAATTAAAATGTATATGGAAATAATAGCCAATTAGTAATTATGTGAATATACATTTAAGTGCGCATCATCTCTTAAATTAATGATTTTATGTAGAGACAATTATTTGCATATTTACTTTCACTGGCAAAGACCATAGGAATTAGAGTAGAAGAAACTTAAAATGATTAAATCCAGTCCCTTCACTTAATAGGTTAGAGAATTGACCTTCTAGAAGGACAAATAAACTCATGCAAACTCACATACAGAAATGTAAGTTTCCCCACTTGATATAAAATATATTCCTATTAACTTAAGCAGTTCCCAATGGAAGACACATCAATACAGATTGATGTGTGAGAATCAGAACCTTGGCAGAGAAGAAGAAATAAGAAAATTTGAGCTGCTAATGTAAAGAGTTGTCACATATGCAGAAAATGCTAGGCAAAAAGAAGGAAGGGAAGTGAAAAGAACATTGACATAAATAAGCAATTAAAATCTTGTAGTTAAAATGCTTGACCTGAATGCAATAGAAGGAAATAAAGATTATGCACTTAAATTAATGAATGAAGGTTTAGTTGTACTTTTTACCATTTAGACTAAGACTGTAAATATGCTGTTCTTTTATTTTCACTTTTTTTTTTATAATTTTAATTTGAAGATACACTCCACTTTGACTACCAATACAGGAGAAGGCGGCTTTTTCCTCCCAGGGATGTACACAGCGGATAAGGGGTTGCTGAGAGACAGGTCTGCCTAGAAATGTTCCCAGAGGGATGGAGCTTTTAGTTAGGTTTATATTTAGTCTTTCAATTGCATGCATTCAAGTTCCACCTCCTCCTAAGCTCCATCCAAATCTGATGGAGATGGGGACAGGAATGGGTCCTCCCTGCCAGCGAGGACCACAGTGCCAGCCAGATTCAAAGAGAAAAGGGCTTAATACAATTTGCAATTGGAATTGTAGAGATGGTGCTCTCTGTAAAACACTCTAAATCTGTCTCCACTTACTGGAATAAATATACCAAGTTATATGAGTTTTCTTTCCATTGAGAAAATTGTGTTTGTCCATGGTTTTTATTCAACATTTGCATCAAATATTCTAAACCTAGCGACCCAAAGCCTCGTGTTGTTTTATTTCCTGCACAGGGCCTAGCATGTAAACTGAGGACAGGATGTTCTTTATGTTGTACTTGATAAAATCACTTTGATAAAGATACACCAGCCATCTCAGTGGCTGTATTTGTTGACTGAATGCGTTGAATGAGGAACCAGGTGTAAAGTGTTTATTACCATTTCATGTTCTCGTAGCTTTTTCTATTGCTTTTATTTAATCTAGTATTCCTTACAAGGTTTGGCAAGACTGGAGTGAGATTTGAAAAGACTATTTTTATATCCTTGCTTTGTTTGATGTGTGAGTTTCCTTATAGTTAAAAAGTATGACATATACTTAGCTTACAGTGATAAAGTTAATTCTCATAAATTTTTCAATCCATGAAATGAGAGAAGCTATTCCAGATTTCTTGTAACCCATGGGCTGATATAAATAGTACATGGTCTACTTTATACACACTACTCCTTTAAAGAATAGGGGAACGGAATAAGATTTGGCAGCATATACTACCTCAAGGTATCTTAGGAACCTCTTTTTTTAAGTTCTACGTACTCCATTAGAGTTTGTTAAAAATTTAATGTTATGATTATCATGTTTTATTTAATAATTATTTTTACATGGCTCTTTCATCTACTAGTATGTGAGCCTTTCTAGGGTGTAAACCGTGTTTTCTTTCTTCCCTCTCCCCCCTTATTTCTTTTAATTTTTTTATATTTTTACTTTCTGGCCCCCTTCACCCTCCCTCATCCCACTCTCCATCCTGCAATGACCAATATATTCTCTCTATCTATGAACTTGGGCTTTGTTTATTTGATTCCACGTATATACTACCTCAGCGTCTTAGGAACTTTTCTATAATGAATTAGATACAAATGGTGCATCAGAGCTTATATAAGCAAACACAAAATTATGGGTATTTTCACTGTCAAAATTCAAAGACAGAAGAAACATAAGAACACAAGTTCTTCCACTCCTTTCTGAACTTCCTAGGAAAACCAAAAGCTTCTTAAAGAAGGGTGAGGGGAAACAACAACTAATGAAGGTGGTGAAGGATAAAAGACTTACATCATTATAAGGGAAAGCATCATGGAAAACAGAATTTCCCTCTGACCTTGGATTTGGTGATGGGCAATGTTGGCGACAAGGTTTTTGTGAGTGTAGGAACCTGACTGCATTGGCTTGAGATTCTCTCCTTTTCTCTCCTTGCTTGGTGTTTGACCTGAGGGTTTCAGCCCTGGGCAAGTTCACTATGGATTCAGTGAGACCAAGAAATGATAATGGAACATTCTTTATTGGCTTTATTCTCACAGTGTTAGGTCGAGTCTAGAATCAGATCTGCATCCAACAGTCTGCAGGTCTGTAATCCACCTCCATCTCTGCCTCCACCCAGAGCACTTTATATAGTGGCTCAGTCAATAATAGCTCATTGCCTATGGGTGTGGAGGCATTAGCCTAGCAGTAGGCCAATTATATCATCAAGTAGTTTAGCATAAGGTGAGGATCCTGGCCATAGGAACTTCCATTTCTCCACACTCCACCCCTCTAGGATTCTCATCTCAAAACCTGCACACCCTCAACTTCCACAGTGGTCCGTGTGCAAGAAAGGTGGAGCACTGTAACCAGCTTCCACAGCAGCAGCAGAGGATAACAACAACATACAGATAACAACAAAAATTACGATAAAGGGAACAAAAATTATAATAATCCTCAAGCCTGAGGAGATCAATTGCTACCAAGTGGTCATTCCAGCTATATTCAAACCAGTTTTACTCAACTGAATTCATGACTAGCACTTTCTATGAGAGAAATCAATCTTCTGCAGTTGTCCCTGTGGCAGAAAGCTGGAACCTCATAACAACAAAAATAATAATAATAGTCATCTTAAAGCCTGAGGAGATAAATTGCCACCATATAGTCATCTCAGCTGTATTCAAACCAGGCCCAGTTCATGATTTGCACTATCATGGGAGGCCAGTAGCAGTACTGATAGGGAGCTCCATGCATATCCAGTGAGAAACAGTTTTTGCTAGGATGCGTGTCCAATCCACAAAGACATTAAATAAGATTAATTTAAGAATGATCAGACACATGTTCTGATGACACTGACATAGACAAATCTTGTCCATCGGGTAGGATGCATGCAAGAGAGTGATCCTGTGATAGGACCATGGCAGGAAGGGGGTCCCTTCCAGGTCTAGTATACAATACTTCTATGCCTCTCCCTGTGGAGATGACTGAGGGGTCTATAGATAGTGCTACTAGAGGCATATGCACTGGCCATAATGACAAAAACTCCCCAGTAAGATGCTCTTACCTTCTGGCCATTTAGGATATACTACCATGATCTTTGGGGTCCACCTGCTGTTACTCTAGGAACACACAGGAGGCCAGCTTCCAGGCCTTGCCTCCAAGGTGCCAGGAGGGCCAGCCATCACTGGTCCATGTGATGAAATGTCCAAGGCTACATCCATTATTGAATGGCATCTCCAGGGTTTATTGCAGTTGGTGATGGAAGCAAGATATTACTCAGGTGGCCAAACCTCAGCTTCAACAATTTCTCCTTGGTTTGTACTTGCAGTTGTAGAGGGGAGGCAGCTATGTGTGTTAGCATTCTACAGAGCTCAGTGCCCCTTCCAGTGCTTCTCATTCAAATGCCATGGCACTGTCCATAATCAGAATGACCATCCTTGTATACTATTGGTGTCTGACTTCAGGCCAGATTTTAACAAGCCATTGTACCTCTCTTATCATGCCTGCCCCAGAGGGATTGTATGGTACATGAAACTTCCATTTTATCCATGTCCAGTGAAGTGGGTGCCTTGATCACTCTCAATTACCTGTGGTCAGCCATAGGCTGCAAAGAGATGCTCCAGGCCTCTTTGGTCATCTGATGTTCTGTACAATGTGCAGGAAAAGCAACCAGAAGTCCAGTAGCTATGTTCACATAATCATGGCATATCAGTACTCTTCTGCCATGGGAAGAGGACCAATACAGTCTATCTGCCACCTGACAAGGGGTATCAGCCTCTTACCTTTTCTAAAGTGCCTCACAGTGATGCTATTTCAATCTGCAATTAATCTTTTACTTCCTCCACAGCACCTTGCAGCTCACATCCTTGTTCTGCCTCCTTTCATATCAAGGCCATTTCACTCTTCAGCAAATCCAGAGCTTGCATTCTCGTTCTTCCATTTCTTGTGTCTCTCACAGGAGAACATTCCTCTCATCTCCTTTAATACTGTAAGAAACAGCCAACCCATGGTTCTTGCCACCTCGCAGGCACTGTTTCTCAGAGGACCTCCTTATTTTGCTGAGGGCCAACTCTACTGCCTCAGGTGTCACTCCACCTCCCCCCAGTCCTGGGGATGGACCCAATCCTCTAGGAGGCACGCCACCGCAGACCACATACCCATTGGGGGACACCCAAATGTCTCCCTATCCATAGGAGCAGCCTGCTGAAGCACCCCTCCCATGAGGGCAGTCTGTTCAGTTCTTTGGTTTGCAGCAAATCCTGCCAACTATGCCAGTTGTCTCACCTGAGTGTTGCAGTGCTGGGCAGTTTCACTGTGGATTCCGTGAGAAATGACAACAGAATGTTCTTGGGGTAAAAGGGTTTATACCTCATGGGGGTAGGTCAAGCACTAGAATCACGCCTGCATGCAGCAGTCTGCAGGTCTGTAATCTACCTCTATCTCTGCCTCTGCCCAGAGTACTGAGCAGAACTCTTTATATGGTGATTCAGTCAATAATAGCTCATTGCCATGGGTGTGGAAGCAGTAGTCTAGAAGTAGGCCAATTATATCATCAAGTAGTTTAGGGTCGGGTGAGGATCCTGGCCATAGGAACTTCCATTTTCTCCACACCTGGCCTATGGATGTGTTGCTAATCTGAAAGAGTGCAGGGTTCCTATAAAAGAGCGGTACTAATTGCACCAAAGAGAAGCTTGTTTTATTTTCCAGATGGAGAAATGGAATCTGAGAATACATGTTCTAAAAATTCTTAGCATTTTCTGGTATAGAAACTAGAGCAATGCTCTGCTGGAGAATATTTAGATCTTATAAGCCTATTCCTTTGCTTTCCTAGATAGACCAACATGGATCTCAGTGCTGACTAAACACCAGAGTCACCTGGGAAGATTTGCACCTTGAGCCCCATCCTGGACCAATTAAATCTGAATCTCTTCATGGTAGACCCAAACATCAATATATTTTTTAATTACCCAGATGATTCTAGAATATCAAGAATATCAACATGATTAAGAACCACTAAAAGTATACAGAGAATGATGCATCTGATATTAATTACTTCATCCTAATTCTAATAGCATGAAATTGGTACTTATAGAGTCAATTTACATCTTTCTTTTCCCATTGAGCAAGAGACAGGAATATACTTAGAAATCTATATTTTAAAGGGTCTTTGTATAGCATTAAAATCTTGTTTTGGTAAATGCAGCATTTAGAAAAGCAATTAATTCCTGAGTTAGAGATCCATTTAAGGTAAATTTAAAGTGGGGAATATATATCTACTATGTATTACCTTACCAAAGTTTCTGTGATTTACTGGTTCAATGTTTCTTTAAAAAGTGAAAACTAAAGTAAGATATGAACTTATAACAAAGACCAAAGTTGAATTGTGTGCATTTTAGGAATATTGCTTAAGTATCAGTAATTCTAAACTGATTATGAATATAGAATGTTATTCTAATTTTTTATGAAAGTAACTCATTATCAATAGCTACTATTCAGAATTGCTGATGGTGCATTTAAGCTAGAGTTTCAAATATTCTGACATTGTCTGAAATCTTATATTCTTACTGGCCTCTTTCAAATTCTACTTTCTACAAGTCATGTTGATTAATTACAATAAACTCATATACATCATGGTATTTTAGACATGTGCTTTAAGCAAGTTTTAAGTGTATGTTTATCTTTCATTTTTATGTGAAGGAAGTAGAAGTCAATTTTCAATCTTTAGAAAAATGATATTCTTTATAACCTCTTCAAAGTTATATTTTCTTTAATTATGTTCATTCTTCACAATCAGCTTATGTTTTCCACACTAGCTTTACCAGACTTCAAATTTTCCTTTACTCCTTTGGCTAAGAAAGTAAAAGTCATGTTTTGACACCTGGCATAAGCTAACAATAAGAACATATAATCATTAAAAGCACTCAAATTCTACTTCTGTATTAAAGATAGCAACAACTGTAAATAATTCACAGTCCTCCTTTCTGATCCTGTGTGATTACTCTTTGCAACCAATATTGCCAGTTAATAAAATGAATTGGAGCCTGTCACAGGATGCTGTGGACAGAAAAAAAGTTGTAAAACATCTCAATCTTAAAAAAATGATCAAGCATCTCAACAGAGAAGATCCTGGTATGTTATTGGTTGCTTATTGCATAACAGAAAACATGCCTTTGAAAAAGCACTTTTTAAAAAATTCACATTGTATTTATCATCCCCTTTTAATGGTCATGTAGCAAAGTTCAGAGACATGCAATCTAATTAAAATGGATATATAAATGGCTCCACACAGTCTTGGAAGTGACCCACTAAAGAATAAAGAGAAGGGACTATTTCCACATTTATGAAAATCGAAGTGAGATGACTTGTATTTTATTCTTTTCTTAGAGTGACTTGAAAGGAAGATTTCTTTAGTTTAATTCTGGAGTATATTTGGGCTAAAATGGTCTTTGAGATTTTATAGTTGATATTGTTGAACATATCATCTCCATGACTCCTGATGTGATGGCAGTCTAATATTCTAGCTTCATGATTTTAGTAGATCCTAAAGAGGAAACTTGCAGTTTGGCTTTGGGAACATAGTGTTTCCCCCCTTTACTTGGAATCTGATATGGATGGCACTGTGTTTGGGGTGGAGACCTTCTGCCTCCTCCAGCCAGGATGCATCTCTCAAGGCTCCTTCATTGTTATTGAGGATAATGTGTGGACAATTCAAGTCAGCTCAGCAGTTGCTAGAAATAGAACTTGCTGTTAGATTACTTGAGTCTGTTGTTCCATAAAAAACACAAGGGATTTTTTTCGAGTTTAAATGCCATACCATACCACTATACCTGATCTTTGAAAGGAGGCATTTGGTATTTTCAGGAATCTCTATTAATGACAGAGAAGAATTGTGTGCTTTGAAAAAAGGGAAATGGAGCAAAAGTGGCATTTATAAAGCAACTAATATGTGGAACTTTGGTTATCTTAAATATACTATTTTATTTAATTCTTATAACAACCATTGGCAAAGAAGAATTGCACCAGGTGAATTAACAGGAAAGAAAATTAACTTTACCTAGAGTATTGCAATAAAGAACGACTGAATACAATTTAGCTGAAACAAAGATAGCAGAGATTTATAGCACTGTGGTGAGATGGTGGAAAGACCTTCAGCTGGGGAGATTGGTGACATTAGGTGATTAAGGCATCTGCTTTTGCTGATTGGTGCTTATAGAAGTCATGCCCCTCCCTGCTCAGAGACTGGGTGATAGGCTCAAGGTGCTACCTCTCCTGATGATTAGAGTTCAAGAGGTTGACTGCAGGTTAAGGAAGCCATTCTTGGGCTGGAAAACTGGCAAGAAGCTGAGAGAAGGTTTACATCTCAAAATGCAGAGAAAGAGTTTATAATGAGACGTTTTCTAAAGGAATTGAAAAATAAAAAAACAGGAGGTAAGAGTCTACAGTTGGGAAGAAACCTGTATCAAGTCTCATCAAGCTGAAGGGAACACCATGAAGGCTATCTTGATCACCTTTAAGGTAAGTGTTCATTCCACTGTTACTAAGAGATTAGACTTGGAGAAGTGAAATTTATTTGTCCTAGTTCTTCCAGTATTAAGTGACAGAGTTGTAACTTCACCATAATTCTCATCTTCTCCAAAATGTGTGAATTTCCCAATACATCTCAGTCTTGTAAAAATCCCAGGCTAGAATAGAATACTGGCCACATAGGAATTTTCAAAGAGTCAGTTCTTAAATAGTCTCCTAAAGCTCTCCAGCCCCTTTAAAGAAAGAATTATCTCCCAAGAAGTTTTGGTCATTTAAAACCATGGAATGCCACATGTTCTGTAGTATTCAGCTGTCTGAATATGTCATGGAGTTAAAAGCACATGCAACTTTAATAAGACAAGAGCCATCTAATCTGTGTGTCTGTTATGTTCTGTGTTTCTTATAGAGGCATCTCATAGACTGCTGACAATTCCCAGGGTTATTTGTAAAACAACCTTAGGAAATCTCCTTTTTCCCTCTTAAATGAAAATCATTTGTTTGTAGTATTTAAGAGTTAAGGCACCATTTTTGATAAGGGGAAGAAGAAAAGAAATGAAGTTAAGATAACGACAGCTATTAATAAATGGAGTTTGTTTCATTAAAAACTTAGAGAAGTTTAGAAAAATGGAAGTTCCTATGGCCAGGATCCTCACTTGACCCTAAACTACTTGGTGATGTAACTGGCCCGCTGCTAGGCTACTGCTTCCACACCGTAGGCAAGGAGCTATTATTGACTCTGCAGAGGCAGAGACAGAAGAGGATTACAGACCGGCAGACTGTTGGATGCAGATGTAATTCTAGTGCTCAACCTGTAGCTGGGAGAATAAAGCCAGCTATAAACCTTTTTACTCCAGGACTTTTCTGTTGTCGTTTCTTGGTCTCACTGAATCCATAGTGCACTCGAATGAAGCTGAAACCTCAGGCGAGACAGAAGTAAGGTATGAAAATGTTGCCCTGGACTCCTAAGGATAAGGGGCTATTTTGTTGCATATCAGAAGCTGACTTGCAGCTGGGAAAGCATCACCAGGCTCAGATTCATGTGGTTGTGTATAAACCTACAGCCTAGGGAGACTGAAGCCTTCTTAAGACCCAGTGGTTATGGATCAAGTTTTAGCTTCTAAGAATGGAAGAAACAGAAATTTCTCTGCACAGTCAGCAGCCTTGGAAATATTTAACATTTTTCACTATATTAGTCTTTATTTTCTTTATTTATCAAATGACAACCATCTATTTTTTTCAGGATTTCTGAGACTAGTAAAAGATCTTACCCTCAAGTATAATATGTTCTTGAATTTAGCAACTGCCAGGGTTATACCTTCACTTTTCCCAGTCATGCATTACTTGTAAAAAAGCAGTCAATGTTGTTCATTATTTCTTGCTTTTAATCTTAGGATGTATGAAAGACGACGCTGTGGGTTTTTTGTTTTTTGTTTTTGGATAATGAATGCATCAAGAGCTTAGAAAATTCCAATGAAGCCCTCTAGTTATGGCTATCAATTGTTTATCTCAACTTTTCAATAGAATGGTGATTACTTTTCTTCTATCAAAAGGGCCATTCTCTTTTATAATAACAATAATGAACTCCTGGTTGGATTTTAATAGTCAGCAGATAATTTCCTTAGGATAAGTGGCCTGATATTATCTTAAAACATCTCTACTTGGCTAGGCCAATGTTCTGTTAAACTCCAGACAGGAAAAGTTAAAAGTGTTGTGATTACTGCTGAAGAAATAAAATGGAAAGTGTAAAGGAGACACGTGACTTTATGAAGTACAAGGAACCATTTTTAAATACTGTAAACAATAGGAGAAAGATTATTGTGAGTTGTTTAAACATGTCTGTTTCAGGTACAATTAAGCTAAATGTACCTGCACGGCTTCAACTTTTTAAGTTTGGGAAAATAGAAAGCAGAGTTTTAAAAGGTGCATTATCAAACACAATAAGTTTAAATCAGCATTTAGTTATATTGGTATCCTCAGACCGTTCTTAGCCAATCATCTGCACATGATGCCAATACTTGAGTGAGATTTTGCAGAGCATTTTATCATTGTCTGTTCAAAGTATCTTTGTATTTATTTTTAGTCTTTAGCGTTCTTGTCAAAAACCTTTATAATTATATCTAATTTTATACACAAAAATGATCTCTTTCTGGAAAAATTATACTGAAAAGAAACAATTTTTATTAACAGACAGTATCCAAATAAAAGCCTTTGATCTTAGCTTGGTATTTCAAAATAGGACAATAGCCTGATTTAAACAGTGTTAGTTTTGGTGATGGTTTATTTTCAAATTCACAGTGGTTTGGTATAGGATGATAATTGATTTTGAACTAACAGATGTTTGTCCTTCTGGAAGCAAATATCAATTTAAAAATATCACAGTTATGTTGACATAGGATATTGTTTCTCTCATGATAGTGGAGCCCAGATACAACCATACAAATAATGAGATCTTTCTAATAAAGTTGTTTCAATCTGTGCTTTGGAAGGAAGACTTACAATTTACGGTTTCTAGTACAGCTTTATTCTTTGATGTGATTGCCTCATGTGGATAGGATTTCTAAATTTTCAAGAAGAATAAACTTCACCAAAGTAGACTATACTTTGATGAATTGTAAAAAGGATGGGAATCTGGGCTGTCACTCACTTGAATATATAGCTCAGTTTAATCCTCACTAGCCCATCTGCCTCCAAATTCCAGGTAGTTTCCTCCCAGAAAAGCTGGAGCTATGGGAATTCTTAAAGGTGAGGATTTCTATTAGCTCTAAATGGTTAAGTAAGACCCAGTATTATTGTGATTCTAGGAAGCATAGACTGGATGTTTTAGAATTTAGAGCTTATTTGGGCCAATTTCTCCATTAAACATGAAGAACTGAGCATAGGACTCCAGACTTCTAGTTAAATATGTTACTGCACTGTAGCTGCTCTTCCTCATTATTGCAAAAGTGGAGAGTCATATATGGGATTTGATATGACGGGTCAGATGGTCAGTAGAGAAGTAGTTCAAGGGCACTCATTGCTGCCTTAGGGCAAACTGAAGGCAAGTGAAATTCCTTTTTTTCATTTGCAAGCCTGTCAAAGGGTGTCTGGACAAGAGTCAAAAACTCAGTTGTAATTGGGGGATGGGCTGACAATGTAAAAGAAGTCGGATGTTTGTGTAAGAGAAAGATGGAAAGGAGTGGTGAGCAGGGCCCTTAGACTCTCACCCCTCACTGATACTCTCAACTTCAGAAATCCTGCCTATGTGACATCATGTGCATTAAAGTATCCCCATGTCTTATATCAAATTGAATTTGCAGTTAAAAGTTTGGATGGATATTTAGAATCTTTTTGAAATTATTTGGCTGTAATGAACCAATCCGATAGTTGTCTATAATGTCTTCATAATCATATAGACTTTGTAATCAGAATACGCAAGAGCTTTTGCCAAATGGAAAAGTTGTTGTGATGAATTTTATAAAATAAATAGAAATGAATGAAATTGGCATAATTCATCATTTTATAACGTGATTAATTCGTTAATTTTATTTACAAGGGGAGTTTTTTTTTTTTTAAATATCATTTTTGGGGAAACGAAGGGAGTCTCAATGATTGTTGGTTACTGAAAATTCCATAGACCTTAGTTACTCTGCCCATCTACCCAGTGGGAACAAATATTCATACTGGAGGCATGTGATCAGCAGGAAAGCAAATGGACCTCCTAACGGCATTAATATTAGAAATATTTAAAAATACTTGGTCAGGCTGGACAACCATGTGTATGATTGTTTACCAACCTTACCATAGTTATACTCAATATCTTGTGAGTACAGATGTATTCATAACACTTGTTAACTACCGTATTACTTTTCTATTGCTGCTATAACATGTTACCATAAACTTAATGGCTTAAACAGCACAAATGTGTTATTTTACAGTTCTAGCAATCAGAAGTCTGAAATGGGTTTCTAGAGGTTCTAGAGAATTCTTTCGCTTTCTCCAACTTCTAGAGGCAGCCGCATTCCTTGGCTTGTGTCCTCTGCCTCCATCTTCAAAGCCAGCAGTGGGTGGTGAGTCTCTCTCTCACATGGTACTACTTCGGCACAGCTCCTCTGCCTCCCTCTTCCATATTTAATGTATGCTCCTGACTACATGAGCCCACTTGGATAATCCAGAATGATTTTCTATCTCAGGGTCAGTTGACTAGCAACTTTTATTTCATCTGCAACTTTAATTCTCTTTTTCTGTGTAACCTGATTTATTCATAGATTCCTGGGATTTGGATATGGACATTTTTGGAGAACCTTTCTTCTACCTACAACTACAATTATTTTACTTATTTTCATATTTACTTAGTAGTTTCTTCCCACTAGAATATTATCTCAATACATGTAGTAATCACATTTTGTCTCTTCTGCTTGCTAGTGTTCAAATATTGGTCGAACAGATAATGAACAAATGAATGGAAAATACAAAGTATCAAACATACTGTTTGTTACAGTTTTAGGGTACACAATTAATATTATACCTCTTGCCTGGCTATGTTAGGAACTTTGAGATTTACACAAAGGTCAGGCATGAGGATATCAATATGTCATCTTCAGGACTGACAAAAGCTAGATGGAAGGTCTGGGTCATACAGTCCTGAGACACCGTTTGTCTCGGGTTAGACAGGCTCAGGCACCCATCTGAAGATGTGCTGGGCAAAGGCCTGCTTCTCTTACAGGTGCAAACCCTATAAGACTCAGGAGATGGTCCATGAGCATGCTTGCTCTGCAGCAGGAAAACCTACAAACAGGCGGAAGTTGAACCAAGCATGTTCCTTCTTCCAAATTCACCACGTAGATAACTCAAGACTTATTCCTCTTCCAGGGAAGTCTGAGGAGTTGGCAGAGAGAGGCCAGAAGTGTTAAGCCGTAGGTATTTGAGGTGAGCAGAAAGGCCTTTAACTATCAGCCTTCATTCAGGTTTTTTCCTTTTTTTCTGACTGATGAGCTTCTGACTATGTTCAAGGGCCCTGGGTTACTGCTGGCTATTTCCAGACTCTTGGAAATATACTCTTTAGCCTCATTACATAAATGTAGTTCACTGTACCTATAATCTCTGTACACTCCACAGTTATAACTTCCCTTTCAATGGCTAGAAAAAAGTGTCCTGACCACTCTAGAAATGACTTCAGGTATACAGAGTAATTATTTTCCTATAACATAAACAAGAAATATTAAATATAAAGTGACTCAGCATTACTTTCATAACCTTTGTAGTTCTCCACTAAAAAGATGGTAAAATCAATCATGTACAACAATACGATATTCCTGGGATTAGGACGTGGGCATCTTTGGAGAGCCATCCTTCTGCCTAGCAACACAGCGACAATTATTTTGCTTGTTTCCTTGTTTTTAACTGTTTCTTCTGACTACAATATAAATAGAGTGATAATATATGAGTGAGAAATGGGAATTCAGAATCTTAGAAAATGTTTGAATTTAAAAAATTTAAAACCTGTGTAATTAAGCCACTGATAGTATCGATGAAAAATCTGAATCCAAAAGGCATTAAGTGGCTTGTCCAAGTCCCCACAGATCCCTAGTGAGTCAGATTTAGAACCTGGGCTTTCTATTCTCTGGTTTCCCTTCTTTAAATGTCTGTCTTATATTCAACATTTTTTTTTTTTTTGGCATGTGATACAATTTTGGAAATAATGATTGAATTCATAGGGTGTAGATAGTATGATTTTTTGTAACATTTAAGTATAAAATACTGTTAATAAATAGGAATAGATTAAGAATGATATAAAGACATTTGAATACACCTTGACCTTAGTAACTAATCATTTTCTTAGCACTTTTCCTGTATTAAAGCTCAGGTTATATGAGAAAACTGCCTTTTGACTAAAAGTTTGGTACATTTTCAAGATCCATGAACCTTCCTAGTAGTTCCCCAAGGATTTGGATTATGCATACTGTGATTAGAAAACAATTATAAAGAATAATTCTCTGACTTAATGTCTTACTTTTTCAGGTAATTAACTTCTTCTCTGTACTAAATATGTCTATAATACTGCCTTAAGTGGCAATATTAAGTCTACTAAAATAAATTGCCAAAGGAGTAAATGGAATATGTTATTACATTCGATGATTGATACTGAGAAGCTTGTTAGAATTTTTATTAAAATCAAACAGAGGAACAGAATATAAAATATATAATTGGAACTGATTTAGTCTTCTGAGAAAGTGTTATGTTAAAAACTACTTACTTCTTGCCAGAACTGACTTGAGGTGGGAGCTATAAAAATTATATTGGTTTCCTATATCTGGCCAGTAAGCAGCAACGGTATTAAACTTCTGAATTCTGCATGCCCTGCCTTTAAAATACAGCAATTTATTATGAGTCCACAGAGCCTGTAGAAGCTGGTTTGATTTCAGTGTTTCACATTTATATCCTTTCAAACTCAATGAAAACTATAAACACCCACACTCATATATTCTATTATTATAACAAGTAATAAGTAAGCTATACTTCACTTTACATGTAAAATAAAGGAGTTGTAAATATTGACAGATTTTTGTTTATATTTTTAGACATGGAAAAAATGTTTTTTAAAGCAGAATACTGTAGTTGTGTATATTATATTTCTGGTCAAATTCAGTCTTCCCAATTTTTTTTTACTGGTTATCTTTGATCACTTATTCTTGAAAACTTCTGCGGGAACGTGGAGGTAATTTAACAAAAATAATAATTTAATTGATAAAATCATGTAAGAAGATATAAATGAGTGTTTCCCAAATACATTCATAAGTTAAAATTACATGAAATTCTTCTTATATATGGTAATACTTCATATAACATTTAATGTGATTTGAGGAGAATTGTATATTGTTTATCAACACGATCTGCAATTTCATTTCAGCACATTAAGCTCGTACCACAATTTCATTGAGCTAATATCGCATCATTTTGTGTTATCATACTGTTCTTACCATGTTAAAAACAAAGCAAAACCAGGTGAAAGCAGTGGTGGTGTGAATGAAAATTAAAATTGCTTGAATTTCTCCTTTTGTTATGTTTTACATGTCAGAATTCTGGAAAATGCACTATTTTTTGAAATTTGATCTTATTGCCCCTTAATCTCCTTTCAGATGAAGAATAAATAGAATACAGGGAGGTGTTTCTAAAGCGTTGCTTTTTTATTGTCATAGGCCGTCTTTCTGGGGAGCAGACCCCAGAGACGTCTCTCGCAGCCCCCGCAGCTGCCACGCGCCAGGGGGAGCCCTTCCCTGCACGCAGTGCTGAACGATGAACTGGCTCTGGGTCTTAGCAGCCGTAGAGGGAGGCTCCAGTGCCTCTCTTCTGCAGCCCTATCACCAATTAAAAAGAAAAAGCAGGATAGCCCAGTCAGAAGCATCTCCAGAAATATCCCAGCATGAAAAAAAAAAAATGTCAAACACAAATGGGGAAGTCAAAGTCTTTTCTCAGTCATCGCCTTTTCCCAGGTCCGTGCTGCCTTCATTCAACATTTGTTGAGCTCCTTCTTTGTCCGGCTCCTTTCCAAACCGCTGCCCTCCCTGACTTTGCGACCAGCAGGAATCTGTCTTCCCACCCTGTGACTGGTCCCCTCAGGCAGCACTGGCTTCCTTTTGTTCTGTGGCTCTAAGTCAGTTCCGCCAGTGTTGTCTTTAACTCTAATTACTTTTCTGTACATTTCCATTGGCCAAAAATCCCCAGGGACTCAACTCTCTACTCCATAAGCCACCGTCAGAGACCTGCCGCGCGTTAGCACGTCATCAGCGTTAGGCGATGTGCTTTTGCTCCTTTCCCACTGCAACAAACTCGTGGAGACAGAACTGCACCTCACTCTTGGTTATATCACCAGTGGCTGCACAACTGTGCTAAGGAATGAAAGGCTGAATCCCTGGTTATTGGGTGAAGGCGTAGAAAGCATGAATGAGTGATGAGTCGTGATTCCTGGGATTGTCTCTGTTACAGGCGGTTGTGCTGAGAGCTGAAGCTGAGGAAAATGAACATAGTTCATTTATTCAGCAAATCTACAGTCCAACGATAATTTCTATAACAAGTTCACACAGTGTTAGACAATTATTTTCATGTTCTGGTGTTTAATTATAAAGCAGTGATCAACACCTTCCTAAAAAAATTTTTCTGCACTAATATGATTTAGAATAGCTTTCCTGCCATAGAATCAATGGTCAAAAGCTATGAACACTTAAAGCTTTAATTATTCCTTAGCTCCTTCACTTCCCATGTAAAATAAGGGAGTTATAACTAATGACAGACTCTTGTTCATATTTTTAGTCAGAACAAGAAGTTTTTAAGGGGGAATATTGTGGCTGTATGTATCTTATTTCTGGTCAGATTAGTCTTCCCAATTTTTTTTTTTTTTTTTTACTGGTTGCCTTTGATCACAACTTATTCTTGAAAATTTCCTAGGGATCTCAGAGGTAATTTGACAAGATGAATGAGTTGATTGATCAACTCATGTGGATAGATTTGCACAGAAATTACAAAGTTTCCAACACCTGTGCATTTTCAATTTTCTAGTTAGCCACTGAAATGGCAGTCCTGCCCATCACACGTACAGGCGCTTTCTGTAATAATGTAGAAAGAGGATGACATTTAAAGTAAAAAGAAAAGGACCTGGTATGCAGTGTTTCCTTTGTAAAGAACGTGATATAATACCCTCCCTCCCTGGTGGGCTCCATGACTCTGGGCTCTTCTTTTTGAAAAATGAGCCATACACTATTTAGAATCAAGACAGTATTCATTAAATTTGAATGTCAGAAAGGAAACTTTATAAACAAAATTTAGTGTTTTCTCCTTTACCATTCAAATCAAGATAGAAATACTGAGATTGGCTTTTTACATGTAATTGATGCTTTACATTCCACACTGAAAATTTGAAATGACAGCAATGGAATAGTCTGCCCAGTCTAGAAGTGATTGTTAGTAAGACAAAAGATAAATGCCTTGAGAATTAAACCCATGGTCTTTATAATATATTACACTTGCTAGAACTTTGATTATTGGAAGTTCATATAGCAGTTGGTATTTCAGAGATCCTATAAAGTGGTCTCAGATGCATACAGTAATATTTTTGCCAATTTTTAAAATCTGATATTCACATTGTACATTGAAACCAGAGTTTATTATTCATTCAATATATATTGAAGGCTTACTCAATAAAGTGGAAAAATCTATGTTCCTTAGGAGTTCTCTGACTTCAAATATCTGAAAACTCAACCAGTCAGGCTTAAACAATCAAAAAACCCAATTATCTTTCATACCAAGAAAACACATGACTCCAGGGATGGTGGTTCAGCAGCTAAGTAAAAAGCAGGAAACCATTTTTTTATATATATATATCCTTAGTTTCTCTGGCAAACTCTTTTCGTGGTTGCTAAAATTATTTCTACCATTAAAGACATCATGTGGGCTCAGAAGTCTCCAAAGAAGGGTGCTCAACTCCTCTTGATTCTTTTTAAAAGGCTTAATACACTTTTTCCAGAAGCCACCCAAAAGCCTTCCATTCTCTTCTCATTGACCAGCAGTGTGAATAACACCTATGCTTAAACAAACCAATCATTCAACATAGAGGGAATTACCACGTTTTGCTCCATTCCATGGTTTGCCCTGGACCAGGAGAGATGTCACCCTCCCTGGATTACATGGCGTATGGGGTGCACCTAGAACATAATCAGCTACTACCAAGAAATTATAGAGATTCAACTTCTGGTAGGCAACAAATACTACCCCGTAAATTAAACTAGGTTCTGGCCCTGAAAGGTTTTACAGTCTAGTGTGGGGAAACTACTAAGATAATAAAGAATGTTATGCGGTACCACAAGGTGTCCCACTAACAGACGTGCGTAAGCAGATTCCATGAAGAGCAGCACCAGGAAGGGGCGTGTGATCTGAGGCTGAAGGGAGAACACGGATGTGCTACAGCTGAGAAGGTCAGAGGACCAATATTAAGGCAATGTGATGAAGACTGTTCAAGAAATATGTCATGGTTTTCTATTTTTTAGCATTGAAAACCTGTGGGAAAATCTTCTAATGATTTTTGTTGCTTCAGTCATATTGTAGTCTTAATTTTCCAAACGAGATATCATTGTTACATACTTTCATGGAATGCACACACACACAGCAAATCTAGAGCTTCATTATAGCTTTAGACTTTATTTCAGAACTAGTAAGTTGGACCAACGTCATGACAGTGATGACAGAAATCACGATGATGTAGGTAGTATTGATGCTGGGTGGACTGTAGGACACATGTTTTTCTGAACTTTTGTTTTGGTATACTAAACATCATTAAGCCTTCTGCAACCAATTAACTCCATTAAGGTAATTTACAATTATACTGTCACATAAAAATCAGAAAATGTGTTGGTTTTTTCAATTTGTTCTGTTATAAAAGGAGAGAATAGATATGATGGCATTTCTGATTTGTGACTGATAGAAACATTTTTATGCTCATTAAATCCATTTGCAAGTGGTACCATGACCTGAGATGTATTGTACAAGAGCAACCAAAAAAGCTAGTTGTCTCATGAAATGTGTGTTCCCAGTCCTAGGTGAGACTGGGAAAATAGCATGGCAGTTAGAAGAAATTTGCAGTTTCAATTTTCTATTTGTGGAAATTTTCTAATAAAAGAAATGAATGACAGATTCAGTCAAATTCATTTAAAGAATGATTTTATCTTAATCTACTATATGAGATTATATTAGTTGAGAATGGCATACTTGCTTTCTAATTGATTTGAAATCCCTAGAGATTGTATAAAATGCATGTAAAATGAAATGTTTACCAAGTCTGTTCTTAATTTGGAAGAAGTTAGGGCATATATGATTAAAAAGTGAAGAACCCTGTACAAAATCCCATATATGGTAGAAAGATTTTATCAATTCATTGCTTGGGTATGGACCTTAAAGGGATGCTATTTATTATTAAAATATTTATTATATATTTTATTTATTGATATTTCATTTTGCCAACTAAGGTTAAAAAAAAAGCAGTTATTTATGGCCATAAGAATCATGCTTGTCTCCTATCTCCTGACCCACTAAGTGAGCCTCGGGCCCTGACGGTGACACAGCATACTCAGGGTACAGGATGTTCTCAAGTTTTATGTCCCTTCGTTTACACATTCTCTTCCCCTTTGTCATTTCCAGTGTTCTTCTTTTCTTCATCTTTATCCTGCCATTTTCTTACCCCAAACTATGGTTTATTAAATTTCCTTTTGATCCATTTTCATCTTCTCTCTGTTTTCCAAATGAAAAAACATCTTTCTTTGAACATAAAAGAAATTAAACTCTCCCAAGCCTTTTGTATGCCTTAATTCATGAAACGTCAGAGAAGAGTACAGTCTTCAGACACAGACATCTCAGCGATACTTCTAACATCACATAACTGTTTTTAGTTAATTGTGTCCTTGCCGTAGAAATAGATTTGAGGGGAAGGACAGTAATTGACTCTCACTTCTTTTTTCTCATCACTTTTTGATCAAGGAGTTACCAAATGATGGAAATCTGGAAAATAAGAAATAAGGTTCCTGAATAATTGACTCTAAATCTCATACACACAGACACACACAGACACACAAACACACATATCATTAGGATTAAGGCCTGACACACAGTACCATTAGTTGCTAGCAGCTGTAAAGTCTTGTTAAAAATTACATTTAAAGAAATACTAAATACTTATATTAGTTATATCAAAATAATGGAATAAAGTTTAAGATTCTACATAAAATACATTTGCATTGTCACATTCCTTTTTGCAACGGTGCCCTTTATTGTAGATCACCCTGCAAAAGAGTTTATTTATAGAGTTATATTCATGATCTGAGGACATGGAATCTAAAAAATACTGTGTAATTTTTAATGTTCTATTTCACATAAGGCTCAGAGTAATTGACTAGGTGGAAGTGCCTGGCATGGAGTAGGCGCTAGGTTATGATTGTTGATTCTCTGCGCTGCGTAACCTGAGTACCACTTGATTTGCACCACTACTATCAGTGAAATCTCCTTTTATGAAACATAACATTGGATTAATTTCTATGTCTCTGATTAGTAATTCCAGAAAGGAGGAAAGGGAGTAAGCCCTTGTATTCTCTAGAATTAGTTTTCCTAAGTAAATTGATAAGGTAGACAAGATTTCAAGAGGGTAATCACAGAAAAGAAACATTTTAATAACTTTAACAGAATAACTAGCATACAATGTGTTGATTGCAAATAATATTTTACATATTCAAAAAAGTGTGATAGCACTTGTGTTTGTCAATACAAGTCATTAACATTAATGTTTGTGCCAGAAAGTAATAAGACTCTTGGTTTTTTAGAAAGCCTGAAATTCGTACATTATAAAATAGTCAAGTACTTATCACAGTTACTCCTGATTCGTAAATTTCCCTGTGCTTTTGAACTGCATGATATTTCAGAGCCAGTGATTCTTCATTTATTTGCCCCTGTGCAATGCACATTTATTTGGTTAGTACTTTTCTTTTTATTAAGTTACCACTTATAAATGTTAAAATGTTACATGAGGTTATTGACTTAATTTTGTCTTTTAGTTTCTGCATTGATTATTGTTTTTTAAAAATGTTCTGGGTATCAAATAAGATTATTGGCAAACAAAAGTGTGATATAAAGAAGGGCAGGAGCTGAGGTCATGATAAGGTTATGACTCTGATCAATGTCATTCTTGTCTTCAGGACTGTGATCTTCCTAAGGGTTGCAAATTTGAGTGATTTGTTTTTATTTCCAAGACTTAGCTCAGAATCTGGCATGTACTAGGTTTTTGGTAAATATTTGTTGAATTTAAAAAAAAAAAAAGAATGAGAAGCAGGGGTTAATACCATTCACATGTTTGGTCAATCAGAACAGAATGAACAAAATGGATCAGAATGTTCAGAGACCTCCAGCAGTTTGACCTCAGCAGTGGCTGAAAGGGAGGTTAGGGTAGGAAGCACTCTGAGAGAGAAGCAAGAACGCGATTGGGTGCCAGAGCAGGGAGAGCTCTTGGTACCACCGGGAAGAGCTAGGATTTTATTCTACAGGCAAGTGCAGTTATTGGCAGGATGTAATGAGAACAGACTCATACTTTTCAGAAAAAAAATAAGTCTGCTGGTGATGTGAAAGATGAAATACAGGGATGTAGGTGGAAGGAGGGATCAGATGTAGGAGGTATATTAACCTTGTGGAATCTACAGGATTTCGAATATATTCTATATTTGGGGATAAAGACAGAAAGTAGAGTTCACTGCATCTAGTATTCTGCTCAAGGACCTGAGGGCATGGAGGCCACTCCCTGGCATTGGCATCTGAGCACAGAGATCAAATTCCAAGGACAGGGAACAATATTAGCATTTATTGTTTAAAGTGTTGCTTGTATGATTGGCTGGCCCGATTGAAAGAAGTTGGAGAAGGATTGTGTATCACTCTGTCATCCACTTTCTCTGGTGTGATGACTTGCACATAGAATTCTTCAGTCAATATTGGTTCAGGACTTTACATATCAGCATGTTTTGTTAGGTGCACATCATAAACTTGAGGAAAGGGGGAAGAAAACTGTGACTGAAGTGGTACATAATTTTCTCTCAGTTGTATGGGAGTAAGCTGATCACAGCCAAGAGTCTTAGTACAGAGAAATGAACGGAGTTAACTATTATCTTGGCCATATTGTCCATGAAACAAGATGATACAAAAATCCCCAAGTTCACTCAAGGGTTTATGGCACCAACAGATGGAAAAATCTTGAAAAATAAAACAAATTAAGACATGTTGTATTGTAATAGAAATCAAAATGCCCATGTAGCATTGTCAGTTTTTCAAAGTATATAAAAAGGATCAAGTCGTTTTATTTTTGTGAAAGAGGGTAATTTTCATCAGCAACTTTTATTACAACATCACTTGATTCCTTAGGCTATATTACATAATGAGCTTTTAGTTACAATTATTCTGACTGGTTTGTTACGTAAGTCCCTCCTACTCACGCCAGATGTCTCCCTTCTGGGGCATCTGCCTTGACGTCTAGGTCCCCTCCCCGAAATGCTGCTGCTGTCATGCGCTGCTTCCCACAGCTGTGAGACGGAAGCAAGGGGCCGTGACAGGAAAGTGGCCGATATCACACTCTTTTAATATCATCGTGTAACCAATGAGTAGTTCTAACATTTCTTGACCCTAAAGGCACTGTGTGTTTTTTGAATTTCATCATACACTTAAAGGAAATAAACAATACCCTGAGAATGTGTAAAACACTAGGAGTCGTGTTGTCTGAGGCTTCCGCTGGTTCCAGCAAACTCACAGCCTTTGACAGGCAATAAGATCAGTCTACAGCCTGACCTACTGTGCGTCAGGCCCTGAACAGGCCCTGCAGAAGCAAAAACAAATTATGGCTGCTATTCAGACACTATGTTTAAAAAAATGTTATTTTAATATTCCACACATGTGGACCATTTTGAAATGTAAGTGTACTTTTAGAAACTATGGGCATATATGGCCACTTAAATTTTACATTAATTGGGAATTTATCCTTTGGTAAGGGAAGAAAAAATCTTTGATTTGCAATATTTTAATGAATTTTTTTAGTACCTATTTTATATCATAATTACAGGTCTAAATATAGATATATAGGTTATTTCTCCTCATCAATCTGTGTGGGATATTAGTTAATGCCCTTTCAGTTTTGAGGGGAAATGTTCCTTTTTTATCTTTCTCTTTTGATCAGACTTGTGCCTTGATGGCTGACAGGTATATTTATAGCTTTGTAATGAAAAATGTCCTAAGACACTACCTAGCTGCAGCCAAGTGCAGCCCAGTCTTACATCAGACCCCGTGGGAGCCCCCCTAACCCGGCCACATGCCCAGCACCCTGCCCTGGATACATTTCCTATCCATCCGGTGGAATCCTCAGGCTGCTGTGATCGCCTCCTTCTGCTGGACTGTGAGCTCCCTCCCTGCAGGAATTGTTTTTATTCTTCTGAGAATTAAAACTCCAGGTCCTTAAAAAGAAGCAGGCAAAGTTGGTGTTCAATTACTTTTTTTCTTAATGGAGGAGTGAATGAATACCATGGTGAGAAGGCAGAGGAACAGTAGCCATCTAAGGAAGGGAATCCACGCTCTCAGCCTGCAGCGTGTCCTCAATCCAGCCTTTCTGAGACTGGAGAGCCGAGGGGGAGATCTAGGCATCCCAGTGTTTTGGAATATTTTGGGAGAGACAGGAGGATTATTATGCTCAACCCATGTCCTTTGTCCTTGGCACTAGACTGGTTCATGTTGTGTAATTAAGAGTATTTTTACACAGTTCAGGAGGGACTGTCCTGAATCAGAGAATGTCATGAGTTTCATGTGATCTTGGTAGTTCTGATAATGCTTGGAATATAAAACATAAGGAAAGTTGAAATATAAATAATTCTTTTTCACTAAACAAAAGCAAGAACAAGGAATCATCTCCCTCAAATTCGGATAGTAGTCATTATCTATGGATGTCAAGAAGTCGTGATTGTCCTTTTCTTCTGTAAACCCTCTGTTGCCCTGCAGCTGGAGGTGAACATAGGGGCTTAGCTGTATAAAGGATCATGTAATGGGAGTTGGGTGCTATGGTAATGTCTGCCCAACTGTCCTCAAATACTCTCAATCTATTGATTTTTACATAAAAGACATTTAAGACTGACACAAGTTAACAAATTGCAAACTGCTCAAAACCAGAATCCTGCCATTCTCTCCTGACTCTTGGCAAACAGAAATGGAGTACCAGTGAGCTAAGGTAGCTGTCATTACCATAACTTAGTATTTTGATTCTCATATGTCTTAATAGCTCTTATTTTAATGTGCTTTATAGTTCATAGTTTAATATGCTTTAATAATTAGCAACGGTTTGGACAGATGGGACAATCAAGGAGTACTTACTATTGGATTTAGTCATTGGGCTGTAGGTTAATGCAGAGGTCATGTCTGTTGTCAGGACTGGCATGTCCACTCTTCAAGGGGAGAAATGTTCTGTGCCAAGTTGAAGCCAGGATTGTACCTACTCAGAGGGACCTTTGAGAGTCTCCGTGGCAAGCTACCTGGTCCTTCTGCCTACCTGGGCAGGGTGTTTGTTACCATAGTTTATAGGAGAACAGAAAATGCCATTCCCATTTCCCACAGTCACTCCTATTAAATAGGACAGCGACTCATCAACCCCCTAATGTTCCTCTTCAACGTCAGACCATCTCTAACACCTCAACCAAGATCACAGTGGTCTTTATTGCTGAGTGATCAATGCCCTGTCCTTGAAATTGTCTCCTTCCTTGGTTTCTAAGACTTCACCCACTATTCTTTCCCTTTTCTTCTTTTTCTCCTGAGTTTCCTTTCTTGGAAAATGTATCTGCTCCTCCAGGATTCTTCATTTGCCTCCTTTTGCCTCACATGTACATTTAACCAGCATAATTACTTTCAGTTGTATGGCTTTTCAAGTTCATTTATAAGCTGAGGACTCCCAAATTGGTGTTTGCAGAAGAACACTCTCTTCAAAGTTCCATGAGTTCCCCTTCCTACCATATAACTGCATTTTATGTATCCTGCTGCAGGTAATACAACAGAATTCAGTCTCCTCTCCAATTCTGTTCTCTCCTATATTCTTCATTTTTTTTCTTTGCTACTTCTCAACCACACCACCCTGTAGACACCCTTGTAACAAGCCATAAAATAGTGCTTAAACACTTTGAATAGTTTATCTGTCAAATGAGAATAATATTGGCCTTGCATAATTGCTATGAAGATATGTAAGGAATCTGATAAATGCTGTTTTTTTAAAGATAATTATTGTGTATTCAATATATCCAAGTAAATCTAAGACTTCAGGTGTCAGTTCATGTTAAAATATGGAGACACAGAAAAGAATAAGGTGACTAGCTGGACTTCCGGGAATATGGCGTCTTGAACGGACTAGCAGAAAAATTCCTCCCAACATTATATTTATTCACGAAAATACAGCAAATACAACTATCCCTAAAAGAGAGACCAGAATACACAGGAAAGTGCACAGCGTACAGCTACACCTGTGAGAACTTGGCAGCCGGTGAGGCGGACGGGCGGCGATCCGGTGGGACCGAGCGCTCCCCCCCCCAGAGCTCCAGCGGCCAGACACGCCGGACAGAGGACTCGGCACCCAGCGAGGCGGGACGGAAACACGATCCAGCGAGACGAGAGCGCCCCTGCACCCCAGCACTCCGGCGGGAGTCTCGGCAAGGCAGGTAAGGTACGGAGCCGCGAGCAGACCGAGCGCTCCTCTCCCCCAGCGCTCCGGCGGGAGGAGAGGATTCAGAGCCGGGAGCCAGGGGAAGTCTGCGCCCGGAGCGCCCCTCCACCCCAGCACTCCGGCGGGAGTTCCGGCAAGGCGGGTAAGGTACGGAGCCGTGAGTGGACCGAGCGCCCCTCTCCCCCAGCGCTCCGGCGGGAGGAGAGGATTCAGAGCTGGGAGCCAGGGGAAGTCTGCGCCCGGAGCGCCCCTCCACCCCAGCACTCCGGCGGGAGTTCCGGCAAGGCGGGTAAGGTACGGAGCCACGAGCGGACCGAGCGCCCCTCTCCCCAAGCGCTCCGGCGGGAGGAGAGGATTCAGAGCCAGGAGGGAGTGGAGATCTGCGGTGTAGCGGAGATTGGAGGGACAGAGGGCACAGGGTCCCAGCCGGGAACGTGCAAGTTGCCCGCGGCAGGCTCCGGGAAGGAAAAAGAAAGGAGAAAAAGGGGAAGAAAAGCGCGCGCGCTCTACCCCAGCAGTCTTAAAGAGACAGGAGCTCAGTAGAGGGGCCGGATAGCCCCGCGAACTGAGCCCAGCACGCTGGGAGTCCTGGGGAGCTTTGGACCCCGTAGCTGGCGACTGGGAAAGAGTGCCCGCCATTGAGACCCTCACGGAGATCAACAGCTTCCCATTGTTTCCAACCCAGCTAGAACTATAGTGGCGCTGGAATAGTGGAGCAACAGCGCCACCTACAGCACTCGCGCAGAACCCACGCCCGGTGGCTTTTTTTTGTTTTGTTTTGTTTTGTTTTGTTTTTTCTCCCCTTTCTTTTCCTTTTTTTTCTTTCCCTCTCTTTCAACAGCCTCCCACCCATTCTCACCCGGCCACAGATTTAAAGGGCCATGTGGAGCGACGTGGCCGCGGCTCTGGAATAGCGGAGCAATAGCGCCACTTACAGCATTCGCACAGAAACCACCCCCGGTGGGCTTTTTGGTGTTTTTTTTTGTTTGTTTGTTTTGTTTTGTTTTGTTTTGTTGTTGTTCTTGCTGTTTTCTTTTAGGTGTTGCTGCCTTTTCTTTTTCTTTCTTTTCTTTTCTCTTCTCTCTCTCTCCTTATACTTTTATATTATTAGTAGAAATCTCTTTTTTTTCTTGTCTCTCCTTTCTTATCTCTCCTTGCTACCAACAACCAATTCTACAGTCATGAGAAGACAGAAGAATATGATACAGACAAAGCTTCAGACAAACACCACCCCAGAGAAAGAATCTGGAGAAATGGACATTCACAGTCTTCCAGAAAAAGAATTCAGAATAAAAGTCATAGCCATGCTGACAGATCTACAGAAAAATGTGCAAGAGCTGAGGGAGGAAGTGAGGGAAGTGAGGAAAGACAATGCAGAAATGAAACAAGCCATCGAAGGGCTCAACAGCAGATTGAATCAGGTTCAAGACACGATCAAGGAATTACAAGACAGGGACCAGGAATACAAAGAAGCTGAGGCAGAGAGAGATAAAAGGATCTCTAAGAATGAAAGAATATTAAGAGAACTCTGTGACCAATCGAAGCGTAGCAATATTCGCATTATAGGAGTACCAGAGGAAGAAGAGAGAGAAAAAGGGATAGAAAGTGTCTTTGAAGAAATAATTGCCGAAAACTTCCCCACGCTGGGGAAGGAAATAGTCTCACAGTCCACGGAAGCCCACAGATCTCCCAACACAAGCGACCCAAAGAAGACAACACCAAGACACATAATAATCAAGATGGCAAAGATCAAAGACAAGGACAGAGTATTAAAGGCAGCTAGAGAGAGGAAAAAGATCACCTACAAAGGAAAACCTATCAGACTGTCATCAGACTTCTCAACAGAAACCTTACAGGCCAGAAGAGAATGGCATGATATATTTAACATAATGAAACAGAAGGGCCTCGAACCAAGAATATTGTATCCAGCACGATTATCATTTAAATATGATGGAGGGATTAAACAATTTCAAGACAAAAGAAAGTTGAGAGAATTTGCCACCCATAAACCACCACTACAGAATATCTTAAATGGACTGATCTAGAGGGGAACACCCCTAAGACTAAAAAGATGTCACCAGAGAAAATAAAAGCATAGCAAAGAAAGCAGACCACCCAAATACTAACTAAAGGCAAAGAATAAAACACCTAATATATAAAGAAAAGAGGAGGAAGAATAGGAAGGGAGAGATAAAGAAACATCAGACGGCACACACAATAACTTAACAAGAAAGTTAAGTTAGATTCTTAGATAGTAAAGAAGCAACCCTTGAACCTTTGGTAACCACGAATCTAAAGCCTGCAATGGCAATAAGTACATATCTATCAATAATCACCCTAAATGTAAATGGACTGAATGCACCAATCAAAAGACACAGAGTAACAGAGTGGATAAAAAAGCAAGACCCATCTATATGCTGCTTACAAGAGACCCACCTTAAACCCAAAGATATACACAGACTAAAAGTGAAGGGATGGAAAAAAATATTTCAAGCAAACAACAAAGAGAAAAAAGCAGGTGTTGCAGTACTTGTATCAGATAAAATAGACTTCAAAATGAAGAAAGTAGCAAGAGATAAAGATGGACATTACATAATGATAAAGGGGTCAGTCCAACAAGAAGATATAACCATTATAAACATATATGCACCCAACACAGGAGCATCAGCATATGTGAAACAAATACTAACAGAAGTGAAGGAGGAAATAGACAGCAATGCAATAATTCTAGGAGACTTTAACACGCCACTCACTCCAAAGGATAGATCAACCAGGCAGAGGATAAGTAAAGACACAGAGGCACTGAACAACACACTAGAACAGATGGACCTAACAGATATCTACAGAACTCTGCACCCAAAAGCAGCAGGATACACATTCTTCTCAAGTGCACATGGAACATTTTCCAGAATAGACCACATTCTAGGCCACAAAAATAACCTCAGTAAATTCAAAAATATTGAAATCTTACCAACCAACTTCTCAGATCACAAAGGTATAAAATTAGAAATAAATTTCAGAAAGAAATCAAAAAGGCTCACAAATACATGGAGACTTAACAACATTCTCCTAATGAATCAATGGGTTAACGACCAAATCAAAACAGAAATCAAAGAATATATGGAGACTAATGACAACAACAACATAAAGCCACAACTTCTGTGGGACGCAGCGAAGGCAGTCTTAAGAGGAAAGTACATTGCAATCCAGGCCCATTTAAAGAAGGAAGAACATTCCCAAATGAACAGTCTAAGGACACAATTATTGAAATTGGAAAAAGAAGAACAAATGAGGCCCAAAGTTACCAGAAGGAGAGACATAATAAAGATCAGAGAAGAAATAAATAAAATTGAGAAGAATAAAACAATAGAAAAAATCAATGAAACCAAAAGCTGGTTCTTTGAAAAAATAAACAAAATAGATAAACCCCTAGCCAGACTCATTAAGAGAAAAAGAGAAACTACACACATAAACAGAATCACAAATGAGAAAGGAAAAATAACGACGGACCCCACAGAAATACAAAGAATTATAAGAGAATATTACGAGCATCTATATGCTAACAAGCTGCAAAACCTAGAAGAAATGGACAACTTCTTAGAAAAATACAGCCTTCCAAGACTCACCAAGCAGGAAACAGAAAAACTAAACAGACCAATCACCAGCAACGAAATTGAATCGGTAATCAAAAAACTACCCAAGAACAAAAGCCCTGGACCGGATGGATTCACCTCTGAATTCTACCAGACATATAGAGAAGAAATAACACCCATTCTCCTTAAAGTTTTCCAAAAAATAGAAGAGGAGGGAATACTTCCAGACTCTTTCTATGAAGCCAGCATCACTCTAATACCAAAACCGGGCAAAGACCTCACTAAAAAAGAAAATTACAGACCAATATCCCTGATGAATGTTGATGCAAAAATACTCAACAAAATATTAGCAAACCGAATTCAAAAATATATCAAGAGGATCATACACCATGATCAAGTGGGATTCATCCCAGGGATGCAAGGATGGTACAACATTCGAAAATCCATCAACATCATCCATCACATCAATAAAAAGAAGAACAAAAACCACATGATCATCTCCATAGATGCTGAAAAAGCATTTGACAAAATTCAGCATCCATTTTTGATTAAAACTCTCAACAGAATGGGTATAGATGGCAAGTACCTCAACATCATAAAGGCCATATATGACAAACCCACAGCTAACATCATACTTAACAGCGAGAAGCTGAAAGCTTTTCATCTAAGATCGGGAACAAGACAGGGGTGCCCACTCTCTCCACTGTTATTCAACATAGTACTGGAGGTCCTAGCCACGGCAATCAGACAAAACAAAGACATACAAGGCATCCAGATTGGTAAAGAAGAAGCCAAATTGTCACTATTTGCAGATGATATGATACTGTACATAAAAAACCCTAAAGACTCCACTCCAAAACTACTAGAACTAATATCTGAATTCAGCAAAGTTGCAGGATACAAAATTAACACACAGAAATCTGTTGCTTTCCTATACACTAATGATGAGCTAACAGAAAGAGAAATCAGAAAAACAATTCCATTCACAATTGCACCTAAAAGAATAAAATACCTAGGAATAAACCTAACGAAGGAAGTGAAAGACCTGTACTCTGAAAACTACAAGACACTCCTAGGAGAAATTAAGGAAGACACTAACAAATGGAAATGCATCCCATGCTCTTGGCTAGGAAGAATCAATATTGTCAAAATGGC
>JAQQAC010025234.1:14816758-14910037 GCA_029783875.1 Phataginus tricuspis | reverse complement strand
AAAAAAAAAAAAAAAGAATAAGGTGACTAATAGAGTCTTCCATAAACTTATTTTTATAATCATTAAGTAAACTTTAAATATATAAAATGTATGAATCCTCTTACAGGTTAGGGAAACAGGTAATAACAATGCAAAAAGCCCTCAAAATTATCTAAATATCAAAAAACAAGATTAAGTAAACTATAGAATCTCTGGTCAGTGGAATATTAGGCATCTATGAAAAGTGATGCATCAGTGTTTATAATTTATCACATGAAGAAATTATGGTATAGAATTACATATATTGTTTAGTCAAATTATGCATAAAAATAAATTTCAAAATACATATTGTAAATATAGAAGCTAAGCTTTTTAAATTTTATGTAATTTGCTTTTATAATTTAGAAAATCTATTCAAACTGTTAAAGCAGCAGTCCCTGATCTAAAAAAAAAAAAGGGGGAAAGAAAAACAAGAGTATTTAAACAGGTTCCAGTGTTTTGAGATAGTAATAATAAAAATCTTATGTTTTTCCAAAATGACTTTTTTACACAGGGGTCTGGAAGAATTTTGGGGGAAAAAAAAATAAAGAAAGGAAGAAAATAGGACACAAAAACAGCAAATGAATTCTCCTCTGTTGTCTACCCAGTAGGCAGTTTTTAAATTATTAAGTTTTAATGAAAACTTTAGAAGTTATCTTATGGGGATATGTCTCCACTGATGGTACAGGATACCTCTCCAGATTATACTAAATTCCCAGATGGTCTCCCTTTTTAAGCAATAGATAAAAGGGGACAATATGGAATCAACTATGATCTTAAGTGTTTTGGGTTTTGTTTTCTCTTGGGAATTCTTGTTGGCAAGTTTGAGAAGGGCATTTATTCAGACTCGACAGGGAAATGCTTTATCTGTCTGTCATACTGAAAGGAGTGTTTTTTCTACATCTGGGAAACAGTAACCTACAGTCCAGATGCCTTATTTTTATGTTTGTTTATTCACACTATATTCTTGTAGCAACCATATATTACTATTAAATCATTTGTTAGTAATTATTTTTGGAGCCCACATGCTCCAGTTATTGGAGGATCATATTACAAAACCATAAGCATTTCAGATTGAATAGCTGAAACTGTAATTTGGTGTTTATACAGCAAATGCCTCACAGATCAGGTGTTCAGTACACCACTTATGCTTTTCTTCTACATCTTGTAAGCCATTCCAGGCTAACAGATGCTGCAGGAAACTGTTCTCTCCTATTACTAAAATCAGGGGGGCTCTGGCAGCTTATTTTGTAGATTCAGTGCTCATGATTAAATCCTTTTAAATTATAAAGTTCTACAATGTAAAACTTCCTCTAAGCTTCCTAAAATTTAGAGAAATCCACCTAGGACTGAGAAACGTGTGAATTGACTTCAGATAAGGGTGGACCCTTTATTATTTTTTTTAACAGCACCAGAAACCTGTTGTTATTATGAACATGGATAGTTTCTGAAATTGGACATTTCTGGATTTCTATTCAGATTGACACTCACCAGCTACATGGCCACAGATAAATCTGCACATCTCTCTGAGCCCTTGTCTCCTCATCTACTTGAGTGACAGAATAATTTCTAAACATAATTTTGATAATTAAAATGAAGAATATATCTAGCACCCAGCACTGTGCATAACAAAAGATGCTCACTAATGGTTTTTTGAGTATCTAGTATGTGGCATTTATAGTAAGAGATTTAAGCAGTTCTCCATGTCCTGGGGTTTATTTGTTTACTTATTGTCTGTCTGTCCTCCACAAAATAAGCCCCATGAGAGCAAGTATCTTACTTTGTTTACACATGGATGTTTGACTGAATAAATGAATTAAGTGTCATCTGTTAAAGCTGAATAGTAAATGGCCACATGATAAGAGGAGAGATATCAAAGGTGTTCTGTATGAAGGAGTAGCATAAGCAAAGACAGGGAGTGAGAAACAGTGTGGTGTCTGGAGAAACTGCCATCGGCTTGGTATTTCTAGGCTGTGGCAGGGGGAGGGAGCAGGGTGTCATGAAAGGCTTTGCATGCATGCCAGGAAATGGACGTGATTCTCTAGTTCAGTGGCTTGCAACCTCTGCTATTTGGACCCAAATGAGCTCCTCAGGGTACTTCAGGACTGACAAGGAAGTGAAGAGCAAGTGTGTAGCTCGAGAGGAGAGGGTTCCCCACCCGGAGCAAGTTCGCTATGAATTTGATAAGACCAAAGGAAGACAAGAGCAAGAGGTTGGGAATCAAAGGGTTTATTCTCGTGGCTCTATTTCTCCTCGCTCAACCCCCCTGCTGCTGGGCTGGCTTTCCCTGTTGGAGCACGACCACACTACCGCGCAGCACAGCGTTGGGGGAATCTCTGTGGGCGGGTCCCCAGTGACTGGCAGGCACTTGACCAATTAAGTACCGGGAATGGAGGGGAGGGGAGAATGGGTGCTTCCTCTCCACCCCCACCCAGCACCGACAGTCTCCTGACTGACCAGCAGCTCTGCAGCCAGTAAGTATCACATAAATGTGCAAACATACCTTTATTATGCGCACAATGGGTGCTATTAAGGCCAGGCAGGAATCCTGGTTAGAAAATTGGATTCTCCCCACGGTAGGACTTTACCCTACAACCCCCACTTTTCTCCCGTAATTCCAGTATAAGGTGCCAACCAGAATTGCTTCATTTCGAGAACATATTTTCAGTAATATTTTTAGGATTTTGACTAATGGTTTATTTTTAGAAATGATTTTAGTGCTTTGCAATAGGTAGAAAAATGCTCTTTAAATGGAAACCATAGAGTATTTGGTGCAGGAGGAAGGTATGGAAACCCATGTGTTTGTTAGAACACCCTCGTAGCTCTCTAAAGAATGGATTTTCAGGTTTCTAAGGTAAGTAAGAGAGTTAATTATGGTACAACCAAGCTGGAAAACAAAAGAAGGACAGATAGATGTTATTATGAAGACAGATCTTGAAGGACTTGTGGAATATTCAGCAGTAGGTTTACAACAAAAATTTAGGTAGTGAATCTGAAGCTTGGGGAAATTCATAGCCTAACACATAGATTTGAGTGTCACTCAGTGTCTAAAGGCCAAATTGTAAGAGTAGTTAAAAATCAACCAGTGAAAGTTCACAAAGAAAAGATCAGTGGACCAAGGACGGATCCTAGGAAATGACTGACTTTTCAGAGACCAAGATAGGATAAGCAATCCTTGCTGGGTTGCAAGGACATAAAGAAGAAATTATAACCCATACACAAAGAAAAGTGAGACTGACTGATGGCATTGGAAGCATGAACATGTTGAGTTTAAGCAGGGATGAATGAGTGTGAAATATAAGGTGTCTGGTGGGTTTATGACATATGACATAGGGAGTCAAAATTATAAATCATATATATGAAAAATAAAATTATTATCCTGAGATTTTTTTCTAATGCTACTATATCATCTAAATTTAACTTCTCACCATGCTCAGCAGAGAATCATTTTTATTGCCTCCAGACTCATTTATTCTTATCCTTTCTTAGGCTGAAAACTATACAAATGGCAATTACAGTTACATGTAGCAATTAGAATTAATCCTTTTATGGAGGTGTGGCAATATCACTAAAGCATAATTTTACACTAGATCAGTATAGTCTCGAATGTGAGCCCTTTAGCCAGATGTTTCAAGTGTGGCATTTAGGTTTCGCAATATTTGTGGTAAGACTGAGATAAAATACATGCTTTATAATTCACCAGAACTAAGAACCCACCAGGAATTCCTGCTTCTGACAGAATATCTCCCTAGAAAAGCTCGAGATCAATGTGGGTGGTCGATCTTTGTATTTGAAAATGTACGACATGCTAAAATGGGTAGTTCTGAATATAGAGACCAAGAGGGTGAGTCAGACGTCTTTATAAATGGTCCTTAAATGCTCTTAATCTGTAGAAGCATTCCTGGATGTACTGATGTGGACTGCTCTCGGGAGGTTTGAGGGATATTGTTACAATGGCGTGTGGAGACTGGCTTGTGTTCGTAGCTTGCAATTGGGGTTGAGGGGACTGTGAACCCCATGGAAACTGGCAAAGATCACACATCAGGGATTTTTGTTGTTGTTGTGCTGGGGAGTTAGTTGTTAAAATGTTACCAGCACATCCCTGGAGTTGCATCACTATCAGAAGAGGCAGGTAAACGCAATCGGCATTTATCTGCTCCTTCAGTAGGGCTCTTTTTTGCCCTGGTACACTGAAATGCAGTTGCATAGGGCAAGTGTTTATGTTCTTAATTTCCACAGCAAGACAAGGCTGAACATAAGAGCACATTATGCTATGAAGAGTTAGACCCATTCAGTTTGACTGCCCCCCCAATTAAATATTGTACTGTGTTAACGTGAACAGGTTCATAAGCACCTGTGATGCCACCGTTCCACTAAACTATTCTATTCATTGTGGAACTTGTGCTAAATTTCTGCTATCATTACTGAAAATGATTGAAATTTCTCATGCAGTAGCTCAAGGTCTATAATCAAAAACATTAGACCTATACTCAGCTTTCTCACAAATTATCTCCTCAATAACTTTGTTTTTGGGCAACTGGCAAGTGTCTGTAGCTTTCAAACTATAATTCCCACGAAACCTTTCCCATCCGCTCTGATTACCCAGCCTTCACACAGTTTTACTGAATTGGTTTAAAGGGCCCTGTCAAGTTGTTACGATTATTTTTGTTCTTTCTCTCTTTTTATGTTACATGTCTTCAGTGTGAAGGAAATAAATAAAAATACATGGAGCCATTTACCAAGCTGTGCATTTACTATAGCTTGAGTACATTAAAATACACTTAAAAGTTACATTTGTTTTTTTTCAACTTATGTCATTCCTTATTTAAAATTGGGATGAGGATAGTCTACTAATTCACTAATGAAGCTGTCTGGTTGATTTCCTTTTATCTTCCAATTTCCTCTTGACTTACTAACTTCAAAATTACTTCTTTGTATATGGAGCTCTTTATGAACCTGAGTAGGGTGTAGCTACTAAATAACTTTACTCTTACATTTTCGATTCAGAAAGATTCTATTTTTCTATTTAACCATCCACATCGCAGTTTCCCCATTTATACTTACTCTACTTTAAGAAATGTTAAATGTTTGAGTTTAAGATATTCCAAGACACACATACTAGTTCTTAGGATGGCTGAGAGCACTAAGATTGTTGAGAGCTTATATGAGAAACTTAGTATTTAAAAAGTATTTGAGGAAACTAAAGGTGTTTTCCCAAAGGAGCTATTTCTTGACAGTTATTTTGTGCCTAACTCATAGAAATCTCTTAAGTTTATGAAATTTGTAACACTTAAACTCTGAAGTAATTTTAGGGTTAAGGCTTGGGCTTACAAATCCTGCTTTTCTCTAGTATTTAAATCTACAAGTTCCTTAAGAATTACATGTTTATTTGATTCTGAGATATATGCAGTAGAAAAAATAAAGAAAAAGCCTCTTCTACACTTTGAAGATAGAATAATTAACATGCATTGATTTTTTTTTAACAGAGACTTTACAGTCTTAGTTATTTTATTTTTGTTTACTAATTTTCCCCTTCACTTATTTCACCTATCCCTCACCCATAATATTCCTTGAATTTTAATATTGATCTGTTCTTATGCTTTAAAATCCCCTTGTGTTTCAAGCTATCCTGGCCAGCTTTCACCTATTTACATAGGGCATAATGCAGAGCTTCATGACTTAGTTTATAAAAAGAAGGGTAGACAGTAAAACAGCAGGTAAGAACAGTTCCTCCTTTCAAAGGGTATTTTATTCCCTTTGAAAGCCAGAGTTTTAAAATAACACTAAACCAAATGTCTGAAATGAAATTGTTTGGGGCGATTTGATTAAGTAAGTGCTAATGGGTCATGTTTTCGTCTGGCTGATGGTTACGTGCTTCTATCTCAAAAGATAAACTAAACATTTTCTAAAGTAAGACTTAAGAAGTTTTTAGTATGCAGGATAAATCTAATGTGTGTTTTTAAAAGTTTAATCTTCAGAATATCTATGCAAATAATATTATGCATAGATATTCTGCATATTCAACATCAGTACCAACTCAGTACTGATGTTGGGTAATTGTGGGTAAAATTGTAATATTTCCAGAATATCTGGCCTGGCTTTAGCGCATTCGCATATCCTCAGGGGTGGAGAGAAGTTCACCTCCATATCAATGGGTAAATACCTGGGCAACGGAGAGGGTGTCTGAACCTGAGAGTTTAAAGGGAGGGGCTGGCTTGCTTGCTTGCTTCTTCGGGAGCAGAGGAGACACATGGCCCTGGACTGTAGTTTGTAAGCAATAAATGAGTTTTAAACTTATTTCTCCCTTTGACTGATTTCAGCTTTTAGAGGTATTTTGCCCCGCATTTCCTCTCCTCGGACTTACAGTAATATATTCTAAAAGAAAATTTTTTAAAACTATTAGTGATTGATTCAGGCATTACAAAATACATGAAAGAACGTCTAAGAAAATGCCTTTTGGGAAAAAACTGTAGGAATTGGATAGTAGGGAAGTATAGAGAATCACAGAGAAGTAAGGACTGGAAAGAAGAAAAAATAAGTAATGAAGCTTTATTGCCATTCTTATTTAAAGCATCTGGAATATTAGTAATGCATTTGTGGGAACTCCTGGGTGCAGCAGTGGGCTGACCTTTGATTTCAAAGACCAGAGTTAACTGCCATTCAGTTAGAGAGTGTGCAAAAAGAAAGGTAGACTGGCCAGCCGACACTCTAGATCTTCCAACCTAGATGTAATATCCTCACAATATTTAAAGATATGTTAATTTATTTCTCACTTGCTTTATTGTAATACTGTTACTTGTCCATTTTTTGCTTTAATCCTGAGAAGTCTGCTTTTGACTTTTCTAGTCATTAAACTGTTATGAGTGCTCCCCAATTGTGGCCACCTCCCAAGTTTGACCACATCATTATGACTGAGCAACGGTGGGATGTGGCTTATATTTGGTTTGCACATCAAGATTACAACAAGCCCTGGGATCCTAATCCCAAACCCAGAGCTCACTTTGCATTACACTGCAACCTTTCAAAGTATTAGTCACCTTTTATATCTGAACCTGAACCAAAACATTATAAAAATTCATGGGCTGTCAGCTTATCTTTGCTTTTTGCTTCTTCAAGCACAGAGCTCAGAACCAGGCCTACAATCTTGGCAGCTGCATCTGTGTACCAACTTGATTTGACCCCATCAGAGGGTGACTGACTGATCTGTGTTCAGTGGCAGTAATTACAGCTTTTAGCAGGCAGTTCCTCCGTGTAAGAGGCTATTTAACAAACAGCAATGAGCAGAGACAGGGCCGCCCACTGAGACAAGCCAAGAGTAATTAAAGGCACTGAATGAATCAAATACTAGTCTTTGCAGAAGAGATCAGATTCCTTAAATATTTGTGCAACTTTATTAATACCTGCCTATAACAATATTTTCTACATCTCCAAGAACACTCTTCTGGGCACTGACAAAGAATAAAAAGAATAATAAGATACTTTGATGTCCTCAGGGAACATACATTGAAATAGAGGTAAGCAGTAGCAACTTAGGCAGGTATTAGCCATCTTCACAGAAGAAATTAGCAGAAGATGGTGAAAACTAAAGTTTCTATGCTAAGTGTGCATCAGAAAATTGATACGTTAGTAGCATACTTATATGAAATGTGCTTTCTTTATTAGGAGTTGTTAGATAAAATTTTTGTAAAAATCTGTAATGTTGAAGATGCAAATGTTGATCTGGTCCCCCAGAGTTATATGTATCTAAAAATGTATCATCAAGGCTGTGATTGTTATCAAAAAGCAAGGCTAGAATTTGCAGATCATGAGCCCTTAACGTAGTTATGGAAGAGAATGCGTGATGTTTTTGTCCAGCTCAACTCTGAGAGCAAGTTAAAAATGCAGTTGTTATGTATGAGTTGTATATATATATATTTTTTAAGCTTTTGGGACCAAAACCAAGGTAACAAGTAACTTTGGAATCTAGAGAATCCCTAGATTATGTCATCAAATTGGTCTATTTTATATAGTACATACGACATCAATACCATAAATTTAAGCTCATCAGTGGGAATACTTTGAAAGAAATCTCTTCTGTATTCTGTTTTGGCCATGGACGTTTCTTTGTCTCTCCTCTCATTAGGAAAAAAGAAATGATTATAAGAACTTGGGAATGTAATCAGACTGTAAATATGTAAATATGCCTAAAGATACATGGATGGTTCATGTTTCCAGCTTTCTAGGGATCCTGCAATTCCCTTTCAGTTTTGAGGAAACAGTATTCTGCAAGTGACTTTTTGGTCTCAAAAAAGTTACTAGAAATACTAAAAAATATTTTTATATTGATGTCATAAATAAATAAAGTTGGAAATGGCAGATATTAATCTGCTAAATTGTATGGTGGCAAATATATTTGCATGCTTAAATAGCTATGTTTTAATTCATACATTTCTAGAATAACATTTAGTATATGATGGTTTGGCTTAATGAGAGCCCACTGACTCAGTGATGACCATTCCCAAGACAATGACATCAAACACGCTTCAGACTTCATTTTGCATCTATTAAGATGCTCTGTCCATTGAAGCATAAGAAGAAATTGCACCCTGATTCATTGTCTTTCTCTTCTCTCAGTGGCCCATTCTCTGGGTATATTGTGTAGTCAGTATGGTCTCTGTCAGATTTCTCCACAGTAAAGTTATAATTTTTCTCTTTGGAATGAATAACATTGCAAATTTACCTAATTTGTTCTTTATGGCTTTTGCGTTTTGTGCTGGTTTAAAAGACCACTTCCATTTGAAGATTTTAAGTAAGTTAGCACAGACCTGGAGATTTTTGGGTTCATAGTTTCACATTTAAAATTTTTATTGGAAAAGACCACCTCTTCCTACTACAGGGGACTGCCACCTTTGTCATAAATCAATTGATGAGAAGTATATCGGTCTGTTCCTGACCTCTCTTCTGTTTCACCCCTATGCTGACAGCGCACTGTCTTAATCACAGCAGCTCTGGAAGATGTGTTGATAGGTGGTAGTGAGAAGTGAGTCCTTGGTTTCTGTTCCTTTACCTTGGCTGTCTCAACCTTTTTATATGTCTACTTTAGAATCAGATTTCCCACTTCCTTAAAGACTCCTGGAATTTGGGGGCCACTTCCTTTAATATATAAGGTCAACTTGAAGAAAACTGATGATTTAACATACATTAATCCAATCCAAAACAGAATAACTCCTCCATTTAATTGTTCTTTCTCTCATAATATTGTATAGTATTCTCTACAAAAGCCTACAAAATATTTCTTTAAATAAATTCCTCCACATCTGATAGATGATGCTGCTAATATAAATGGCATACTTTGTTCATTTCATTTCTTGCTTATTTATCCTATATTGAAATATAATAACTGTGTTGACAAATGCAGTAATTTTGCTAAATTCATATATTCTAAAAACTCTTATGCAATTTCATATTTTTCACATATACAATCACATGTGCAGATAAGGAGAGTTTTATTTCTTCCTTGCCCAATCTTACAATTTTTATTTCTTCTTCAGTTATTGTAAAACTGTGGCCTTTCAGGACAATGTTAAATAGCAGTGGTGTTAACAGATAACTTGCATCACCATAATCTTTTCATTGCTTGCTTGGATCACTTTGCCTTCTTTCTGAATATGCGATATTTTTCCTGTCTGTCACTAGAACATTTCTCACCTGTCTACTCTTTCTCTTTCTGCATCTAATATATTTATTACTTCAGTAATAGCGTGACATTGGTCTCATATTTGTTTTTTGGTTTTTTTTTAATTTGTTATTAAGGTATTATTGATATACACTCTTATGAAGGTTTCACATGAAAAAACAATGTGGTTACTACATTTACCCATATTATCAAGTCCCCATCCAAACCCCAATGCAGTCACTGTCCAGCAGTGTAGTAAGATGCCACAGATTCACTGTTTGCCTTCCAGTGCTACACTGTTTTCCCCGTGACCCCACACACCATCTGTACTAAATATAATACCCCACAATCCCCTTCTCCCTCCCCACCCGCCCTCCCATACCCCTCCCCTTTGGTAACCACTAGTCCCTTCTTGGAGTCTGTGAGTCTGCTGCTATTTTGTTCCTTCAGTTTTACTTCGTTGTTATACTCCACAAATGAGGGAAATCATTTGGTACTTGTCTTTCTCCGCGTGGCTTATTTCACTGAGCATAATATCCTCCAGCTCCATCCATGTTGTTGCAAATGGTAGGATTTGTTTCTTTCTTATAGCTGTCTATGTACCACACCTTTATCCATTCATCTACGGATGGACACTTGGGTTGCTTCCATATCTTGGCTATTGTAAATAGTGCTGCAATAAACATAGGGGTGCATATGTCTTTTTGAGTCTGAGAAGTTGTATTCTTTGGGTAAATTCCAAGGAGTGGGATTCCCAGGTCAAACGGTATTTCGATTTTTAGTTTTTTGAGGAACCTCCATATTGCTTTCCACAATGGTTGAACTAGTTTACATTCCCACCAGCAATGTAAGAGGGTTCCCCTTTCGCCAAATCCATGCCAGCATTTGTTGTTCTTAGTCTTTTCGATGCTGGCCATCCTTACCGGTGTGAGGTGATATCTCATTGTGGTTTTAATTTGCATTTCCCTGATGATTAGTGATGTGGAGCATCTTTTCATGTGTCTGTTGGCCATCTGAATTCCTTCTTTGGAGAATTGTCTCTTTATATAATCTGCCCATTTTTTAATCAGGTTATTTGCTTTTTGGGTGTTGAGGTGTGTGAGTTCTTTATATATTTTGGATGTTAACCCCTTGACAGATATGTCATTTACACATATGTTCTTCCATACAGTAAGTTGCTTCTTGTTCTGTTAATGGTGTCCTTTGCCATACAGAAACTTTTTAGTTTGATGTAGTCACATGTGTTAATTTTTACTTTTGTTTCCCTTGCTCAAAGAGATGCATTCAAGAAGTTGCTCATATTTATGTCCAAGAGATTTTGCCTATGTTGTCTTCTAAGAGTTTTATGGTTTCATGACTTACATTCAGGTCTTTGATCCATTTCAAGTTTAACTTTTGGGAATGGGGTTAAACAATAATCCAGTTTCATTCTCTTGCATGTAGCTCCCTAGTTTTGCCAACACCAGCTGTTGAAGAGGCTGTCATTTCCCCATTGTATGTCCATGGCTCCTTTATCGTATTAATTGAGCATATATGTTTGGGTTAATATCTGGATTCTATTCTGTTCCACTGGTCTGTGGGTCTGTTCTTGTGCCAGTACCAAATTGTCTTGATTACTGTGGCTTTGTAGTAGAGCTTGAAGTTTGGGAGTGAGACCCCCCTGTTTTGTTCTTTGTTCTCAGGATTGCTCTGGCTATTCAGGGTCTCCTGTGGTTCCATATGAATTTTAGGACTATTTGTTCCAGTTCTTTGAAGAATGCTGTTGGTATTTTGATAGGAATTGCATTGAATCTGTAGATTGCTTTAGGCAGGATGGCCATTTTGACAATATTAATTCTTCCTATCCATGAGCATGGGATGTGTTTCCATTTATTGGTATCTTCTTTAATTTCTCTCATGAGTGTCTTGTAGTTTTCAGAGCATAGGTCTTTCACTTCCATGGTTAGGTTTATTCCTAGGTATTTTATTCTTTTTGATGCAATTAATGAATGGAATTGTTTTCCTGATTTCTCTTTCTGCTAGTTCATCATTAGTGTATAGAAATGCAACAGATTTATGTGTATTAATTTTGTATCCTGCAACTTTACTGAATTCATATATTGAATCTAGTAGTTTTGGAGTGGAGTCCTTAGGGGTTTTTTTATGTACAATATCATGTCATCTGCAAACAGGGACAGTTTGACTTCTTCCTTACCAATCTGGATGCCTTTTATTTCTTTGTATTGTCTGATTGCCATGGCTAGGACCTCCAGAACTATGTTGAATAACAATGGGGACAGTGGGCATCCCTCTCTCTTCCCAATCTTAGGTGAAAAGCTTTCCGCTTCTCAGTGTTAAGTATAATGTTGGCTGTGGGTTTGTCATATATGGCCTTTATTATGTTGAGGTACTTGCTCTCTATACCCATTTTGTTGAGTTTTTATCGTGAATGGATGTTGAATTTTGTCGAATGCTTTTTCAACATCTACGGAGATGATCATGTGGTTTTTGTCCTTTTTGTTGATGTGGTGGATGATGTTGATGGATTTTCGAATGTTATACCATCCTTGTATCCCTGAGGTGAATCCCACTTGATCATGATGTATGATCCTCTTGATGTATTTTTGAATTTGGTTTGCCAATATTTTGTTGAGTATTTTTGCATCAATGTTCATCAGGGATATTGGTCTGTAATTTTCTTTTCTTTTGTGGTGTCTTTGCTGGATTTTGGTATTAGAGTGATGCTGGCCTCATGGAGTGAATTTCGAAGTATTCCCTCTTCTTCTACTATTTGGAAAACTTTACGGAGGGTGGTTATTAGGTCGTCACTTAATGTTATAAAATTCAGCAGTGAAGCCGTCTGGTCCATGTGTTTCATTCTTAGGTAGTTTTTTGATTACCAATTCAATTTCATTGCTGGGAATTGGTCTGTTCAGATTTTGTGTTTCTTTCTGGGTCAGCCTTGGAAGGTTGTATTTTTCTAGAATATTGTCCATTTCTTCTAGGTTATCCAGTTGTTGGCATATAATTTTTCATAGTATTCTCTAATAATTCTTTGTATTTCTCTGGTGTCCGTACTGATTTTTCCTTTCTCATTTCTGATTCTGTTTATCTGTGTAGACTTTCTTTTTTTCTTGGTAAGTCTGGCTAGGGGTTTATCTATCTTGTTTATTTTCTCAAAGAACCAGCTCTTGCTTTCATTGATTCTTTCTATTGTTTTATTCTTCTTGATTTTATTTATTTGTGCTCTAATCTTTACTATGTCCCTCCTTCTACTGACTTTGGGCCTCATTTGTTCTTCTTTTTTCTAGTTTCATTAATTGTGAGTTTGGACTGCTCATATGGGATTGTTCTTCTTTTCTGAGGTAGGCCTGTATTGCAATATACTTTCCTCTTAGCAAGGCCTTCACTGCATCTCACAGATTTTGCGGTGTTGAGTTATTGTTGTCATTTGTCTCCATAAATTGCTTGATCTCTGTTTTTATTTGGTCATTGATCCATTGGTTATTTAGGAGCATGTTGTGAAGCCTCCATGTGTTTGTGGGATTTTTCATTTTCTTTGCATAATTTATTTCTAGTTTCATACCTTTGTGGTCTGAGAAACTGGTTGGTACAATTTCAATCTTTTTGAATTTACTGAGGTTCTTTTTGTGGCCTAGTGTATGATCTATTCTTGAAAATGTTCCATGTGCACTTGAGAAGAATGTGTATTCTCCTGCTTTTGGGTGTAGAGTTCTTTAGAAAATGTTCCAGTCTTGGTTGACCTGATCAGGTCAGTGATGCTTAAAACATCATTAGACTACCTGAGGGAGATGCGACTGCAAAAGAGAAACAACAATACATGTTAACTAAAGCAGCTGCCCTACTGGCCACCTGTACCCACAAGGGAATGCCTGTACATACACAGTCAGATATTAAATTGATAGGGATTATTTAGCCAAGAAATAAAGCAAATTGTACGTGTAGAATCAGGTACTTTTTGGAACCTAGTAATTTATTGTTTTGTGAAAGGAAAGGAAGGAAGGAAGGAAGGGAGGGAGGAAGGATAGATGCATGACTGCAGGATGGGATAATGAGAATGAAGTCATTTGGTTTATCAGATGTTTCTGAGAGTGATATTTGTGATTCATATTGCTCCATGGATTAAGGCTTTCAAAAATACAGTGATTATAGGTATATTTAGTTTCAAGAAATGAAAAACCTACATTTGAAATAATCTATACCTCTCTTTTTGGAATTACATAAGGTTAAGTGACTTATTATAAGTTGCCATCATATATTTTCTATTATACAATAAAAAGTTTGAATGATCCCCACACTTCCAAATTTCTAGTGTAATCATTGTTAAGAGTTACTGAAGGATTAAACTTTTAGAATTGATGGAATCATCAGACACAAGTTGTGGAGAAAGTGAAGGTTTCTGTGGCCAGGATTCTCATCTGGCCCTGGTGAGCTTGCTCACTACACACGTGTGGACCATACGTTGTTATTGACTTTATATAAAGAGCTCCTCCCAGTGCCCTGGCTGCTGCATGGCTGCACAACTGCTCAGAGGCAGGAGAGCAGAGATGAGACTGGCATGGTGGCAGCACTGAGGACAGAGACTGAGACGGCTACAGGGGCAGAGAGGCCCAGAGGCAGAGACTGGCTTGCTGTGTGCAGACTTGCTCTGAGCAGACGGGATTCTAGTGACTGACCTGCCACTGTGGGAATAAAGCTGGGTATAAACCCTTTCACCCCAAGAACATACCATTGTCATTTATTGGTCTCACCAAATCATGAGTGAACTTGTCCAGGGCTGAAACCTATTGGCCAGACAATTGGCAACATTGGCAGGATTCACAGTAGATAGAGGAATGGAACAGGCTGCCCTCATGGGAGGTGTGTTCCTGCGGGTTGCGACTATGGATGGGGGGACATTCGAGTGTCCCCCAGTGGACATGTGGTCTGAGGTGGCTTGCCTCCTAGAGGGCTGGGCCCCACCCCAGGACTGGGAGGAGGTGGAGGCAACACCTGAAGCAATAAAATTGGCCCTCAGCAAAATAGGGAATTCTTTAGAGAAACAGAGTGCCTGGGAGGCTGCAGGAACCATGGGGTGTTTTTTTCTCACAGTTTTAAACAAGTCTACAGTTGAGAACATGCTCCTTAAAGAGACACAAGAAATGGCAGTATGAGAATGTGAACTGAGAACTGCTGTGGGTTCACTGAAGAATGAAATGGTAGTGATATGCGAGGGGTCAGCACAAGAACGCCAGCTGCGAGGTGCCGTTGAGGAGGTAAAACAATTTGTTAGTGACTGAAATGGCGTCACTATGAAGTGCTGTGGAAATGGTAAAGGATGTCATGGTAGCCCAGGAGGAAGCAGCGTGGGAAGGAGCAGTGGCCCAGGAGCAGCAGCACGAGAAGCAGCAGCACGCAGGCTGCCAGGTGCCGTGGGGCCGGGGAAGGATGGCGTGGAGCCGTCAGCCCCAGAAATGGAGGAGCGGAGGTTTGATGAACAGGTGGGGGTGGAGGGCCTGCCGGTGCCGGAGGCATCAGCTCCTCCTCGGTTGAGACCCCACCCGTTTGAAAGTTGGTGGAAGGCCCAAAAGAAAATAAAGACTAGGCACCCGCAGGTTCCTCCAGGAGAGGTGCAGCCCCCTCCCCAGGTCGTGGAGCACTCTGTGCTCTGTTGCTATCCTCAGGCCCAAGCAATGAAAGCACAAAAGGAAATATGGTCTGCTACTTGAAGGAAGAATTTTAAAGGCCCTATGAAGCTCACAAGGACCTGGATGCGGGTTGATTTGATAAAGGCAGGAGCCGACAGAGAGAAATTGGATGGAAAGTCAAGTAGAATCTTACTGGAGCTGTGGCAGTAATTGAAACCAGAGCAGCAATTCCAGCCACTGAGCACGAAGAAGCAGAAGCCAGAGACAACGCGACAAGACCAGCCTGTGTGTCTGCAAGACTTTCTGCTGGGAGGGGCTGAAGAAGGTGGGTATTGTGAGGCCCACCCGTGGTCCTGTTGGTTAACTCATTTGAGTGGAACTGGTTTGAATACAGCCGGGATGACCACTTGGTGGCAGTGGATCTCCTCAGGCTTGAGGGTTATTACAATTTGTAATTTTTGTTATTTGTATATTGTTGTAGCCTCTGTTGTTATTGTGGAATTCAGTAACAATATTCTAGCTTTCTTGCACAGGGACCATTGCAGAGGATTGAGGGTGCATAGAATGAGACACAAGAATCCTAGAGGAGTGGAGTGTGGAGAAAATGAAGTTTCCTATGGCTAGGATTCTCCACTGGCCCTGGTCAGCTTGCTCACTACACACGCATGGGCAATCTGTTGTTACTGGCTCTATACAAAGGGCTCCACCCAGTTCTCTGTGTAGCACTGCTGCACGGCTGCATGCCTGCAGGGCTGCAGGAGAGACAAGTGGTGGCAGCTCTGAGGACAGAGACTGAGACGGCTGCAGGGCAGGAGAGGCCCAGAGGCAGAGACTGGCTTGCTGCGTGCAGACTTGCTCTGAGGTAGACGGGATTCTAGTGATTGACCATGGGAATAAAATTGAGTATAAACGCTTTCACCCCAAGAACATTCATTGTCAATTTTTCAGTCTCACTGAATCCATAGTGAACTTATCTGGGGCTGAAACCCATTGGCAAGGCAGAGAGTTAATACAAGGAAGTGATATTTGATCCTAGATGTGAGAATTGGAGGTATTCACTTAATAAGTAGCATGTCTGTCAGGCAGATAAATGAGACGTGATACGTCCTTGAGGTAGAAGAGAACATGCAAGGGGAATGAAACGAACTTGAAGAAGGCTCATGTGGGTGGTGGGCAGAGAGAAAGGAAAGAAGTACTAGGGACTAGAAGAAGTTGTGTAGCAATCTAGAAATGTTAGAGTGAGAATTTACTCTTATTTAAGGGAAGTGATAGAAATGGAGTCACAGAGTGATATTATGTTCGTATTGTAGAAATTTAGTTTTATCATTTTACATCTTAAAGATCTTTATTTATCCCTATATTTAAAAAAAAATCTATTTCTATTGTGTATGCCACTACCAAGTGGCAGTAGTATGCCAGAGCCTTAGCCGCAGAGATCACATAGTAAGACTTAACAATAGATATAAAGAAAATTTTTCTTTTGAAAAAATTGGAGAATATATATATATATATATGCATTACAGTGAAATCAATGTTAAACACGCTGTCGTAGAAAACATTAGGAAAAATGATTTAAATTTGAAGATTTCATATGATATCTTTTATATTATTCTTATAAACACATTCTAATTTACCTTTTACCTTAAAGCATACATTGGTTTAAGTATTGTATGATTTATCTCATTTCTAGTAATTAAACCAAATGTTCTTGTTTTATCAGATTGTATTAATTTTCATTAGCTTGTATTACTTTGTATTAGCTTTCTGTGTGGTTCTGAAGATCTTTCCCTGTAGTTCTGAAAACATCTCCTATCGATATATATTTTACGTAATTTATAGTCTCTAGGATAAACAATTTTTCAACCAATTATCAAAATTGCTGAAGAAAAACTAATGCTTGGGAATTAAAACATTCTAGGTCTCTGTGCATAGTAGGGTTTGGAAAGCAAAAGACCTAAGTTTTATTTTCGTTTTTAATTCAGTTGTGTTTTTCCATAAAGTTGATTGGATGGTGTATTTTCCCAGTGAAGGTGACCTTACGGTCAACTGTTTACGTTGTGAAAGCGTTCATGAAGAACTGATGAACACATACACACTAGGTGTTTTCTTTTAGGCCATCATGGAGTTAGGTGTTGGAAAAGAAGTATATCATGATTCCTGTCCTCGTCAACTTGATTAATGATGATTAGATTTTTAGGATCAGAGCTCATTAAAGGCTAACTGACCCGGAGATACGGAAACAGTGGGAAGGTCTAGACCAAAGAAAGATGAGTTTATTAAGCAACACTCGGAGAGACTGTTTTCTACTTGAGACAGGCCTAGAGCGTCGGGTAGGACTCGGTAGGCAGTGAGAAAGGGCAAGAACACGCCAGGAATGTGGTGCGGGCCTGGGGTACAGAGTTGAGAATCTGAATGCAGGGTGTGGGGCAAGAGAGGGAGAAGCAGTAAGAAGAAAATCTACATTTTCTGACTAAAGGAAAATGTAGATTGAAAGTTGAATTGGCCTGAAATGAGGCTGGGGAAGGGATGAGTTATTATCAACTTGTAGCAATGGCCCTGGGGACCTGCAGGGTGTGGTGTTGCGCACATTAGAGTTTTGGGCAAGGCTGACAGGAAAGTGGGATAAGAATGTATCTGTTTGGAAAAATGAAGTTGGTGTTAGATTGCAAAGGCATAGTACATGCCACGGCTGAAGAGACTATGTGTGTCTGTAGTCCATTGTATACCTGCAGCAGCGGAGTGACATGCTCACAGCTGAGCTTTGAAAGGCAGTATTTGGTAGTACTTAGGAATTTAGGATCTAAAACTAGACCACCTGGGTTTAAATTCTGGCTCTGCCACTTACTAGCTCTGTTATATTAGGCAAGCTATTTTGGAACTGTTTGCCATTGTGAGCATTAATGAGGTATTGTGTGTAAACAGTTACAACAATTCCTGGAATATAGTCTATATAAATATTACTATTAAGCTATCAGCAGTGTCTAAGTAAATAGATATACACACAATTAAGGAAGAAAAAGGCAGGTATAATAGCATAGGTAAGAGAAAGACACTACCTAAGGTAATGGGCTTGAGTTTGAAATACTTGGGTGGTAGAAATAAGATGATTTGATAGCTGAATTTTGGCCCAAATTAGTAACATAGACAAATACCTTCTGTTACCCACATCACCTATAAAAAATGTAGAACCCACTTTTAAAGTTTCTTCTAGCTCTGATTTGGATATTTGTTGATACTGGGAGCTTGTAAGAGAGTGCTTATCTACAGGGCTTAAAAAATTGCATTCTCAGAGTATTGAGAAAATAACTCAATAACGGGGAATCTAGGGAATGGACGAGATATAGGAAGCTTCACGATAGACAAGTGTTATTCTTGTAATCTAAATTCCAACTCATCTTCAGTATGCTTGATGTCACTTGTGTTAAAGGTCTAGTACATATTAAGAGGATGATTTATGGAAACAAAAAAGAAGAAGCAGCAGTGGTCCTTAGAGCCTAGAAAAGATTCTCTAAAATGTCATGTCTCCTTCAGCTCCTTTGTTTGGTGCTCTCAGGGAAATACAGATTCAAGGCATTTTTACAAAGTTTACCCAGATTCTTTGCAGACAAGGTATAGATACATACATTGGATATACGGACTACTGGGTGGATCAGTCACTGGTTGAAATTGAAATTGCTTTCACGTATTTTATATGAAAGAGGGAGAATTGTTGATGTGAAGAGCTCTATGGGGTGGAATTCAAAGTAGAAGGTGAAGGCTATAAAGACAGACAGCCCTGCTGAATTTAAGAGAAACACGCATATCAGCTGACAGTGAGGGAGGCTACCTTGCGAGATAATGGATTACCATTGCTGATTGTTTACACAGAAGGCACAGCCCTGTCAGAGGGTGGCATGGATATGTGTTGTTTTGCCTGCCCGGCACACATTTTTCCATATACCTGCACAGCAATGAAGTTTTGCTTTGAGGAACTGGCCTACCTTCATTGGAGAAGATCTAAGAGGGGCTGTTAATAGAATGTCCTTTCCTCTTCTAAGTTGGCAACTTGATGCAAGTCACTGAGTCTCTCTAGGATTTGAACTGCCCGAGGTAGGTAGGAGCTAATTCATCCCTTGAGACTTATGCAACAGAAACTGTCATTAGTTCCCACAGCTGGATACTCAGGGATGCTCTAGTTTCTATCCTTCCCAGAAAGTGGCTTTTCAGTGTTTATTATCTGATACTTCTCAGTTTTCTGATCAATTCGTAATACTGTAAAACTATCCATGTTTGCCTTCTGTTGTTTAAAACACAGAATACTGGTTAACACACAGATGTTTAGCTGCACATTGGTGATTGAAACTAAATCACTTCCCTCCAGACTGCCTGTGCTTCTCTGATTAGGAAAACAAATCTTTTCTTTTTAATAGGAAGAAATAATAGAGAAATAAGGGAGCTAGAAAAAAAATGACAGATTGAAAAATCCCAGCTATACTTTCCTCTGTTGGTGAACTTTTATGAAATTAGTCATAATTACTCGTATTATAGGCTTTTGAGATTTTGATTTATCTGAAGCCTCCTCTTTGGTTCCAGTGTCCCGTCATTGTTCTGTGTTGGATGTGACATCCTGATCTGTGGGAATGATTGAAGGACCTAAGAGAATCACTTCATGAAATCTGACATTATCTCTATCAGTGTCAGCTTCAACAAATGAGCAGTGACACTTCAACTGTAGGCCAGGGGGACCCTGTCACTCAGGAAAATAAGAATTTACTACCTTGAGGAGATTGAATTGATTCCCTGGACCAAACAGTGAAGAAGTCCCTGAATTGGAGACTGTCATCTCTCCCTATGTTAGATCCATAAGCTCTTGCCTTCATGCATTTAAATATATCATCTGAATATGCAAATACAATGGACAGCAGCTAAGAAATCTGAAACGATTCTCCCTGGTTTGGCTTTTTCAAAGAATATGCCCTGAGTAATCTTTTTGTTGTTTGCTTGGCTAAACCGCTCTGTGACTGTCCAATGCTGAAGTTTTAGATCTTCAGTTACCTGACTCTGACCTCACTCACCTGTGTCTCCTGTTTTTCTTGGAATCATCTTGCCCTCTGCCAGTTCTCTCCTTAGTCACTTCTCTACTTGGTGCCCTTTAAAGAAAGATGTTTAATCATCTTTCTCATTTTTTCTATGTGAATTGTACTAATCAAGTGTTTTAATTTGGAAAAAAAATGAAATATATTGTCTTTCCTAAGGGTTTCCTTCTTCTTTATTTTCTCAGTTATGAACTGTTCTATTGTCTGTCTTATAAAGTTAAGCTTCCAAATGTTTTTCTGTTTTTTGACATTTTAAAAGAAGCAATATTTAGATTTAGACATTCTGTGTGTGTGTGTGTGTGTGTGTGTGTGTGTGTGTGGTATATGCATGCATACATGAGATCTATTTCATTAATCTCAAAATCTTTTTCCCTCATTAATTCTCCATTTAAGTTCCTTGTAGTTTTATTTACTCACTTTTTTTTCTAATGAGTACTTTGTTCATGTGTATGTTCTTTAAAATTAAAAATGTTTGTGGCCATAAATTTTTCACTGAGTACAGATTTCACTCTGCTCTATTAGTATTGGCATGAATTATTCTGATTTCTTGGTTTTTAGATAGTCTATGTATTTTATTTTAATTTCAGCTTTGAGCTAAATCATTTTTATAAACATGTTTCTTAATTCTAAATAGTTCATGATTGTGACTATTTCTAAATTTATACTTTTTGGTTTCCTCTTATCAGAGAACATGAAATATAAAAATTTCTACTTTAAAATTTTAAAATATGTCTTTAGTGGCAAATTATGGGACATCATTGTAAAGCTTTTACAGACACAAGAGCTGTGCATGTCCTCTATTTGAGAGACTCCTCCACACTTGTTTTAAACACTCCCTATATGTGTTATGTTTTTCCTGCAATATCTGTCCTGTTCTGAAAGAGATGTGTTGCAGTCTCCCAGACTGGGACTTGTGTTTTAATTCTCCTAACAGTCTCTTCAAAGAGCAGAATTGTTTAATTTTTTTTCAGTCCTGTTTATCAATTAGTTCTTTTATGAATTATGGTTTTGGTGTGTACTAAGAAATCGTCATCCAACCCAAGGTTACAAATGTTTTATACTATTCTTTTTGGAGGAAGTTTCATAGTTTTAGTCTTTATAATTAGATCTGTAATGCATTTTGAAGTGTTTTTTTTTATATGGTGCATTGTGTAGACTGACTTTCTTTTTTTCATTTTCTTTTTCTTTTTTTTGTATTTGATATCTGAATATTCCAGCACTATTGGTTGAATAGACCATCCTTTGCACTTTTGTGGAAAATCAATTGTCCCTGTTTGGGTCTATGTCTGCACTTTTTCTTTTCCACTGATCCATTTCCCTGTATTTTCACAAATACTACACTGTTTTGATTACTGTAGCTATACAGTAAGTCTTGAAACAAGGTAATGTTCTCTGTGCTTTATTTTTCAGTTATTTTGGCATTCTAGGTCTTTTGCACTTCCTCGTGAATTTTAGAAAAAATTTGTCAATTTCCCCAAAACTTTAATTTTTGTTTAGATTAGTAATGAATTTTACAGGCCAATTTGGGGACAACTGGCACCTAAACAACTTGGAGTTTCCAACTCATGAAAATGGTACATTACTCCATTCATTTAGGTCTTTTAAATTTTTTCTCATGAATATTTTGTTGTTTTCAACCTAGAAATTCTGCACATATTTTATAAGATTTGTATCTAAGTGCTTCATTTTGGGGAGGGTTGCCTTTATAAGTGGATATTTTTTGTTCTTTTCTCTAAAGACAAATATTTTTAAAGCATTTTTGGGCAAAATTAGAAGGTACAAAGATTTCCCATATAACTCACTCCACAACACACACTTCCCATTATCAACATTATCAACCCAAGTGGTACATTTGTAACAGTTGATGAACCTATATTGACACATCATAATCACCCAAAGTTCACAATAAAGGTTAGAATTTACTCTTGGCGTTGTACAGTCTCTGGGTTTGGACAAACATATAATGATATGCACAATAACATGTAATTGTCAAAGTATCACGTGGAGTATTTTCCTGCCCTAAAAATACTTTGTGCTCAGCCTGTTCATCCCTCTTCCTCCTCAGCCCTCAGAAACCACTAATCTTTTTACTCTCCCCATAGTTTTGCTCTTTCCAGAATAACATGTAGTTGGAATCATACAGTATGTAGCCTTTTCAGATTGGCTTCTTTAGGTTAGTAATATGCATTTAAGTTTCCTTCATGTGTTTTCTTAATAGCTTATTTCTTTTTAGTATTGGATAATAGTCCATTGTCTGGATGTACCACAATTTATTTATCCTTTCACCTATTGAAGGATATTTTTGTGGCTTTCCACTTTGGACAATTAGAAATAAAGCTGATATAAACATCCAGGTGCAGGTGTTTGGACATAAGTTTTCAACTCCTTTGGGTAAATACCTGGGAACACAGTTGCTGGGTGGTATGGTAATAATGTGTTTAGTTTTGTAAGAAGCTGCTAAAATGTCTTCCAAAATGGCTGTAACATTTTGCATTCCCACCAGCAATGAATGAGAGTTCCTGTTGCTCCACATCCTTGTCAGCATTTGGTGTTGTCTATGTTTTGTATTTTGACCATTCTAATAGATGTGTACTGGTATCTCATTGTTTTTTTAATTTGCCATTCTCTGATGATGTGGAACATCTTTTCATATGCTTATTTGTTATCTATACATCTTCTTTGGGGAGGTAGTAAGGTCTTTGGCCCATTTGTTAATCAGGTTGCTTGTTTTCTCATGTTGAATTTTAAAAGTACTTTGAATATTTTAGATAAAGAGACCTCTATCAGATGTGTCTTTTGCAAATATTTTCTCCTAATGTGTGGCTCATTTTCTCATTCACTTGACATTGTCTTTTGTGAAGCAGTTTTTAATTTTAATAAAATTCAGTTTATAAATTATTTCTTTATTTCATGGATGTTCTTTTGGTGTAATACCTCAGAAATTATTCCAGAATTGTTTTTGTTTTTTAATTTCAAATACCAACTGTTCAGTCTTAATATATAGGAACATGATTGAATTTTAAATATTGACTTCATATCCTGAAAACATGCTAAACTCAGGAATCAACACTAGCTGCTTTTGTGCAGATTCCATTGAATTTATTACACTTTTGTGTCATTTTAAATAGAGACAGGTTTATGTCTCTCTTTCCACTATATATGCTTTGTATTGTATTTATTTCACTATCTAGGATTTCCAGTATCATGTTGAATAGAAGCAATAAAAGAAAACTTTCTTACCTTCCTCCAAATTTTAGAGGGAAAATGTTTAGTTTTATTACCATTTAGTATAATGTTATACTTGTTTTGTTAATGCCAATTATTAGATTAAGAATTTTTTCCTATTTCTACTTTGTTGAGAATTTTATCATAAATGGATGTTGAATTTTGTGAAATACTTTTCTGCATCTGAGATATTCATATAGCTTTTCTTATTTAATATGTCAATATGATAAATGTTGATTTTTTTTGAATGTTGATTCTGCCTTCTGGGTTGAACCTCAATTAGTTATGATCTATTATCACTTTTTTATAACGCTAGATTTGATTTGGTTCTGTGTTGCTGGGAATTTCTGGGCCTTTGCTTGTTGTAGGTCTATAATCAAAGGCATTTACCTGGGTTTGGTGTTAAGGTAAAGTTGGCTCTATTAAATGAGTTTGGAAGTGTTCCTACTTCTTCTGTATTTTGGAAAGGATTGTGTAGAATTGGTACTTTTTCCTTTGATGTTTGAGCGAATTCCCCAGTGAAACCATCTGGTAATGGAGTTTTCCTTGTAAACTTAGCCAGTGGCTGCCGCTCCCCTTCCCCAGCCTGTACCATGGGTGAGCCTCCCCAGACCCTTCTGACCTTCCCTGGGCGGTTCCATAGGAAAGCTTGTTCTCTGCAGCCACAGAGACTCACAATCTCATGGCCGCCCACACTCAGTTTTCATCAGTTCATTAAAAAATGTATCAGCTCAATCTTCTTACTGGTTTAGTGTCATTTGGCAGCATCTGTCCCAGTTAGATGACACCTTGTTTTTTCCCTCAGGGGCCTGTCTTACTCTACATTTTGGATAGTTGTTTGCTATGTGATTTCAGTTCTCTGATCTCAAGAAAAGTATTTAATCTGCAGTTTGTCAATTTTTCTCTGGTAGTGGTGGGAGTGATGCTCTTTTCAGTTCTATTGATAATTTTTACATCTCTGAGCTGAAACTAGAAACCCAAAACCAAGCATTGCTGATATTATTTAATTAAAAAATCACCAGACCACCAAAATATTTTTTGAGTTGTTTTACTTTTGGCTGAAATGTCTCTTAATGCTGAATGTTTCTTAGAGGCATTATAGTTATTTTTGCATCAAGAAACATCTGTTTTCATGTTTGCTAATTTAAACTTTTCAAAACTGCTTAGTGGCTAATCTGTGAATAGTTATATGTATACTTAATGTTTAAATATAGAAAATCAAGAATTTAGAGTATTAACTGGAGAATTCAAAGGAAGAAAACCAAAAAATTTAACTTAATATTGAATAACACAAAACTTTTATAATAGGAGTTTGAATAATCTGCTTATTTCATATAAATTATTTCCCACCTGTGCATAGGAAAAATTATTGATGGTACTTGAGCTTTAAAATGCGTTTTGTAATAGTTCTAGAATAGTACAGGAAAACCAAATAAAAGTCTTAATTTTTCATTTTCAAATTATTGATTGTTATTCATAACAAGGTAATCGGTATTTGGGTCTAACATTTAATACAATGGCAACACAAAGCGTCCTACAGTACGGGAGAATATATTCATAAATTATTTATGTGATAAATGGTTAACATCCAAAATATATAAAGAACTCACACACCTCAACACCCAAAAACAAATAACCTGATTAAAAAATGGGAGGAGGATATGAACAGACACTTCTCCAAAGAAGAAATATAGATGGTCAACAGGCACATGAAAAGGTGCTCTACATCACTAATCATAGGGAAATGCAAATTAAAACCACAATAAAATATCACTTCATACCAGTTAGGATGGCCAACATCCAAAAGACAAGAAACAACAAATACTTGTGAGGATGTAGAGAAAGGGGAACCCTCCTATGCTGTTGGTGTGAAAGCAATATGGAGGTTCCTCGAAAGACTAAAAATAGAAATACTATTTTACCCAGTCATTCCACTCCTAGGAATTTACCCAAAGAAACAAGATCTCCAATTCAAAAAGACATATGTACCTCTATGTTTATCACAGTGCTATTTACCACAGCCAAGATATGTAAGCAGCCTAAGTGTCTAACAATAGATGAATGGATAAGGAGAGGTGGTACATATACACAATGGAATATTATCCAGCCATAAAAAGAAAACAAATCCTACCATTTGCAGCAACATGGATGGAGCTAGAGGGTATTATGCTCAGTGAAATTAACCAGGTGGAGAAAGACAAATACCAAATGACTTCACTCATTTGTGGAGTATAGGAACAAAGCAAAACTGAAGGAACAAAATAGCAGGAGCCTCACAGACTCCAAGAAGGGACGAGAGGTTACCAAAGGGGTGGTGTTGGGGAGGGAGAAGGGGATTAAGAGGCATTATAATTCCCAATCACAATATAGGTAGGTCACGGGGAAGGCAGTGCAGCATGGAGAAGACAAATAATTACTATAGCATCTTACTATGCTGATAGTGACAGAGGGGAAGAGGACTTGATAATATGGGTGAATGTTGAAACCACAGTGTTGTTTATGTGAAAGCATCATAAGATTGTATATCAATGATTCTTTAATAAAAACAAAAAGCAAAAAACAAACAAACAATGGAAACACAGAAGGCATAGGTTTCTCTCTCAAAGGCAGAATCATTCATGATGTTCTTATTCTGAAGAGTTCAAAGAAATAACATAATGCTTATTAACATTCAAATCACTCTATAACCATACCTTTCTTTAACTTTTGAAAAGAGTTCCATGTTTTTTTTAATCAGTTTGACCCAAGATTTGAACCAGAATTTAGGTTGTTTCAGGTGAGATGTAGAAAATTACCAGTATGATAAAAAAGCTCAGGAACTTACAGTCAGTGTAATCAAAGTGTTTATTTTAGATTGTCAACCTATATGTTAAAATTCTCATTAAGTATTTCCTACCTTGCAATGAGAGCTGATAAGAATACTGCTGATTTCATCTATAATGCAAAGTAATTAATATCAAAGAACATAGCTATTTATGTGGTTATGAAATTTTATTTTCAATCAGCAAGAATAGGTGGAAGGATTCTGTATGATGTCACCAAAATGTCTTTACAGAAAGAAAGTTGCATATACAGTGTCTTTCTTCTGAATGTTCTTTGTTGTGGGAAATAGTGGGAAAGTACCAGAGAGTATTTCCATGTTGAAATTTTCTAAGGCCTAATTTCAAATTAAAGTTTCTTGTATAGTCTTACATGGACTCCTTATTGAGAAAAGATCACTGAGAAATTTCCTCCTAATCACCTCCCCTCACTTCATGATACAATGAAGATTAGAATACATTTGAGGCCAGAGAAAATGAATACAAATCGACATGTTCTGAACTTTTTTCATGTATTTTGTTGTGAAAAATCTGATACCGTTCTATAGCAAAGCATCCTGAAGCTTGATTTTCTTTAGTTCAGTATTTTTGGGGCCTTTGAAAGAAATTAACTGTGAACTGAATGGTAAAATAGCTTCTCTGAAAAGCATATGCAGCCTTTTATTTTTTTCAAAACTTAGTATCAGAGCCTGATAATACACATTATTAATTCATCCTGATACAATGTTAACTGAATTACCAACTCTATAATTTAAAGCAACCTGTACTTTAAACCTCTCTCACCATATTTGATGTCATTTTATTTTAATTTTGTAGTTTACAATTCTTTATTGTACAGGTATATTTTTGGGGGGAGTTGAGTTTGTTCTTCTTGGATCTTGTCCCCCCACAGCAGAGATTTGAAAGGCAGAGACACAGTTAAGTGAAGCAGAATGAAAGTTTTATTCAAATACACTCCAAAGGAGGACCAGGCTAGAGTCGAGGTAGATAAAGGCAGGCTGCTTACTTTGAGGCTTCTTCTTATGGGGTTTTTGGCAAGGCAGAGAAGTCCATGACTGTCATTCTTTGGCCTTGGGGGCTTGATCTTGTTGGAGGATTGAAGACATGAGCTGAGCTCTGACATTTTTATCTGCAGAACTTTTGTCATCTGAGAAGGGCCTGTGCCCTTCAAGTCATTGTCGGGGTCCCTGGAGCTTCATTTAATCAATCCTCTGAGTTATCTCTGGCTCTCTGGCCTTATCTGATTAACTCCCTAAGTTCTTCATGGGCCCCACCTTCTTTCCATCCTGCTCATCTCCTTCTGCTTAACATTTTCAGAAGACTTGCCTCTCAGGATCCATAAAAGTAAAATAATTAAGTGAAATATTCTTGATTTGGACTATTCCAACTTGGAACTTTCACTCTTTCTCTCTGACCTTATAAATTTATGACAGCATTTAAGTAAATAAAGGAACAGATAGAATCAAGCAAACAATCCCACCTGATCTAATGGAACTGCTAATCTCATTTTGTCATGGGGGCATTTTATTTTTAGGGGGTGGGTAAAATGGTTTAGTATCCTATGTTATTATAGATTCACCACACAGGCCTTTATTATTTTTTGTTCTCGGTAAACTTATGGCATATTCACTTACGTTTACTTCCTCATGATTTTATGGTATTTAACTTCAGGTATCTTTTTATTTAGGCAGTTCAAGGATTTCTCCTTTACCTTCAAAGTTGTTCAGTATCAGGAAGAACTGAATCTTCCTGAAGAAGCTTAGAATATTTTAATGCAATTTTTTGATGGATAGAGAACAATTATGCTAATTCATTAAGACTCTTCTAATGATCACAGTCATATATCATTTAGGACTTTGTTATTTGCGGAAGCCTTTAAAGAAACTTACTTCCAGCCTCGGAGTATATCATTTTTTAAGAAAAACTGTCTACTCTGGGAAAATATTAGTTGAGATAAAACCCATGTGAAATAAGTTATAAATATGTTAATTCTAGATCGGACCTGGAAAGCCATGCTAGGGTACAGGAGAATAGATAGCAGTGGAAATAAGGTGGGGGTGATCAAGGAATGGAAATAACATGAAATAACAGAAAATCTTGTTTCATAGCCTGTGTTTTGTTGTTGATTAAAATGCTGAGATGACAGTGAGAGTCTATATACCTGTCCATCAGAAACATATACCCATCTTGCTGTATCTACCTTTGCTCTCACTAGACTTGGTTCTGCTTAGGTCTGGATCTTATGAAATTAGTTTGAAAAAAAAAAGAAACTAAAATTTCCTCTTAAAATATCCTATGGGAAATGATACCCATTTATGAGCCTGAGTTAGCAATGTCTGCAATTCTTAGACTGTGCTACAGGCAGAATGGAACTAGCTCAGCTACCCAACATCATGAAAATGTGCTTTTTTTTACCTTTAGTTCATAATGGTATTTGGCCACATGTTTCTGTTTATTTTGGCTTTTATAGATCCACTTGGCTCAAGCAGGAGGGTCACTCATTATACAAATACTTTGTTCAGCTCAGAATAGTCAGTGGAAAGCAGCAGGTAAAAATGGGAAAAGGGAAATAAGAAAATCTAATAATGGAGAATTACATATTTTCTCAGAGAGCTGGCAAAATGCTGCTAAAAAGTCAGATCAGAGTATAAGAGGTTTTGTCTCTTTCAGAGAATTTTATAAAGATTAATGAAGATAATACTATGGAGAATGCAGAATGTAACACTAAGGACTTACATATTTTCCACGTATAATGAAGCAACATTGTGTTGAGCAGAGAAGGGATGGGAAAGCAGACCATTTGTAAGAGGACAGTTTGGTGTGGAGGGTAGATTTGGAGGTGATTCAGCAGAAGACGTTCAAGAAAAATGGGGCTACAAGAATCAAATGCTCCAAAGAAGGCCAGGAACATAGAAAATAAATGACCTTTGAATCTGACAGCCAGTCACTCCCCTGTGACAGCATAATTTCAGGACAGTGATATCACTGGAAATATGGCCACCAGAGGTTCAAATTTCCTTTATATGGTGCAAATAAAAAATTAATATTTAACTAATAGAAAGAATAGGTATGTTAACAGCCAAGAACAGCAAGGTAAGACAATGTCCCTATCTGATGAGGCTGGCTGGAAGAACATCAGCTTTGCTGGATTAAATTTAGAAATTTTTAACTAAATAATTAAGTCTTAGATGCTTGTAAAGTTTCTAACTTAGGCTTGGATTGTGATAGTGGTAATAAACATGAGGGTGGTGGTGGTGATGGTAAAGACGCAGGAAACATGTATGTGGTACTACTGTGTGCCAATCGCTGTTCCCAGCGCTTTCCCATGCATTATCCCATTTAATTCTCACCACCACCATACGACATATATGCTATTATTACTCCCACTCTGTGAGAAATTAGTTACTAAATTATGAGCACTCTGACATGAGGCTTATGTTTATTAACCAGAATATTTTTAGATAAGATCTTATATTTTAGTCTTGACATAAACCTGAAGCAAAAGGCAAATGAACTGTCATTCTCAGCAGATGAAGACCGTATCTTTAATCTTATTTATTAGTAACTCTACCACTGCTGATTAAAATAGTAAGGAAAGCATCATAATAGAAGGCAAAACCTTCCACTTCAGTAATCAGAAGCCAGGAAGTTTAAAAGAGAATAAAACTATTTTAGGTAGTAATGCTGTAGAAAACTGAGAATAGAGTAGGGAGAGTGTTCTGGGAAGAAATTCCTGGATTGAAATCCTGGGTATGCCATTTCCTACCTGTGTTAATTGGGCAACTTTCTGTACTTCTTTGAACTTTCACATTCTTATTTGCAAAATGAAATTGTTAGGTTACTCTAAGGTCTTACTTGTGGTATAAGGCAAGTTGCGCAATATTTGTCTTCAGTAATTATTAGCTATTGAGCTTGGACAGTTTCCCCTTGAACAATGCAGGAATTAGGGGCACCAGTCCCCTGCATGATCAAAATCAACATATACATTTTGCTCCCCCAAAACTTAACTACTGATAGCCTACTGTTGACTGGAAGCCTTTCTGATAACAGAAGCAGTTGATTAACACATATTCTGTATGTTACATGTATTATGTACTGTATTCTTACAACATAGTAAGCTAGAGACAAAATGTTTTTTCAAATTGCTGCAAATTGTCAAAAAATTTTCCAATATATGTGTTGAAAAAAAATCCACATATAAGTGGACCCATCCAGTTCAAACTCCTGTTGTTCAAGGGATCTATAGAATCATTGTTTTTAGTTTTAAAACAGGTAAGAAGAAACAAAAATAGAGGAATTAAGTCTTCATGAAAATAGGCTCTTCAGGGCTTTCTCTCTTTATTAAGCTAATTTCCTTATGTCCATTACAATTTAGAATAAACCCCTATCAACTAAGCATTCTAAGTGTGTGGCTCTTTCTTAAATTAGGTAAAACAAGTTGAATTTCAGTTCACCCATAGTTCATTACAATTAAAAACTATCTTGGATAGGGAAAGTTGACAGTGAGTGGATTTGGGCCCACTAGTACTTCTCTTTTGCTGTATAGTACAACAGAACTAATAGTGTTTGGAATCAAGAGCAATCATTTTAATTTGTTAGTTATCAACGTTTGGATAATCATAAAACTACTTCAGCATGAATATTCTTAAAATATAAGGTTATATTTCTCATTTCAGATTAAATAATAAGGTAGTAATTGTAGAATGATATCATGTAAATTAAGATCATAGGTTTGGGGAATTAATTGTGTCTAATTGCAGATATAAGCCTCTTGGAAGTTCTGATTTTGAGAAATTTTAATGAATCATATGCACAAAATATATGATATTTTAGTCTCTGGATTGAAATAGGAAAAATTTTTTTTTTTCATCTTCATAATCATTCTATGAAACTTTTGACAACTGCATTAGAATAAAAGTTTATCATTAACCTAAGATTTACTAGATAATAGAGGAGGCATCATTACATATAAATTTAGAATATAAGGCTATCTAAATATAACTTCTTTGTTGATAACTTCATTATTAACTTCATTAACATGTTACTCCAGTAATTTTTTATACAGTGGGTATTTGCACTTGCTCATCAAAGTTAGTAACTTATTTGAAATCAAATTTGATGCAAAAATAATGGAAATGGTTTATATTTATTATGAAATGTGTTAAAATTTTTCTATATTCTCAAGTTGTGGTATTTTTTACATGAATATTGGTTTTCATAGTAAGAGGAAATAACAACAGCCAATCTTTATAAAGGCTTACTAGGTTCCATTGCTAGATTCTTATTGCTAGATTCCATGCTACAGGCCTCCTGTGCAACAGTTCTTTGATTTTATTATCAGCTTTTATCTACTTTCTCTGTGAGGAATTAGAAAGTTATTTTTATTCTGTTACAGAACACAAAAAATAACACAGGAAAATGGTAACAATGTTTTTACATACTCTAAAAATATGTTTATCTATAGCAATATAACTTTTTCATATTTTTACTTTGAGCACATTTCCTTTCACACATTTTTGTTGATACAAGTAGAAAATGCAGTGATTGATGAGTTTCTGTTGAATTGATTTTTTATAACATTATTTCTTAAAAATTTCTTTTATAATATACATTACAGTCTGTAGCACCCCAATAACTCTAGAGCTATTTCAAAGTCTTACCAAAACATTTATCTCATAAAGGAGGTATGTCTGTTATATACAAATAACTCTTAAACCTCAACAATAAGAAAATGAAAGGACTGAAAAGGTCATGTACTATATGATTCCAGTTATGTAACATACTAGGAAAGACGAAGTGGTTTCCAGGGGCTAAGGGAGAGGAATGGAGGGCTGAATAGATGAAACACTGTATTGGTTGTTTATTTTTTTTTCTGGATAAGAAAATATCATCTGTGGCACTGTACTGGTCAACACATGACATTATGCATTTGTAAAAACACATAGAACTTCACGGAACAAAGACTGAATCTTAATATATGCAAATTTAAAAGATCATTTAGGAGGTTGGGAATCCCAGGAGGAAGGGCAGAATAGGACAAGAGACTCTCATGTATTACAATTGTGTGAAATAATATCTCGTAAGGCAATGGTTATAAAAGGTGCTAACCGAGTTCTTTGGGTATGAATGAAGTCTCTAAGGCTAAAGTTAAGAGGAACTGCATATGCACAGTGAACTCTAGTTAACCAAGTTGTTTCCCACCATGGTACAAGTTAGTTCAGATGCTACTATAAATGTATAGGGGAACTGAACAATTAAGTGAATGAATGGTGGATGGTAGGAGCCAGGCTTCTTGTTTTTGGAATGGATTTACATATTAGCAAGGGGAAGAGGATAGAATGATCCATATGGTAATGGATTGGAGTTGGAGACATATATAAGAAATCATGTTTACCTTAGTATATATACAGAAATTTATAAATATGTGTGTATGCATGGGTTAGAATACATACACATGTATTTTTTTGTGCTTGTCAGCTGAGATGGCCTAAAAGCAATGATAACTCAGTAGCAATGGGCACACTTAGTGCCCAAATCTTGGTTTCTAATGAAAGGAACCAGGAATCCTTAGAGAGTGGCTGATTCCCAGACTGGGACAAGGCTATAGGAGCATCTTGTAAGTGTCCGAAAGTAATGAAGTACTAAAACACACAAACACACATATACTCACAGCCACTGGAAAGAACTCCTATGGCTGAAGACAGAACAATTAGTCACAAAATAAGTTATTGTTGGGTTATATCCCAAAGTATAAAATATACTTCCATGGGTCCATACTGATATAAACAAATGTTTGAATAAATAAGTAAGTAGAAGGGAAAAGATAAATCTCTCATGTAGACTAATTCCAAATAATTTATATAAATACTGTGCCTTCAAGGAGAGGGAGTGTGACCAACAACCTCTGAAACTGCACCGTGCACTTCCTTCCAGAGAATACAGTGACTGCCTTCCAAGGAGTATAGTATTAAATGGGTGAGAAAAATCCACATGACAAGGAGACACTTGACAAAACAGCTTCAGCCAGGGGGAGGTCAGTATCAACAACGGTAAATCATGTTGGTCGTATGTAAAACACATGTTGCTCTGATGGGATGAAAAAGGCAGTTTACTTCTGTGATCTTCCTCCCAAAAACCCACAGCCACACTCTGGTGATGTGAAAAATACTAGACCCACGGCACTGACGGAGCACCCTCCAAACTGCCTGGCCGTCGTCCCTCCAGCCTGCCAGGACCTTCATCAGTGAGGGAAGTCTGTGGCCTGTCACAGCCAAGAGCAGCCTCAGGGGACACCAGGACTAAATGTAACATATCCTGGGACAGAAAAGGGACACTCTGTAAAATACAGAAGCCTGAATAAAGCCTGCTACGGCTGTTGTAAGAAAGCGCCATAAAACTGTATGGCTTGAGCAACAACGAAAAATTTCTCTTGCAATTTTAGAGGCTGGAAATCTAGGATCCAAATGCTGGCCGGGTTTTGAGGATTGTGACAGAGAATCTGTTCCTTGACTTTCCTAGCTTCTGCTGGTCGGCCGGCAGTCTTGGGGTTTCCTGGCTCACGACGGCATCAGCCCAGTCTCTGCAGTCTTCATGTGATGTTTTCTCTGTGTGCATGTCTGTCTCCAAATTTCCACTTTTTAGAAGGATAGGATCCTGGTCATACTGGATTAGGGCCCATTCTAATGAACTCGTTTTAATTTGATTGCCTCTGTGGAGATTCTTACCTCCATACGTGTGTGTATGTGTGTTTGTGTGTGTGTGTGTGTGTATTTGAAGGAAAGGGAGAGATTAAAAATATAATACAGTATACCCAGATTTTCAAGAACCTACTAATAGCCCATTTAATTTAGAGATATTGTTATGTACTGAAATTTCAAGTAATGATTTTCTTCCATGTGTCCAGTTTGATTATTGCCTTTTCTTTACGGCATGGATTTATAAACAGAATGTGCCTATGGTGTTGAACATTTCAACAATATGGTAGATTGTACGTCATCCCCTCTAATGAATAGGGCTTCTTATAAAAAAAAAAAAAGCATGAAGGAATCATTCCCAGGACCATGATTTAGTAAAATAATGAAAATGGGAAATTTAAACAAAACATGTTATGCTTTTTCTTTAGATGAAAAATAAAAACCCTCTTGTGTTCCTTTCCCAGAGCCAGAATAAATTACTAATTTTAAGACTACTGTCTAGAATAAAACATAATTATTCCACCTCAGTTTATAGGTAATAAGGGCTTTACTATACAATATCCATTTTCTGAAGAAATGTATGTGGAATTTAATATGTTCAAATTCTTGGTAATTGAAAATACCTTTCCAGTTTGTATTAATAATGTCTTCAAATCTTTTTGTCTCATTGGCAGTTAAATGAAACACTTACCCTAATTTTATTTTCTATACTTTCCATTTTTATTTGTTGTCCTTCAGGTGTGAAGAAAAGAAAATGTAGAAAGCAAGGAGATTAAATACTATTAAAAGATACTGCCTATGGGCAGCTGTGTGTCAACATAATGCTAATGGGTTTTTCCTATGTGCATGCGCTTAGAATTTGCTCTGCTTAACCTCTCTGTACTTAGAATTTTCCTATCATATCCAAAGGAAAGAGGAAAGCTAGTATAGAAATTTAAAACAGAAAATCCTAATGGGGGTGCTCTGTCTGTAAGCACATAGACTTACTTTGACTTAAGGAAATGTTTCACAACTGGTTTTAGAAAAGATTGTCTAAGAGAACTTTAACAATGCACTTAACATCTGAAAGGTCATGGCTCATTGTGTTATTCTGATTTTGGTCATTCTGGTTCAATAAAAGAAAACTATCAGGATACTGGTTTATGTTAGTTCTTTAGCTACAGCTTAACATTTGTAAGATCTGTTTGCATTTCTATTAACATCAGAAATACAGAGTTTTAGACTTGTGATTCAATATTTCTTAATTTTGTTGGGAAAGAAAAAGGAACTGCATACTTAAAGAGTTGTGGTTTTGCTGTGTCATATTACATACTTTATTTTTGCTCTTTCCTGATTGTCTTTTTAAATGTTTCTACATTTATCGTGACATACTCTATTTCATTTTGAAACCTATCATGGGAGAAGGCCTAGGCTTCCACCAAAACTTGTTTCCAGGAACTAGATTTTTATCAATGAAAAAAATTTGAAAACTTTAATTTCTGTTGTTTTTGCTTTTTGTTTGCTTTGTTTAACTTCTCCTTTTTTGGGCAAACATTGAGTGCTTTATAAGCAATAAAAAAATAACTTAGGCAATGATGCTCCATAATTAGCATCCTATATATTTAAATGGTGTTTCTGATTTAAGGAGAATAGTTATGGTGGTGTGATGCTGGACTGTCACATGTAAGTGTGGGCAAGTCCAGACACAAATATATTCCAAATACCTTCTCTCAGGACATCAGACTTCTTTAACTTTTACTCCCCAAAAAGCTACTTGTTATAGCCTTGAATTCCAGTAGATTTTAGCTTAGATAATGGTTCTAATGCTCACATTAAGGTAATAACAGGTGTGTGTTTCCTTATCTGTGGAATAGGGTATGATGATAATTTATCTGATGGGGTAGTGGTGTTAGGCAGAAAGACAGAAATGAGTGGGATGAAAAGGAGAGAGGGCCCCCAAAAGATGACTCAGGGGGTTGATCAGATACAGCCAGAGAGCCAGAAATGACTCAGAGAGTTAGTCAGATGAAGCCACAGGGTCCAAGAGTGACTCAGGAAATGTCCAGGGTCCCTCCAGATAAGAAACATCAGAAGCACAGGCACGACACGGCCTGTCCTCATTCCACCAATCAGAACAAGCCTAGAGAGCTGACAGCTGTCAGTCAAGGACCTCTCTGCCCTGCCAAAACCACATAAAAGAAGCCTCAGGATGAGCATCCAGGCTGTATGCAGGCCAGCTCTGTTACTCTATGCAGAGGGTTTTAAAACTTACATTGCTTTCTTGACTTAGTTTCTCATCTCACTATATCTGGCTTCCCTGTGACACTGAGCTGAGTTCTTTCCTTCCTAACAGTGGGAGATACACAATACAACATGTGGCATATCTATGCAATTTCCTTTCTTTTGGAGAGATGGTATGGAGTAGGTATTAACAATATCAATGAAACAGACCCGTTCTAAGTCTCTTTCACTTTTCACCAGCTTCCATTATTCTCATAAATTGTTTTACTTCCCTGAACTTAATTTTCCTAGTCAGGATGTGTTGGAAAGTTAAACACTGAATACTCTAGCTGTAATGTTGTCCCTGGCACATCAGCTTTCCTAGACAAATGTTAATTCAACAAATAGAAGATAGTATTTGTTACACAGGTTTTAAAACAGTCCTGAAAAATGACAGATCTAACATTTGTTTTAAGTTTTATATCATGGAGAGTTTGAATACAACCACTATAGAGAACAGTATGGAGTTTCTTTAAATAATTAAAAATAGAACTACTAGATAGATAACCCAGCAATTCCAAATATTTATATTTACTGTGCTCCCATGTTTACAGCAACATTAGTCACAATATCTAAGACATGGAAATAAGCTGTGTGACAGCATGTAAATGGATAAGGAAAAGTGGTATGCATGTACAATAGAATATTATTTGGAAATGAAAAGGAAGGAAGACAGAAAGTCAAGAACAGAATTATGTGGTTCTAAAATGAAATAAATCTTTAAAATTTAAATAATAAGCAATAGATCTTTGCTTGACTATCTACTGAAGCAAATAACCTGAGATATTTTCCTTTAGATTCACACATGGCTTTATTGATGTTCAAAGAGTAAAGATTTAACCATAGACATAAATTAAATTGAGCACATTTTTGTCTGTCATTGATGATTCAAATGTCTCTTGGAAGGACCTTACATGTATAAATAAGAGTTGTTGATTTTGGACTGTCACAGTGGGGAAAGGCTGTTTAGATTATTTTAAGCAGACTGTATTATATCAACTGAAAAAAATCCAACTCTAGGGAAATATTTTAGACTATTTAAAGTTCTGTTTTCATCTTTATTTCCATTTAAGAAAGCAATTTTTTTCTGAAAATATTTGGCTGTTGAAAGTATCTTTTAATAAAGGAATTAATCTCTTTACTTGTTCACAAATCTCTAACTTTTATCCATTTTTAAAAACCCTTATTGAAGTATGATATGTATAAATCAGTGTCCATCTATTGTCAGTTTACAGCTTAATGGATTTTCTCACAGTAAACGTACTGTGTAACCAGCACTGAGATCCAGAAATAGCTTATTACCAGCACTCCCAAAGTCACCATATGTTCCTTTCAGCCACTATCTCAAGGTAACTGCTTTTTTGATTTCTAATGCCATAGATCAGTTTTATCATTTTTGTACTTGGTACATGTGGAAAGATAAGTACATAGTCTTTTGGGACTTACTTCTTTCAGTTGGCGTTATGTCTGTGAGATTCATCCATGTTGTTGCATGTAGGTTTTGGTTTTTATTCTTGTTGCCAGACTTAGTGAGAGGCCACTAGGCACAGTATAAATCACAGAGAGCTCATCCCCTTTGTCGTTCCATTATCTGCCCACTTGATAGCAATTAGAATAAAGGCTTTCATCGTTTAAAGATAACTCATAAGAGGGGGATTTAACACATGGCCTTATGAATGGGAACTACAAAAGAAGAAATAGATACTTAAAGAACATATGTTGTGGAAGAATTAATTGTGGGGTGGGAACAAGATTTCAATCAAACAGTTCTTCAAGTTTCAAAGAAATGACAAAGATTATGAACTTTCCTTTTTAAAAAGAGTGTGAGATAAAGATATTATAAAAATATAATAAAACCAATTGAAAGCTCAGTCCGAGACGTAAGGTATAGGCTTGAGGAAATCACTCAAAAGAAAGAGAAAGTAATAAAGATAGATATAAAAATGTGGAAAATAGTCAAAGTAAAGTATGACTGAAGCTTTGAAGAATATGCAGAACACAAAACAATTCAAAGATGTGAGGAGCATATAAGTTCATAAAATATATACATAGATATACACATATACATACATGGAAGAAAACTTCCCTAAACTAAATAAAGAGTGTAATTTGTGCACTGAAAGACCATAGTGGGTCTCAAGAAAAATTCATTCCAATACTTTTTAATCTAGTGGAAGTAGAAAAAGGTCTAAGTGAGCTGATTTCTTTATCTTTTATTATAAGAAGTAAATTAATATGGTCTGAAGTCTAATTATGTAGCTTAAAAATGATTTGAAACTCTTACTATTTATAAAAATTTGACATTAGTTTATAGGGATTATTTATGAAGTAATTTTTTTGTTGAATCATACTAATTTGTTCAGGTTACTTTGACTTTATATTGCTTCTGTTAAATATTAATTTTATTAGACTGCTTCTGAAATGTAGCACATAGCATAATGCATTATTTAAAAGCCATCTACTTATCTATTTTCATGTATCTACTATTATCTATTTATCTACTCAACTATCTGTCCTTGTATCTGCATATGGATTTGAGAAATGCCTAGAATGGTATTCATCAGATATTAATGATGGTTATTTCTAATGACAGAATTTAGGTTATGTTGAGGAAATGAGTTTTTTATTGCTTCTTTGTCTTGTTTGCATTAAAAAAATTAGCATTTATTAATTCTAAAAACAATCGAAGAAGTATAGGGGATATATATTTATTGGGTTGTTTGAAATATACAAAGTAACTTTGACTTCACTAAAACATGTCTTTTTATTTTTTAATATAGTATTTCCCAGAGTGTATAACACTTACATAAATAGGCAATATGCAAAAAGTGTCTTGTTATAAAATAATCGGGGGGGGGTGCAAACAAATTCCAAGTTTTCTTTAAGGCATGATTATCAAAATTTCAATGCTGTTGTGTTTTAAGACTCAAACAGAGGGAAAAAAAATTTTTTCCACAATATTTCACCAACTTGTCAGTGGAACATTTCTTACTTTCTTATTTCAAAGCTTGTCTGGGAAGTAATATTGAGAGAACAACACTTTGTGAAAACTTCCAAATACATTTACTTTGGTTCAAAATGCTATGTCCAAGATATTTATTCGCATTTTTTTGTATTAAGGGATCACATATATTAATTTAAAAAATGACTACAAGCATAACTTTGTCTTAAAATATTATACAGCAACTAAATAATGTTATAGTGATTTTTATATCATGTTATAAAAATAATTTACCTTGAAAATTAGTTCAACTAAAGAAAAAAACTTAAAAACTGGAATAAAATTTGCAAAAGCTATAATATTGGATGCCTCTGAGTGTCAGAAAGAATGATATTTTACCCTCTCTTTATGCCAATTATATTTTCCAAGGATTTTCAATAATCATGCATTTATTTCAAAATTAAAGAATATATTAGTATAGACTAACAAGCATTACAACACTGTGTATTTGCCACATCTTATCTCTGAGATTTGGCAAGTGGCTAAATCTTTTCAGATTTGAACCAATGGGATAACACTGTGGTCTGCCCTCTGCCTTTGGGTTCAGTTCCAGTCCTTCCCAGATGCAGACCCAAAGCACCAGTCCTACTGCATCACATAATTTCCACCCAAACGTGAGATTCTCTCACCTTTTAAAGCAGTTGGAGCTCTGTTTCTTCTTCCTCCCTGTTAATTGGTCAAAACTGCTGAGATAGGTCTTCATCTCTTCTGAGAAGCATGTTTCTCCCTTTTCCATTCCTTACCCATACCCCAGAGACTCCCTGAAAATCTGACTCGGCTCCCTTTCCCATATAATCTTGTCGTGAATATGTAAACTCCATAAGTGTTAAGACTTCTGTCTCTTTTGTTTACTAATGTGTCTGGAATATACACAACAGTGCCTGACATACAGCATGTACAATTCAATGTCCTTGCGGCCATTGGTAACAGTTACTTGAAATATACTGTTAAGACAAGGTCTGTGTATTTCAAGTAGTACTTCAAAGGCTCTATAAATTCTGTTTGAATTGCATTCAATGATTGAGGATTGAAGATTGTTATTAATGAACCCAGTATTTCCTGGAATTATTAATATTTTTTTAACCTTGTCAGGCCGTATAAACTACTAACTTCTTTATTCTCTTTTCTCACAAACTGGTCAAAAGACATTGTAATTGTGGCATTTACATAGTGGGCCCAGAAGAATTGGTTGAAAGGGGGGAAGATGATTTAGCTTGATAGATAACACTTTACCATAAATGCATGATGTGGTTGGGCACCAGATACCATAGTGTTCTATTAATCATAAATCCCAGAATTTGTTAAACTCACATTAGACTCTCTTAATTGTAGTTTTCAATGCCCACAAAAAACTTCCATGTTAATTGTATACCCTTAAAGTCATTCAGAGCCATCCCTAGAAACCATATACAGTCTTCCCATGAAGGGTTTACTTTGTTCCAAGCTCATATGGATTTTGATATTTAAACCAAAATATACTTAGAGATTTTTTCATTATGAAAGCATCTTTATACCTCATTCATCAAATATTTTTTGCAGCATAAGGTCTTGAGATAGCTGTAAGTATGCCATTTTGTATAGGTACTGATACAGGGGGTGCCTTCCTCTGAAATGGATATGATCAGCTATTGGCTTAAAACTTAAATCGCATGCTCCAGTTTGAGTTTAGGAAGGATTCTCCTATCAGATGAGATTAGGTCCCTCTGTGAGTAACAGAGTCCCCGAATCACAGTGATTTTAAAAAGTTAAAATACAAGTTTGTTTCTTATAAAGAAGTCTTAAGGCAGATCACCACTGATATGGCAGCTCTGGTCTGCAAAGCCCTCAAGAACTAAGTTTCCTCTAGGTATTCCTCTTGGCCATCTCTGACATAGTAGGGTCACACTAACTATAAACTGGCAGCCAGAGCTCGAGCCATCAAATCTACATTCCAGGCAGCACGGTGAAGGAAAGGAAAGGAAGGACAATTTCAGCCAGGACTATGGGCCAGCTTTCTTTTTCAAAAGTTTTCCAGAAGCTGTCCCTCAATACTTTCACTTCCATCCTTTCTGACAGTTACATGGTCATGCATACCTTCAAGATAGTATTTATTCTCCATGACCAACAGCTTTGCTCAAAATTAAGTGTTCAGTTTTTAGGGAAAAATGGCTATCTCTTTCAGACTACTTGACACACATTGGCTAAGAGTTGGAAAGGGAGTGTCTCCCAGAATAACAATAGAGAACATTATCAGAAGACAAGGCAGAAAATACAGGCAGCAAATACAGATGCCTAGTACACTGAAAATTAAGAATTAAAGCATTGTGAATGATGATAAAGGGAGAGAGAAAAATGCATGGTTTTCTAGAGCAAGATTGGGGACAAAGGAATAGCAAATCAGGGTAAATCAGGCTTTGTATTGAATTTTCAGGGTCTGTATATATCAGTATTAGCAGATTTTTGTATCTGGTGCCAGTATATCCTGTAACTTGGGTATAACTTGCCAATTTCACACTATGAAACTAGATAAAGTTAGTATTTTCTGTAAGAACACAGACTTGCTCATACTGCAGATGGTAGCATATTCAATTACTAGCTTTTATAATGTTTCATTTATTTTTGAGTTGATGGATTTCAACTGTTGTAATGAAAATATAAGTTGCTCCATTATTTTAGTATTTCATTTCTTAAGGAGAAAGTTAACATTATAAAAAGGAAGAGACAAGTAGATAAAAGGCAGCTGCTATGATATAAGAACTTTACTGTGTAATTCTCAGCCATCTATGGAGCTGAAGTAATTTTCACTCCCACAAGGAGAGTAGGGGAAAAGATTAAGAGTTGTCCCCCCAAAACCAGAGATCTAAACACTGGCCATAGTTGCTTACTAACTTGGTGATTTTGTCCTAGAAAAGTTTCCCACGGGAATAGTTGTCTTCAGAAAGATAAGACCTAACTCTATTTCATATCTGGGAGTTTTATATAAAAGTGAAAGTCATGACTTATTTTGATGGTTTTCAGATGGGGCTATTTTGCCTTCTAAGAGGCATTGACAATGTCTGGAGGCTTTTGTGGTTGTCACGACTTGGGGTTGCTAATGGCATCTGGTGGTTACAGAGCCAGATGCTGCTAGCCTGTCTACAATGCACTAGTCAGTTTCCCTGCCCAACCCCCTGCCACCACCCCACTATCCCCAACAAGAATTCGAATAATCCAACCCAAAGTCAGTAGTACCGAGTTGTAAAACCCTGATCTATAGGGAGAGAATACTCCATATTGATGCTAGAAAGATACTTCTAAATATATATTTGACTTTTTAAAATACCTATCTGTGATTAACCTTGTCCAACTTCAAACCAAGAGCCTTTAAGCTGAATTAATGCAATGCAAGGGTGTCCATGGATGGTCACCTCGCAATCATAGGCAAAATGTTGTGTATATATAAATGCACATATTTTTAAGAATCAGGTCCATAACTTTTATCTGATTCTCTAAGGGATTTATGACTTCACAAACCTTGCTACGAAATTTATTTAGAACAGCAAAAAATTCTACTGTACTAATCAGCCATTACCTTCCCTCCAAAGCTGCTCATTCAAGCATTGTTTCCCTGCACATTCTCTAACCTTATTGTATTAAGGCATGACATGTAGGGAAATGACATTTAATGATTCCCAACTGAATCCTCTTTATTTTATAGAAGTAATGTCAGCAAGTACAGCTGCTTTTAGAGAGCTTGTGCTCTAAGAAACCAGATTTCCCACATTAATCAACATTTCTTTAATTTACACTTGAATACATTTAAATATTCTTTGTAATGCATGGTGTTTAGGCTGATAGTATGTTCTCTACAGTTTACAATGTATTTCCCCAATGCCTGTTCCTTGCCTCTTCTAGTATCCTGGAAAATGGAATTATTCTCCATCCAAGTCACCACATCAGAAGCTTTTAAAGGAAAAGCTCCTTCATCTCATAACTTCCAACTCATTACTTTTTCATGTTCTGTCCATTCTACATCCTAAATGTCACTCAAGTCCATTCTCTCCTCTCACATCCTCATGCTGTTTTTCCCAGTTCAATATCTATCTCTTCCTCTTTCAGTTGAAGTATCACATTAATGGGAGTCCTAACCATTATCCTTAATTCCTGATCTGCTGTTTTCCATTTCATTCTTCATACACCTGCAGAGCCCCCTTTCTAAACCTCAGACCTGACCAGGTCTTTCCAGTTAAAAACACATGGAGGGTCTCCCCATTACTGACATGGTGACATCCTTACTTTCTGGCTTTGTCCCCTGCTAATGCTACCCTCTCTGGAGGCTAGGCTCCGACTGCAGTGATTTCTCACTATCTATGGATAGACCTGACTCTGACCCCACTTTGCTTGAATAATTTTCCCTTTCTGGTTGAAATTCTATTCATCCTTCATGAGGAAACTGGCTTTGAAGTCTTTTCCAGTTCCCTTCGAGTTCATTGTTCTCTTAGGTCTGCTCAGTATTCATATGGTTCTGACTTTCACATCTTATTCATCTTTGTTTGCCAAATCTCTTAAGCAGTTCATCCACATATATACAGTTCCAATAAATGTTTCTGAAATTGGATTGACAACACTATATAAATTCAAGACTTTGCTCAGAACTGAACCATCATGGGCAAACATTGTCTTTGTTGGTCAGGATAAATAATAGACCATGAATTCATCAGGAATGAATGAAAAAGTTTGCTTGCATCTCTAAAAATTGCAACTTGCATTTTAATTTTCTCAAATATTATTATTAGAACATAACATTGTTTTTGTATAGAACAAGTGTTACTCTCTATTTTAACTTCAATTCTTATTAAAGTTTTTTGCAGTAGCTACATTACAGATAGTTGCAGAGTTTCCAAGTTTTAAGTTGAATGAATGAACAAAGTAACACCATTTAAGATTTTCTTTAAGACCAGAAAAGATGCTGAGTTCAGGGGTGCTGCTAAATATTGTACAGTACACAGGGTGGCCCCCTGGCCTCCAAAAAAGAATTATCTAGACCAAAAGGTTAGTACTGCCAAGGATGAGAAACATTGCTCTATATTTTAATAAAGAGATGCACCTAGAGGCTTTTGAAATGCAAGGAGTTGTTTTTATTTACACTAAATGGCCCCAAGCTTCTAGGTTTTTATCATACATGCCAGAATGTCTTATTAACATTATGCCCATGTGAATGCTTTCTATCCAGAAGCACGCGGACTTCTGGGGCTCTGTTAAAGTCAGAAGTCCACTCAACACAGACTTGAAATGTAGAAATCATGAATGTTGTTTGTTTCTACATTGTTCATGAAACTGAAAGAGGGAATATTGAAGTAGGTGATATTATATCCCACCTGAACCAAATGTGCTTTTGAGAGCCAAACCCGGGAACTATTTTTGTTTTAGCCATGATTAAGAAAGTTACCAAACTCTGAATTTAATACAACAGCAATACCTTGATAGTGTAACTTACTTCTTTTTATTTGAGAAGTAGCATGGCAAATATTGTTAGGATACTCAGGACCTCCCTCTGAATAACTGTAAGTTTAATGGCAGTAAAGACTGCTGATCATTCAGTTATTTGCCTGATTTACAAGGGTAAGCTTCTATTTTGGGGGAATGTGGGTGTGTACATATAGATACTCACATTTCCTAGTTCATAATGGTGGCAAGATAGAAGGAAAAGTGGTAGGAATTTGACTTTACCTCAGGTTAGGTAAAAAAAAAATCCTAGACACCTGCCAATTAAACTTGTAGCATTGTGTTAGCCCCATCAAGGAAAATGGAATCATTTCAAGACACCTTCTCTATGTTGCATTTTACAAAGACTTTCCAAAAATACCACCCTGGTAGTTGATGTAAGACATTTTTCCTATCCTTGAGTTTGCTTTACTCTTTCATGTATGCCTAAAAAACAAAGCATTTTGGAATAAGAAAAATTTTAAGTAGAATATATTTTATTTTGCTTTGCTTTTCATTCCTTTTGACTACAGTGTTTTTAAAAAAGGAAATGGAGATGAGAGGGGATCACTTGGCACAGGCAACAAGATGTTTTTCCAAGTCTAGTAGCTTCAGAGACCTTAATCACAGAAGAGAATCTCTGATGCCTTTCCAGATATAACATAACTCTATTCAGCATATTTGCCACGGCTCAGCTCCTATCTCGACTTCTGCCTCTGGTTGGGAAGGGAAGACTAGTTAACCTGATTAGGCGAATATAAAGGGAATCCATGAAGTCCAGTTTGCTGATTCTCAGAGGGCATTCTATCATTTATTTGAAAGCAAGAGGAAGAAAGAAATGCTATTTCAAAAAGATGAGCAGCATTTTATTGCTTGTCTACAGAGTTTAATCATTGAAAAACATCAACGGGCATTACAGGGGGAAGTACTGTTGTCACTTGTTTCATGTAATAAATTAAAAACCTAAAAGGAGGGACACAAGATGGCAGCAGGAGAGGTGAGTCAGAGAACTCTTCCCAAAACCACAAATAGTATGAAAATATAGTAATTAATACAACTAACACTAAAACTGCAACAGAAAAGAAGGCTGAACCAGACTGCATACAGACATCAAGAACAGGGCAGACCTCACGAAACAGGGTAACGTACAAAAGCCTTGATCTAGCAGGACCCAGGCTCTTCCCTCACCCCAGCTTACAGGCAAGAGAAAGAGAAATGGAGCAGGGAGGGGGTGGAAACCTGGGACTACTGAACATCTAGCCCTGGAGATCTGCTTTGTGAGCAGAAACCTACTCTGTGTGGTGCTCTGCAGGTTGGGGAGCTGGGACAGGTGGAGTGCCTGAGAGACTGACATTCCAGCCATTTGTGGAGGACGGGATCCACATCTGGCCGCTCTATGACAGAGTAAAGTCAGGTGGTCTGAGAGGCTTCCTAGCAGCAAGGGGGCTGCTGAAGGGATGGGGGTTGCACAGAGCTTGCTGTGCGGGAGAAGGGAGAGCTAGAAAAGGTTGTCTGAGCACGCTCTGCCCAGGAGGTTGGTAACCTTGAGGAGCTTCAGGCACTCCATCCCCCTGGATGGCTGCTCAGCTCCGAGGCCCCCCACTGTGACACGCAGCCTGCCGAGCCTTCCTCCTGGCGTGACAGCACCAGCTCACAAACTGGCAGTCACTGCGTGGGCATCAAGCCAGCCAGAGGGAGGACCCGCCTACATCAGCTACAGACACCGAGCACAGAGGCTTACACCTGTGTGCTCAGGCAACTTGCTGGGATACTGGAGACAGGCATGGCAGACAGGAATGAGGAAACAGATATTTCCTCAGCACATGCCCCAGATCCACTCCCCTTTGACCCCCAACCTCACTCTAGGGGATGAGCAGCTCCAGAGACTGAGCTTCTGGGCACTAGAGGGCACCACATAGAAATATGAAACGTCGAAAGAACCTGGTTCAGACCAAAATCTCACAAGCCCCAGAAAAAGGGCCAAATGAAACTGAGCTCACCAATATTCCTGAAAGAGAGTTCAAAACAAAAATCATAAACATGCTTATGGAGGTACAGAAAAATATTGAAGAACTCAGGAATGAATTTAAGATGGAGATTCAATCATTAAGAAATTCCATACCTGAAATAAAACATACAATGGAGGGATTTAAAAGCAGATTAGATGTAGTAGAAGAGACAGTAAATGGAATAGAAATTAGAGAAGAGGAATACAAAGAAGCTGAGGCACAGAGAGAAAAAAGAATCTCTAAGAATGAAAGAATATTGAGAGAACTGTGTGACCAATCCAAACAGAACAATATTCACATTATAGGGGTACCAGAAGAATAACAGAGAGAAAAAGGGATAGAAAGTGTCTTTGAGGAGGTAATTGCTGAAAACTTCCCAAATCTGGAAAAGGAGATAGTCTCTCAAGCCATGGAGATGCAGAGGTCTCACAACATCAAGACATATAATAATTTAAAAGGCAAAGATCAAGGATAAAGACAGACTTTCAAAAGCAGCTGGAGAGAGAAAAAAGACCACATAAAAAGGAAAACCCATTAGGCTATCATAAGATTTCTCAACAGAAACCTTACAGTCCAGAAGGGGGTGGCATGATATATTTAATGCAATGAAACAGAAGGGCCTTGAACCAAAATACTCTACCCAGCAAGGTTATCATTTAAATTTTAAGGAGGGGTTAAACAATTTTCATATAAACAAAAGCTGAGAGAATTGACCTCCCACAAACCACCTCTACAGTGCATTTTGGAGGGACCCCTATAGATGGAAGTATTCCTAAGGCTAAATAGACGTCACCCAAGGGCTAGACAAAGAGTACAGAATATGATTCATAACATACAAAGAACAGAGGAGGAAGAAAAAGAAAAAGGAGGAAAAGAAAAAAGAACCTTTAGGTTGTGTTTGTAATAGCATATGAAGTGAGTTAAATTTGACTGTTAGATTGTAAGGGAACTACCCTTGAAGCTTTGGTAACCACGAATCTACAGCCTGCAATGGCAATAAGTACATCCCTATTGATAATCACCCTAAATGTAAATGGTCTGAATGCACCAATCAAAAGACATAGAGTCTTTGGATAAAAAAAAAAGACCCATCTGTATGCTGCCTACAGGAGACTCACTTCAAACCCAAAGACATACACAGACTGAAAGTAAAGGGATGGAAAAATATATTTCATGCAACTAATAGGGAGAAAAAAGCAGGAGTTGCAGTACTTGTATCAGACAAAATAGACTTCAAAACAGAGAAAGTCACAAGAGATAAGGACATTACATAATGATAAAAGGGTCAATCTAACAAGAGGATATAACTATTATAAATGTCTATGCACCCAACACAGGATCACCTACATATGTGAAACAAATACTAACAGAATTAAAGGAGGAAATAGAATGCAATGCATTCATTTTAGGAGACTTCAACACACTACTCAGTTGAAAGGACAGATCAACCAGACAGAAAATAAATAAAGAGACAGAAGCACTGAACAATGTATTAGAACAGATGGACCTAACAGACATCTACAGAATGCTCCATCCAAAAGCAACAGGATATACATTCTTCTCAAGTGCACATGGAACATTTTCAAGAATAGATCATATACTAGGCCACAAAAAGAACCTCAGTAAATTCAAAAGATTGAAATTGTACCAACCAGCTTTTCAGATCACAAAGGTATGAAACTAGAAATAAATTACTCAAAGAAAATGAAAAGCCCACAAACACATGGAGGCTTAACAACGTGCTCCTAAATAATCAATGGATCAATGACCAAGTAAAAACAGAGATCAAGTAATATGTGGAGACAAATGACAACAATAATTCAACACAACAAAATCTGTGGGACGCAGCAAAGGCCATGCTAAGAGGGAAATATATTGCAATACAGGCCTACCTCAGGAAAGAAGAACAATCCCAAATGGACAGTCTAAACTCACAATTAATGAAACTAGAAAAAGAAGAACAAATGAGGCCCAAAGTCAGTAGAAGGAGGGACATAAAAAAGATTAAAACAGAAATTAATAAAATTGAGAAGAATAAAACAATAGAAAGAAGAAATGAAAGCAGGAGCTGGTTCTTTGAGAATATAAACAAAATAGATCAACTCCTAGCCAGACTTACCAAGAAAAAAATAGAGTCTACACATGTAAACAGTATCAGAAATGAGAAAGGAAAAATCACTACAGACACCACAGAAATACAAAGAATTATGAAAGAATGCTATGAAAAATTATATGGTAACAAACGATAACCTAGAAGAAATGGACAACTTTCTAGAAAAATACAACCTTCCAAGGTTGACCCAGGAAGAAACAGAAAATCTGAATAGACCAATTACCAGCAAAGAAATTGAATTGGTAATAAAAAAAACTACCTAAGAACAAAACCCCTGGACCAGCTTCAACAGTTGGTGTTGGCTGAACTAGGCAGCTACATGTAAGGGAATGAAAATGGATTATTGTCTTCCAACCCCATACACAAATGTAAACTCAAAATGGATCATAGATCCAAATGTAAGTCACAAAACCATAAAACTCTTAGAAAAAAACATAGGCAAAAATCTGTTGGGCATAAACATGAGCAACTTCTTCATGAACATATCTCCCCGGCAAGGGAAACAAAAGCAAAAATGAAAAAGTGTGACTATATCAATCTGAAAAGCTCTGTACAGCAAAGGACACCATCAGTAGAACAAAAGACATCCTACAGTATGGGAGAATATATTCATAAATGACATATCAAAAGGAGTTGACATCCAAATTATATAGAGAACTCATGCACCTCAACAAAAAAAAGCAAATAAGCCAATTAAAAATGGGCAGAGGAGCTGAACAGACACTTCTCCAAAGAAGAAATTCAGATAGCCAACAGGCACATGAATAGATGCTCCACATTGCTAATTACCAGGGAAATGCAAATTAAAACCACAGTGAGATATCACCTCACACCAGTTAGGATGGCTAACATCCAAAAGACAAACAACAACAAATGTTGGCAAGGATGTGGAGAAAAGGAACCCTCCTACACTGCTGGTGGGAATGTAAACTAGTTCAAGCATTGTAGAAAGCAGTATGGAGGTTCCTCAAAAAACTCAAAATAGAAATACCATTTGACCCAGGATTTCCACTCCTAGGAATTTACCCTAAGAATGCAGGAGCCCAGTTTGAAAAAGACATATGCACCCCTATGTTTATTGCAGCACTATTTAGAATAGTCAAGAAATGGAAGCAACCTAAGTGTTCATCAGTAGATGAATGGATAAAGAAGATGTGATACATATACACAATGGAATATTATTCAGCCATAAGAAGAAAACAAATCCTACCATTTGCAACAACATGGATGGAGCTAGAGGGTATTATGCTCAGTGAAATAAACCTGGCAGAGAAAGACAAGTATCAAATGATTTCACTCATCTGTAGAGTATAAGAACAAAGAAAAAACTGAAGGAAGGAAACAGCAGCAGACTCACAGAACCCAAGAATGGACCAACAGTTACCAAAGGGAAAGGGACTGGGGAAGAGGGGTAGGAAGGGAGGGATAAGGGGGAAAAAGGTTCATTATGATTAGCATGTATAATGTAGGGGGGTGGACATGGGGAAGGCAGTATAACATAGAGAAGACAAGTAGTGAATCTATATCATCTTACTCCGCTGATGGGCAGTGACTCTAAAGGGGTATGTGGTGGGGACTTGATAATAGGGGGAGTCTAGTAACCATAATGTTGTTCATGTAATTGTACATTAATGATAGCAAAATTAAAAAAAGTAATTTTGAAGATAGCAATGAAAATGGACATAAAAAAATAAGCCTAAAAGGAATGAGGTTTGACAGAAATGTTTAAACAAGGAGGAGAGCAATGTTAGCATTTTAATTTGTTTTTTTATTGAAGGTATTCTCATTCCATCATGAAAAACAATGACATTCTTTTAGCATGCCTAATTTCCAGTGGAAATTCATAGAATGTGCACATGTTAACATTAGATTCCGCAGGCTTTACTGCAGTTGCACAAAGGAGCTTTGCCAAAAGGAGGGTAAATATCATAGCCAGTCATTTCACAGTGCTGTCCAATCTGGCTGCAACTGTTTCTCTAAGCGGCATGTCAGTGTATAAAAAGGAAATTAAAATGAGGGGCAGGAAGAAAGGGATTTAGGAAGAAAGGCTTGTCTCAAACATTTTTGGCTTAGGAGAAAGCACTTCATAATCATTAGCATGAATAAAATTCCTGTTTGGTTAGGTTAATGTAAACATTCTGAAAGCAGAGATTTTTCAGTAAAAAAAGAAAAGGCAAAACCATCCTCTAAATGCCATTAGTGAACATAAAGGGGAACCAGGGTAAGTAAACAGCCGTGGTTTATAGAGCTGAAGCCCCCGGTTTCCTCAGATTCTGAAATAGACTTTCTCATCTACTGTGCTTTCCTGGTTCATGGCAAAAGACTATTTGGGTGACTGTTTTCCTAAATTAGTTCCTTTAGCATTTAGACTTCAGTTTTTTTTACTTTGTGCATTCTATTGCCCTAATGTAATGAAATATTAGAAGGTATAACTTTTTGGTTGCAAAAATGGTCAGTGCTGATACTGTTAATGGAAGGAAGAGGCCAAGACAGTTATTTTGGTTCTGGTTTTATTCCTTGGTGAATGGACTCCTGTGGCCTCCTCCGCTTGTGGAGACAGGACACAGGGTCACGGCTGTTCTCTCCAGGGGCACCAGGCATTCTTGGGAGCTTCTCAAATAATCAGTTTCTCAGGTAGCTTCCTTGGCACTCTTCGGATTATTGGCTCCAAAAAAAATTATCAACCAAAGAAAAAAGTATACTTGCTCAATGTTCTGTCTCCTTGTTAAAAAAGATATACGTGAACATTGCAAAAATCATTTACCTATGTTCTCTTTTACTTTTTTCATCAACCCTTAGAGATATTAATACCTATCCAATTTTTTTTAGATGAGGAAAAAAAATCTCAAAAACTATCTTGTTTAGGCTTTTATAACAACTGTGGGATAGAACTTAATTTTAAGCCCCAAATTAAAAACCATGACATCATGCCAGGAACTGTATTTAGAATTTGCAAGAATTTGCTAGTCAATCCATGTAAAGGGTTCAGCATTAGCTGATACTAAGGAAATACCACAGGATTTCACATAATTTAAATGAATGAATAAAGCAAGAAAATACTGTATGTATCCTGTGGAAGGAATATTTTACAAGTGATTGGAATATATACTCAATCATAAGAAGTTGGTGTTAATCTTGACAAATTTAGTGGTTCTTTGTACCCATATGAACAATAGAAAAAGAATTCTAAAAAGTGTTTAAGGAAAGATTTTCAATTTTGAATATAAAAGGATGAAAAATAATTTTTTCCTCTGCATTATTTCCCCCTCCTTTTCTTTGGAAAATGGTGTAAGTCATAAAGTTTATATAGCAATAATAAAATATTTTCAAAATGGTGATAAAGTATTCCAAAATGGATCTAAGCTAGGCTTCAAAGATGTGCTTTTAATAGTCTTTTATGATACACATATATTGAAATAATTATAAAAACATTATTATCTTGAAACATAACCACATCATAGTAGGTTCAGTTATAAATAGCATCCTTCATAAAATATAATTTCCATGATTATTAAAAATAGTGTCATCAAAGTGATTTCAAAGGACTTAAATTGGCAAAATAGTTGAAAAACACCCTTTTTCAAGCAGGGGTCATATAAAAAAACACTTTTTCAAACATGTTAAAAAATACAGTTTAAGAGATGAGTAGTTTTCTTTGCTGTGTGAATGTACATGTTCCATGGACAAGAGAATGTCCATGTTTTTATGCATAGATAATTTTCTTAGAGAATTTCACCAAACTCATTTTTTAAATATTTATATATCATAGGTGGACTTTACGAACTGTGTCCTATTTTGTAGTGTAAGGGCCAGTTTACACACTAGATAAATATTCTGTGTCAAAATCTTAACAAGTAATCCCTTATAATATATGAAGTTGGGTAAAAATATCGATCTGGCATATAAACATTTTAAGGCCTTCCTTAAACTGGGGTTTACGTTATTCCATATATTTCATGAGTGTGCTCTTATAGGTCCTTTTGAATGAAAAACCAAGCACAGCAGAGCATAGTATTGGGCAAAGTGGAATATGTGGCTGGGGTTATTTTGAATTTCAGAGAGAGGCTTGGAGTGGGACAGATTTGAAAGAGTCTATTTGGGACAGACTTGCAGGGTCAGCTCATGGGCCAGTACAGTTGCACAGGGCCTGTCCTCAGAAGCACTCCCCAACCGTATCCACACTCACTACGCTTGTCTTTATATATTTACCTTTAAATTTGTGTTTTGCAAGTAAATTCTGATGGAATAATGGAGAATACACCTAGGGTCTTGAAGCTTCCCCTCAGACATGGTTCCACATCCTCCACCGAGCTGGATGAGATGCTGGCCACCCACGTCCCCTTGCAGACCCAGAGCTCACTTCTGCCCACGGCTCTGTGGAGGCCAAAACACTGGCAGCCATGGGTGGTGCTATGAGTTGCCCAGCAGAGCCCCAGGGGTGGTGAGGGCCTGCACTCAACCTGTGCCAGAAGAAGCTTACCATGAAATAGCAAATTAAAAAAAAAAACAAGTGGCTGCATAAGAAGGGACTAAGTGTTTTTCCTGAAATTGGAACAAGGGCCCTGCGTCTTATTTTTCACTGGACCCTGCCAATTTTGTACCTCCCCTTGGTAATTTGGAACTAATACTGGATGTCATTGCCTGATGTACTGACTCAGATGAGGAGGGCACTTCTAAGGTGTATGCTATTTCAGGGATCCAGGTACTTATTTTAGAAAATGACCATCTGGCCTTGATGTCACCTCTCTAAAGTATTGTTTTGTCAGGCATATGCACACTTACCAAATAGCCTCACTACATCAAGAGCTACTTACAAGTTTGTTCAGTGTGTTTTGCTCATGGATGTCCAGGTTCCATGGCATCACCTCTGCCGCTGACTTGGGAAAGCGGGGCAGCTACCAGACAGTCACACTTAAATGTGTCATAGATAACTCACAAGAGGAAATTAGTCATATCAACTTCGAACATGGTGCTAGAATCAGCAATATCGTTTTCCTTTTATTAAGCTAATCATTTGCAAGGTGATTTTCTCAATATTCATAGTTTGTGAAGCATGAAATGAAATGTTTTTCCAAAGTGCAAGATGTTTAGTAGAACTTTAAGATTACAGTGAAGTGCATCCATAACCGGCTTTTTCCCAATTTAATCATATGTAGTAGTGTAATGACTAAAACAAACTCCTTATAACTTGACACTGGTACATGGTGGAATATAAAATATACGAAACAGATGAAAGGAAATAACACATGATGTTTTTAAAAACGCACCTAGGGCTTTTTAACCCCTCTACCTAGAATGGTTCAGTTACATTAATTTTGAAACGGGTAATATATTGCTACCTATCTTTTAAGAACCAAATTAAATATAAATTTTATCATTGAAAGCTCTTTGAAATTTGCCTTTGCACGTCTGGAGGAAACTGCCCAACTTCTTCCACTATAATGTTTTTTTTTTTCTAGTTCTTTACAAAGGAGTGGTAAGTTTCTTACTCAAATTCTCTCTCTCACAAGACTTCCTTATCACAGGCATATCATGACCAAGACAGAAGTATCAGTGGCACTGTTCAGAGGGAACTCAGGTGTTAGTTACATTTTCAAGCTATAGGAGGAGTTGCAGGTGGTGTCCGATCTTCCCCCGTACCTTCTCCTGATCACATTTGGTCCTCTACATGTCCCAGAATATGAAGCCAATGACATTTGTAAATGCATAAATGAAAAGGAATTTCCCTGTGTATAATACCCACTCTTAGTAGTTTTAGGTCCAACTGCATAAGCAGTCTCATAGGGTCTAAAGCTGAAGTCTCTTTTCAAATCTGCAAAATGACAGCTTAGGTGGGAGAGTTTGAGATCATGGGTCGGTGTGAGACCTGGTCTGGCTAACACTTCTCATGTCCCAAATAGGAATTGCTCTTATAATAGCCATAAGCAAAGAACATAACTAGTTATAAGAATGCACCACACTAGAGAAATCCCAAGAGGTATTTATAGTCATTCACAGCCTTCCCAGACCAGATGCAGTTTACAAATCAGGATTTATTCTTACCATAAGCAATGTTGCCTAGTAATACAGCTGATATTCTACCAGTATCAGGTTTCCATAGAAGCAGAGCTACAAGTTAACTCAAGGTCATTTTTCTTTTTACAGAGGAGAAAATGTTATGCTATCCCTTTACTCACATTAGGAAACAAATATTTGGGAATTTGGATTAACAAACAGGCCTATTCTTTGACTTAGAATGTAGTAAAATTCAAAATGAAAGCTATACATTCCCCAAAAACTAGAAAAGGAATAATACAATGTTCCCAAAGAAAGTAGATAAAACTAATAAAGAGTCAAAACAAAAACAATTAACAAAATAAAACTACAAAACCTATTTAAAAAAAAAAGGAACATTTGATTTAACAAATCATCTTTTATTTCGAAAAGAATGTCAAAATAGATTTTTCTTCTCTTATGGCTAGGTCTATTAGGGCTCCTGTAACAAAAACACCACAGACTGGGTGGCTTGAACAACAAACATTTATTGCTCATAGTTTGGGAGGAATCTGAGATCAAGGCACAGCTGATTCTGTGTCTAGTGAAAATCCACTTCCTGGTTCCTAGACAGCCACCTTCTTGTATTCCTAAATAGCAGAAAAAGCAAGAGAGTTCTAGTATTTGTCACAAATATTCAGCTCTGTGGTTACAGTACCAAATGAATGGTGTGGTGGGTAGCAGATTAGGCTTACAGGTGTAGGGCTGACCTTGATTTAATCTTACCAGAGCCAGAATTTCTTTAACTGGAAAATGGTACAAATATCTACTTTATCTTTTTCATAGCTTGATATAACAAAGAAGATGTGAAATATTTAGCTTTGTACTTAGATGTAATAGATATCTAACATTTTACACTTAGATTGTCTAGATTTTCCATGCTTGGCATCATGCCTCACTTACACTACGCATTCCATACATATTAACTGAATTAAGTGAAAACTCCTTGCTGCTGCTAATTTAACAGCTTGTGGAAATAAGACAGATTTTCTTTTAAATGACTTTAGTCTCTTTATAGTTAATACTTCTTAAAATGCAGCAGACACATGACACACTGACCCTCAGTTAAAAATATTTTAAATGATATATACTCATATATATTTATACATAGGTATGTATTTGTTTTATGAAATATTTTATATCATATGATTCATATATACCAATGTACCTATTAACCCAGTAAGTAGAGATAAAAAAGAAACAAATTACGAAAATTACACCAAGGTCCAAATACAGAATTCTGAGACTCTTCTGTTTCAACAAACTTTGTTGCTGTCCTTGATATTTTATTATTTTTTTAGTGTATTTTTTAATTGAAGTATAGTTGAAATACAATATTATGTTGGCTTCAAGTATACAGCACAGTAATTCAACAGTTATACACATTATTAAATCCTTTCCTAAACTAGTGCAGCTACTATCTGTCAATGTAGAAAGATGTCACAGAGCCATTGACTATATTATCCATGCTGTACTTCCAACCATGTGACCAACTTATGATTGCAGTTTTGTGCCCCTTTACCCCCCTCATCCTCTCCACCCATACACCCCAACCTCTCCCCCATGGTAACCGTCAGTCACTTCTCAGTGTCTCTAAATCTACTGCTGTTTGGCTCATTTTGTTTTTTAGATTCCACATATAAGTGAAATGATATGGTCCTTGACATTTTAAATCATGCTATCCTTACCACATAGAAATGCTCTCAGTCATTTAAGGCTCTACTTATATAAATTAATTAACTTGACATTTAATTACCAAAATATAAAAATTAGTATCATTCATATTTTTCATATCATATTTGGGTCTGGAAAAATTTACAAAAATGAAAAAGATGACCCTTTGAAGTGCTTGAAAATTTTGACCTTTTCTGTTCAAAAAGTGAAGAACAATTTAATTAGCTTTAAGGAAAGCCTTTTGAGCAGAATAAACAATTAGCCCACTGATCTGAAGAATGGGTCAGAAATAATTTCCATTAGCACTTCAACTCATTAGTTATACAAGATCTGGGTTTGTGCAATTTGTTTCATTATTTCAATGCCAAGTAAATGTATTGGTAACTGTAGTTGTGGTGGTGTATTACATGTCTCCACATTTGAAGCAAACACACATAAAAAAGAGAATGTGAAGGTCCACAAATGTTTGTATTTTAAAACCTTTAATAACGGAAGTCCATGACATTTTTTAATTGGCAAATTATACATGAAAAATCACTTGGTGGAAAAAAGTTTGCCCCTGAGGTTAAAAGAATGAATGTGACATCTGATACCATACAAGTAGAGGCCCGGATATCTACCAGATCATCAAAACTCAGTAAGGTTTAAATGCATTCTTTTAATACCTGATCTTAGAATCCTACCAGTGGATATGGACATCTAGTGGTTAGAAGACTTTTTCTCTGCATTTAATGTAAGGTCACTGTTTTCACGAGATACCTAAAAATATTGGTGGAACAGGAAAAGTTTCATAAGTAATGTTGGTTATCATTGTGAAAAGATGCAATGTGAATGAGATGCTCTTAACTTATCAAGAAGGAATGGGTTATTTTGCTCTCCTCACCTTGCTCCTATCTGCAAGTGGAGTTATTAGTTACAGCTTTAAGCTCACAGCTTGGCCGTTTTTTTGCTTTAAATATCTGCCAAGTGGCCTCCCTCCTCCTCCTCATCCTGCTTTCCACACTTCCTCCAGCCCCTCTCCTCATCAGAGCTCTTCAATAGCGCTTGCTACCTCTAGGATAAAAACCTAAATTTTTGTTTAAACAAACACCTTGGCCCTTGTCAGCCTCTTCAAAAATGACTATATTTGCTCCTTCAAGTTTATGCTACACAGTATTGAAGGTACCATGCTCTGCCCTGCTTCTCTGCTTTTGCCCATGTGGTTCCCTGCACGCAATACCCTTATTTCATAACTTACAGCAATGTATTACTTCTGCAAACTCCAACCCATTCCTCAAGTCTCAATTCAGATTCCATCTTCTGTAGGCTTCTACTATGCGCATTCTATTTTTCATGTTTATACATATTATGGCACAAATCTTTCACTATTAATATTTGTGTGTCTCCTTACCTCTGGGTACCAATCTCCTTGGAGGGCAGAAGATTGCATTTTTGTATCCATGGTTCCTAGAGTAGTGTCTGGTTTACAGTAGGTAGTGAATACATATTTTTGAATGATAAATTGTTTTACTAGTTTATAAGGTATAACAAATAATGATGCAGAATGCTAAAGACTCCTACATCACAGAGCTATGAAAATATAATCGGCACAATTATCTTTGCCCCAAGTACATGAGTTGTTCCTATAAATAGAAGTCACCGTTGTATGTTTTTAAATACTTTTTATTTAATAGTAAAACCAAAGTAATTCTTTTAGGACTGTTGCTGATACATTAGTAACAGCTTGAGTGCCAAATCATTTACATACATGGAGGCTTATATTTCTAGAAGATACAAAAATGATGCAAATAGGCAGATGCAGGGAATGTGATTGGGTTTATGGCAGCCAAGGCTAGTCAGTGCAGCTTTCTCCACTGCTGGTAAGCTGTTGTATTTTCCTAAGCAGCTCAGCGATGAAAGAATGTCTTCTACTTCTGTATCCTTCACAGAATGTCTTTATAATGATCAGCCAGAGTAAGCCCTCAACACATATTGACTAATTGTGTTTGGTACTGATTTTTCTAATTTTAATGTTGGTGCTAAGAAAGTAGATACTTTTTTTCATTTTGATTGTTTTTTTTTTAAGTTATTTAGTACTAGGACTTTGTCTTGGCAGTTGAGCTTAACATAAAGAAAGATAATCCTAATTAATCTAATAGAATGGTAATGAACTAGGTTTGTCACAGAAAGACTATGATTTATTCTGTGTGCTGTGCATCTGTTTGTGTATATGTCCTGGAGAAAACACCATGGATTTGCAGTTCACCTACCATCAAACGTAAGAGTAAAAATAGGGTTCTCAGAAGGACTTCAAGAGATTAAAAATATGCTTAAAGTCATTACTCTCTGACTTGCCTATTAATTGACTAGCAAGTCAATTATGGTGCCAGGTTTATTTTAGTAACATTCCGGACATATTATAATAAATCATTGCATAAGTATTTTCCATTAGGTCATCACTGAAAGACAAGGCCATACACCCCCCCACGCCCCCGCCCCCCACTGAGTGGTGCTGAGCAGGTTTGATGATGGGTCAACAGGGCAAGAGTCATGGCTAGGTGTCATTTCTTTCTGTTCTTCAAAAAAATATATTCATCAATTACAAATATGAATATAAGTCATTTAAGGTGCTAATTTAAAAGTACAGATATTCATGAAGCAAAGGAAGATGGGTTTCTTGGCACCTCTGCTGCATCAAGGGAAAGGGTATCCTTGTGACAATTTGATAGGACACTGAGATTATATAGATTGCCGTGAAAGATTATGCAAAGTATTTAGAAGGTACTTCTTTGTTGCTGTTTTAAATGAAGGTTCTACCTAAATAAAAAATGATTTCCGATTAAATATTTTTTGAGAGTAATATATATATATATAAACACATACATATATATATAAAAGGTTGTAGTCTGAAAATGTACAAAGTATCTTGAATACTTGGTACAGTTACAAGGGGACAAATTTATCGTGTTTTAAAACCTGTCAGAGATAAGAGAAGATCTTTGAAATATGAGTATGCTACTACTAAATTTTGATGACTTAATTATTGTTTTTATATACGAAAATTTAAATGGAATCTATGTTTAAAATACATTTAGACATTTAAAATATAATCCTTGATAATTCATTTTTAATTATGCAATTGATTTTTAACTATTAAACTGATTGCCTTATTCTTAGTAATTTCTATGTGTTTTTGTTAAACTACAGTTTCTATTTCTACTGATCTTTTGTCTTTTGTTTTCCTTCTTCTGACAGCTCCTTCAGGTTGGATGGAATATCTTTATTTGGAGGCACGTCAGCTCATTTCTCTCACTTCAGATTCATCATTATGACTTCTTGAGGCCAGATCTAATGAGGAAGTAACAAGGAACCCGTCCATCACAGAGCAGCAAATCCCTCAACTTTGGAGCACAAATAATCACCGATATGGTCTGCATAAAATCATATGCCTCTAGTCTGACAGCCATGAGCAGAGCCCTGGGCGCAAAAAAAGCCACAGCCTTAAATCTCTTCACTCAGAAATTACCAAGAAGATTAAAAATAATAATCATAAAAGATGACAAGTAGGACTAAACAAGCAAGCCAATAATAACCAAAACCAAAACCCAAACCAAACCAAACCCATCTTATTTCAACCATGGAAATAAATATTCCCAGATGTGAATCCCAGAAAATGTATATTCAGCTATTAAGCTAATAAATTATAAATTGATTTATCTTTTGGGAAGGTGAAAGTATAGAGAGAGGTATCGCTAGCCAGAATTACTCAGCACCTCAAAATACGTAGACAAGAAGAAAACAACAAAGGATCATTGCAGCAATGCACAGCGCTAGGACACAATGTTGCTGTTTGCAGAGAGGATGTTTGCCAGCTTGTATACACCCTCAAAGCCATAAATGGAATAACACCATTGTTGTCAATTGCTTGAAAAGTTTCTGCACTCAGTCCCTCACCCCATATTGGTTGAGAGTGGGGGGAGGTCAGTTCTCACTGATTATTTCTCAATGCACTTCCGATATTTGCACTGTCACTTCCATTCAGGGTAATGATGTGTGCTATTATTTGCACAGAGGGTCCCAGGAGTTTTGAGACCACAACAAGCAGTTTCTTTGAAGAGTCCAAAAGGAAACATTAAAAAATCACCAAATATCAATTTCTCATTCTCCTATAAAAAAATCAGTTATCTAGTAAAAAATGAACTTGTCTCAGATTAAGAAACAAGTACAGAATAATGATGAAAAAGCATCCATGTGGTCAAATGAATGAAAAAGGGATCTAAAATTTTTTTTAGTGAAGATCATTTTATATCATAATAGCCAAGAAGTCAAATACAGTGAACTATACCCTAAACATTTGTGTCAGACATCTATTTGTTGTCTTAATTAAAAATATCATTTGTAATTTGTATTTGACATATAACAGTTTTTTATAGCCATTTATCTATGTTTCATGGGAAAATGTACCAAACAGCATTTTCAGTTTATTTTTCTAAATAAATGTGTTGTTTGTATTACTTGTAGTTTCTTCTTGGATTGGGTTTTCATTACCTGAAAGATGTTTCCTGTGGTTAATTAGTAAGCTTTGTCATATTAATTCAGAACTAATGGGAGACTGACATTTTAGATATCTTTTATGGTATTAAAATTATGCTATTTCCTAAACATCAAAGAAGAAATGATATATTTTTCACCATGACCTTCTTGAAGGGGTATTTTTATATTGTAATTATACTATCTGGAGTTAGTTTTAATATATGGGGATGTTCCTGGAAAACTGAAAGCTTGGGTATCCTATCAGTATTATAACTTAGGATTTTCCAAAATTCTCTTCCTGGAAAGCTACTCCAGAAGAAGATAAAAGATTTTTTTTTTAGGCTATTTATCATATCTGATGGTTCCTCACTGGCCTCACTCAGAGGTCTGCAGAGAACTTCTATCAGTGTATAGAAAAATGACTAGGTAAGCATGCTGGAGCAAAAATGCAGCTTTCAGTCATAAGGGCTTATTGAGTGCCTCCAAAACATTCATTCTTACTTGAGTCTCATGAGCTAGAGTCAGGGTTTATGATTGTTGCTAGCAAAAGTAGTGTACAGCATGAACTTTTTTCTTTTGATTGAGGTATAATGGACATGACAGTATAAAGTATTAGTGTAAGGTGTATAATAGAATGTTTTGATATTCACATATATTACAAAATGATCACTGCATTAAGTCCAGGTAACATCCACCACCATAAATATTTGTTTTTCTTGTGAAGAGAAGGTTCCAGGTCCACTCTCCTAGCTACCTTCAAACACAGAGCATAGTATTGTGAACCACAGTTTTAGTCAGGCTCGTGGTGCTCCCGTGCAGCGTGGGGAGAGCGCAGAGGTAGTGCCCGGGGTCCCAGGTGCTTGGGCCGTGTTATATGTAATTAGCAGCCTGCCAGATTGCAGCTGTGATGATGATGGGGGGGGGGTGTTCTTGTTCCCAGAGTTAAAGAATGAACATTGCACTCAAGGTAGGAGAGCAAGGCAGAGGCTTTTATTTTAGAGATTAAGTGAGAGAATAGAGCTCCTGGCTCAGGCCAGGAGGGGAAAACAGTCCCGGGGTGGCGCATTGTTTAGGGGATTTATAAGCAGTTGAGAGACAAAGGGTTAGGGATGCAAACCTGCGAAGTGGTCCCCAAATGTTTATATTTGAAGAGACATTAAGTTTTTTTATTAGTCATGGGTTATTTATAAGAAATTTACTGTTCTGATTTCCTCCCAGGCTGGCAGCTTCCTGGTGTGGGAGCACATCACTCAAGACTGCTTGTTTTGCTTCCAAGGTGGGCTGAGTTATTATTGTCTGTTGGTTAAGGGGTATGTTAAGAAAGTTACTTTTTAACTAATTGGGTTTTAAAATGCAGTCTTCAAGATGGTATCCTTCCTGTTTTTACTAGTTTGTTTACCAGGTGCCTGCTAAATCAATGCCCGGGTTGCAAATTACTTGATTAGGGCAGGAGGAGGAAAAGCAGCACCTGGGTAAAGTCAAAAAGCAAGCTGGGTCCCCCAACAGGCTTAAGCAATCCCACGTTATCTTGCTTAGTTTTTTTCCGGAGGCCCTCACCCGACTCCGCCTTTGCCCGTGGTCGCTGTCTCCCTGAAAGCTGATACAGGACAGGTGTTGTGTAGTTAGCAGCTGCCCTTGTGGTTGCTGCCGTGATAAACAGGTGCCCTTTTAGGAAGGCTGCGCTCTGAGGGTGTTGCTTTAAAAGGAAGGCTGCACTCTGAGGGTGTTGCTTTGTGCTCTGCCCTGGGGGTGGGAGCGAGTCACAGACTCCCGGTTACTGTCTGGCGGGACCCACCCTGAGGCCCCCCACCCTGAGGCCCCTGGCTCCCAGAGCCAGGCCTTGTTAGGCGGGCCGGCAGCAGCCACAGAATCCCGGATGTGACCGGAAGCTGGAGCAAGGCTGAGGGAGGGCAAAGACTGCTTCCGGGGCTCAACGGCCATTCCGAAACCGGCACCTCGGCGCAGCTCCAGGACAGGCACATAGGCCTCCTTCTGGAAGGCTGGAGGTATGTGTCAGCCTGGTACCCGCGGTGCCCTGGCGGCAGTAGCCAGCCCAGAACTGTTTCTCCCGGCGCGGTCTGGATGGAAAGGCCCCCAAGGCTTCCAGGGCCAGGCGGTCCCCTGCGCGGCAAACTGAAACTCCGCCTGCAGGCGAGTACGCTCCCCCCGGAGGTCCCGGCGAGCTGCAGCACCGCACAGGGAGCGTGTTTATGTGGTGCTCCCTGGGAGAAGAAAGCAAAAAGAAGCTTGTCTTTAAAACGAACGCGCCTGCACCCACCCAGGTAGAGCGTCAAGATGGTGCCCGCCGGCCGAGGGGCCGGGCGGAGCGCCCACCGCCAGCCTGAGGCCCCGGGCACGTCCTGGCTCGGGCGCCTGCTGCTCAGGGTGCCCCCGGCGGGTCAGCAGGTGAGCCTCGTCCTCAGAGTCCCGGTGCTCCTGGATCGGCGGTCTGCTGGTGAGTCCCGCGCGCCTCGCGTGCTGCTTTCCAGGGCGCCATGTTTGGCACACCGGTTCCTCAGCGGTGCTCATAGCTCGCTTCCCAGCCCACGTTTGGCTGCCAGGCCCTCGAAAGGCCAAAACTTGAGAGGAGAGAAGGGTTGGTGAAAAGGGAAGGTTGGTTTGTTCAGGAGATTGGCAACCGGGAAGGTGGCGGACTGGGGCCCGGGGCTTCCTCTGCGGGGCCCTTAAGCGCGAGAGCCTTTTAAGGGGGGGTTGGGGCCGGGGGGCTCCGTCCACGACCCACAGTCACTCGGGGGCCCGCGGGCCGACTTGCTGGCGTCAGGGAGAGTGTGCTCGGGAATGGCTTGTCTTTACCTGTTTTCATGGTGGCTTCAAGTGAAATTGCTGAAACCCAAAAGGTCTAGAGGGCCACATGGAGGGAGAGATGTTACTTCTTAGCTTGTTTCTAAGTGGAGTTGGGCTTTGTCAGAGCCTCTGACAGTGGCAGGTCTTAAAACTTGGGTGCTGTATGTGGGGTTCAGACCCTTCATGTTCAGGGAGAAGCTTAGAGTCAAGTTGCCTCTTGACTGGGCTGCCTGCCTTGAGGGGGCATTTATGGGGACTGTCCCAGCCTCTCCTGCCCGTTTCCGTGCGGGCTCTCTTACTTTCCCCACACCCAGGAGTGCTCAGGGTGCAGGTGTTTTCCAGAAATTGTTTCACAAGGAGCTGCAGATTCTTGTGTGTCTATGGGAAGAGGTGAGCCCAGGGTCCTCCTATGTCCCCAAGAACCCCTGTCAGCCCCAAACAGTTCTTAACAATTAAAAGAATAGGTCATTAAGTTTAGTCCCAGGCTATGATCTGAACTAAATTCCCATTATGTTGTTCTGCACACTTAAATTGATTTACTCTCTGCAGCCTTTCTTGGTAATATGTAGACTATCCTGTGACATAATGAAGAAAATTAGTTTGTCACGCATGATTTGAACCCATGAAAATTAAGACATTGTACATGAAAATAGCCCAGCTAGGAATCAAATTGCCAGTTCTGGGGGACGTTGGACATAGAAATGTGGATGTCTGGACTCATTCAAATTCTTTTAAAGTCCATGCTGATTGCTTCAAGCTGTGAGTTACTTGAAATCATACATAGGAAAGTCAACTTTTTGCCAAACATCTGATGATAAAATCCATCAAGATTAAATTATAAAAAAAATAGCTCATTTTATAAATGTTCTCAGCAATATGCAGGGCTGTATCTGCTGTAGTCTATGAAGAGCTCTTAGAAGATTTTGCCAGGATGTGACATTAGGAGGCCTTCTCTTAAGCAGGAAAACTCTGGTAGTAATTTATAAAGTGAAACAGAGTGAGGCTTGTGGGGGAATTTTGGGTAGAGTACAGACCAGGAAAAAATGTCTCAAGGTTTCCTTGAATTATTTTTTCTCTTTAACTTTAATTACATTTACTTGCTAAGTTATATTTCACTTGCCTATCAGTGCTTTGTTTTCTTTAATCCTCTTCACATTTTAAACGTAGCCTTTGCTATCCTGCGTGATTCAGTATTAGTTTTACAAAAATCTGTGAAACAGTCTTCAGTTCTCATTGAGACTTCACAAGGTTTTTCAAATTGAGGACGCTAGTGTAGGTTATGTCCATGTCCTGACGTTGCTTTCTGAGTGCTGCTGTGTTACGTTTACATGCAACTCCTTGTTGGCCCTGATTCATGTAATTATCAGGTTTATTTACACAGCAGTGTAATTCTCCTTATTTGGCTCTGTGTCCGCTCTGGAACATGAACTGTGCTGGGCACTAGGAAGAAATGGGTTAGGAAAAAAAAGACACAGATCCTGTTTTGATGGAGTTTAAACTTAAGTTGAAAAGAAATATATTCAATGTGTAATGTCACTAGTTGAGGAAAAGTTACAGTTGTGCTGCGTTCTATGAAGAAAGGTATATGGCATGCTTCTGTATATCCAAACGATCTAACTTAGTGGGGGAAGTAAAACTTTTAGCTGAGATCTGAAGGGTGACTAGGAGGTAAATGGGACAAAATCATGTGCCAAGCAGGGCAAAAGGGAAGATATCAGAAGATTGGAGCAGAGCATGTAAAAAGGATAGTACAGAGAAAACTGTGAGATGGGAGCCAGATCATAATATGTATTTCAGGTAAAGCAAAAAACAAACAGCTATGAGGAGTAAAAACTAAATATATGGAAATAACAGAGGTAATACCAAGTCTATCTGATGATAACGTGTAGGTGGGTTGAATTCCTGAAAAGACTAGGACCAGGCTCCTACCCACCACTCTTCCCCTGCCAATAAAGGATTTATTTCTACACCCTAAAAAAAGTACTGCAGACAGTTACTCAACAAAACAATGGGTTAAAGAATATCTGATTGAGTGCAACCTGTAAGAGAGGGTCGAAATGAATATCAAGAGCAGAATTCAGAATAAAAAATAAATAATGGCATTGGGAGCATTAAAAAATTTAAGGTATGCTTTTCAATGAAGATATTTAAGAAATGCATTTGGTGGCATCTGTGAATTCATAAACACTTAAGTAACAACAGGTAGACAAACAACAAATGTGGAAATATGTCAAAACCAATTTATGTAAAGCTAGATTTGCCTGTATATGTCAGGAAACCTGTGGTGGTGGGAGGCTGTTCAGAAATGGCATGGCAATTCCTTAAAATTATTAGGGATCTGGGCTGCTTCCTGCTCTTACATCCTTAGAATATGACCTTTGTCCTTGTGGTGCAAAACTGTGACTAGAATTTCAGACATTACATGCATATTCCAGGCAGCATGATAAAGAACAAAGCTCCTTTTTAAGGAAACAATGAAATTTGGGTACATTTATTCTTGAAACTGCCACCCCAGCCTCAGGAAAGGGATATAGTCCTTGGCTGGACACATTGCCACACTGAATAAACTTGGTATTCTGACATTAAAGAGCTGGTATGTACAACTGACTAATTCTGCCACAAGGTTTTAAAGATGGAGCACCAATTCCCCATGCCCTGAGTTGAGTATTGGAGATTTTAGACACTAAAATTTTATTCCCGCAAACCTGAGGGAATAAAATTTTCAACTCGCATTTTCAAGAGCAGAGTAACACAGTGGAGCCCCATCATGTGAACATTTAATCTTCTGTGGAGTTTGGTCCGCTCATGTCTGTCCTTTCCATGAACATATACCCAGAATTGGTAATGATCTAGAAAACCTCTCTGTGTCTCCTGTTTACTATGATTTGGGTCCAGGAGGCACTGTGCACTTTATAGATGATATAAGGGTTTTCATGGGACATTGTGATTCTGTGGGCTTTCACACCTCATCCTTATTATGATATTCTAATGTATTGGTAAATAAATTTTAACAATTCTCTTGTGCACACTCTAGTGCAGTTATTTATCAATTGTTTTTCATGGAAGGGTGACATTGGGATTATCTGTTGTCTTTTTAATCAACTGGTACTTAAGTTTGGGGGAATAGTTTATGCTGGTTCTATATAAGCATCTCTTAGATTTTTTTTGGTTTGGGCATAGCTAAAGAAGGATTGTTTATTGGGTGTGGTGGTAAGATCGAGGTATCCCTGAGGCTTTGATAGACTACATCAGTATGGACATAAAATTAAAAAGTAAATATGTAATCAAGTAGATTTATGAGTTCCCGTAAAATATGCAGGTCCCCAAGACTATATGCATTTGCCTACCCACACTCAGAGACTTTCATCCTAGGCTAGTTACAAGTGCATACAATAACAGCTAGACATATTTGAGATTTAAAGGTGAAAAATAGCACACTTAATGATATGCAGTGCAATCCATCAGAAAGAGAGTAGGCCATACTTTTCAAGATATTTCAGTCTTTGTAATAGTAAAGCTAATCCATTAACAACAATTTAACCAACCCCCGTGATGAGATGAACTTTCTGCAGCATGGGCACGTAAAACTCTGTAAGCTCCCTTTGGTTTCTCCCGGGAAGTATATAAATCATTCAAAAGTGTTTCTTCTTATCCAATGTGCAGATTGAATCCACAATTTGCTACTCTAATGTATCTTTCTGAATAATTTCTATGTTTCTATAGTGGATGCAAATAAAATATAGAACAGATTTTTGAAAGAGCCATAAAATTAGACTACCAAGTTGAATAACTTTTAGCGCATTAACAATAATTTCTTGGAAGATATCCAAGAAGGAAATACACAATATTTTACTATAATCCAAACACTCATAACTCTTCGATTTAGAACACTTAAAAATGGAGGGAAAGAAGCTTGGGCATGAAATGAGGAAGGTGTACAGAATTATTATTTTAAGTATGACTTTTCACTTTATCTTAAAACATGTTTAATTCACTATTACATAATTTTAAATAATACATATAAGACAAAAGTTCCCATTTACCACCAATTGCCTACCCTACCCCTCGAAAGGACAACACCGTTGACACAGATACAAATACCAATAGAAGATTATAGTATTGGTTTGTAATGGCCATGAATATGTGTTTGCTTAATATCAGTGGCATCATTTATATAATGTTCTACCGCCTATATGTGTTCTACTCAAGAATAAATCTTGGAGATCTTTCCACGTTGTTACTTTGTCTCAGGGTAATTTTCTATAGACTATAATTACTCACTCGTCCCTGTTTGGGTGTTTAAATTGTTCTTGCCCTTACAGTCAGTTCTGCATGCAACACCAGTGTAGCTGGTTTCCTGTGCACATGTCACACTCTAAGGTGAAAATTGAGATCGCTGTTTTCTTTATGAATATACATGGTCAAAGTTACAGTGTTTAGAAGTGCTGCAGATTTTTAAATTTATTATTATTTGGTAGTACTAGTAGTGGTATATGAAAAGGCTCTTTCATATCAAGAAATTCTACTCAACTAACAAATGAGTAAAACCCAGATCTGTAAACCTAGAGAGAGAACATGGGATTTCACTGGAAAGGTGTCATTTGGCACAGTAATTGTTATTTTCGAAATTACAGATGTAGGCATTAGTTTATAAGACATGAAGGTAGAAGATAATATTTCAAAAGGCAAAACACGCTCCTTAATCATGCTTACAAAATACTGGACACTGTTAAATGGTACTTGCTGTGTGATTTCCGGTAGTGTTGAGGCTCCCTTTTAAAGGTGCCATTAAAATTCTCATTTCTGGAATGACATGCTTTTGAGATAAAACAGTTCAATTTTATAATGGGGCAAAATAATTTTGTAATGTTTTTTATTTCATTTGTTTCTATTTTATTTTGGAATATAATTTTAATCATGAAGAACATTAACTAAGAAATCTAATACTTCTTTTTCACGAAAATACATATTTACTTGAATTTCAAAAGCCAGAAGATTCTGTTTGTACATTTAACATATTAATGTTCTCCCAAATAATGACTACATAACATAGTTATTAAAATCATGTTACTGCAAACAATTAACAGGTGGTTAAGAAATGATAATCATTAATTTTTGCAGACAAAAATCTACCCTAACTCCCCCCATTCTGCCCTCAGCCCTCCCCAAAAAAAGAAAGAGAAAAAGTTCTGAACTCCTTCAAATCTGAAGTGCATTTATTTACAAGGAGACTAAGAAGCGGTCTGAAGTAGAAATAGTCTTTGGCAATAGGTTTTCTTTTTGCGTATTTATTTTCTCAGCGTGTGTAATATAAACTGGACCTTCAAATGCTGTTTGAGTAAAATAATGCATTTTTATTGAGAAAATTAGAATAACTGGAGCAAACCAAACAGCAAAAGAGAGAAGGGGAAGAAATGGTTGCTTTCAATTAAGATTTGAGAAGCAGCTTCCCTCTTGGAGTGAAGCTCTTTTTAGATTTAAATATTTCTGAGCAGAAAATTTTTATCAACTTTACCTGCTGTGAATGCTGGTTGAGGTAACCTAGATGTTAAATTACTGAAGGACTCCATAAAGTACTCCCTCTGTCTCTTCTGGCGGCAAATTACCTCAACCTGAGGGAAGCTTCAACTGCCCTGAGTCTCCATATAATTCAAAAATTCTAGGCCATCTGTGCTTTTCCTGCAAACCTGTAATCCTTGAATTTAGGAAAGGTCCAATTTAATGCCTTGCTGTTGAGTATTCCCCTTTACTTTTTCAACAAATATTGAGGGGATATTATGCTCCCAATTTGCATTGCTTGAGCATAAACTTTAGCCTGGAGCTTCCTGGAAGTCAGGGAAAAACTGAAGAATAGCTGTGTAATTCATTAGAAGAGGAAGACAAAATGTCAAGAAATTAAATAAGAGCCAAGAGCCTAACAATGAAGTACTGTGCATTTCAGTGAAAGTTTTGTGACTTGGTAAAATAATGCAGTCTGTTGATTGTTTCTTTTATTTCCAAGACCAAAATTTGGAATAACCAGAGGGTTGGACGTGAAAGCCTGTCTTTTGTGTGAGCCAAATTTGTGTTGCTTGGGAGTTCCCAAATCCTCTAGGTTTCTGAGTTGGTTTCCCCACCCTTCCCTCTCTCCCCGTAATGGGATAAACCAGCTCCTTCCCAGAGTCTCTGCAGTGGGTTTCTCCTCTTTTCCAGCTGCTCCACTTGCCTGCTTCCTCTGGCCTCCTGGTCCTGCATCTTACCCGCTGGGCCTGATGTCCCCTCCACACAGTTTCTTCTCAGGCTGAACACAGCCACCCCATTCTCTTCTTGCCAAAACACAAGATTTTCTAGGTCTAGCATATTTCACTGAAACTTAGGAAGAAGAGTGGAGGATTATAGGCTTAGTCAAGTGTCCACACTGATTTTAGTTTGTGCATTAGATAACATTAACCCAAAATTGCACGTTTTGTATTATACAAGGGTGTATATACACATCCTTCTCTTCCTTTCCCTTCCCTCTCCAAATTACAGCAGTCTCCTTAGCTGATTATCCTTTGAGACCATTATTCTGCCTTTCTAGCTGCCTTAACCCCCAATTTCTGTCATTTTCCTACACAGAGAAGTTTACTATTAAGACCTCCTTTTGCAAAGCCAAGAAAATTGATAAATTTTCTTCAATAGAGACCCATCTATACTAAGCTTCCCACTAAAACTTAGAGAAGAAGAGAGTGCTGATGAAATAATTAAGTGCCTGGTAGGAGGGCAGTAGGAGTAGTTACCTTATAATTTGTTCAAAGAAACTCCTTAGAGGTTGTGGTGCTGGGAGTAATGATTTTGCTGTTGTTTTGTTTTCCTCCAGTTATGTGAGCCCTCTGGATAAACTTATACCCTCTTGTGGTATGATGATTGACGACTAACTTTTTTTTTAATGTCTATGTTTTATTTGAGGAAAAACCTTAATATATTTGGAGATCTGTGTTTTGTTCATAATACTTAAATTATGTTTGCTGGGAACAGCAAAGACAATAGCCAAATGTTTGCACAATTTTATTAATTAGATGGGGCAGAAGTCATTTGAGAGAATACAATATGTTCGATTACTTTAGGAATATATTAATCATCTAAGAAATGCATCTGTTAGAATTCCAGGAATCTATGCTACCTTTCCTATAAAATTCATTAGTGTATTAACAAATATTTAGTCAGTGTCTGTTAGGCCAAGGTACCATTCTAAGTGCTGGGATATAATCACAGAAAACAAAAATGCTTGCATTCTAATGGAAGTAGGTAGATAGTAAGTAAATAAAAATTTAGTAACAAATATAGAATATGTCTGATGTTAATAAGAACTATGGAGAAAAGTACAACAGTGAGAGGGGAATAGGAAATGATGGTGGTTGGGAAACTCATCTACAGGATTTAGGGAGACGTTGTTGAGTGACATTTGAACAGAAACCCAGAGGAACTTCAGGAAGGGTGTTGAAGGAGGAAAGAGCATGAGTGAAGGTCCTGGGTGAGGAACCCGCTTAGCGAGTCAGAGGGAAAGTCATTTCCCTTAGAGCGGAGTGAGTAAGGGAAGAGAGATGGAGATGAGCCAGGACGTGGAGGGGGAGTGTCAGAGTCTGTAGAATCTCACAGTGATTTTTCAGATTTTTGGATTTTTTTCTATGAGTAAAATGAGAATCTGTTCTAGGGACTATATGTGAGAAGTGGCAAGACCTAAGGAACAAGGTGATTTATCTTTTAGGTGGGTCACCCTAATATGTAGATAAGCCTTGGGACAGAGTGTGAAGCCAGAAGACAGCTTAGTGGCCTATTGGACTGATCCTGCTAAGAGAAGACGCTATCTTGGAACTAGGTGGGTTGCAGTGAAGGTAGTGAGAGGTACTCTGCGTTGGATGTTTGAAAGTTCAGTGGAAGGGATTTGTTCATAGATTGGTGGAATGTGGATTAGAGAAATCAAGGCAAGATTAACTCTTAGCATTTTGTTTTTTTTTCTGGGTCTGAGCAAATAGAATAATGAAGTTGTTTATTCAGATGGTTGAGTCTAAAGTGGAAGGAACAGCAAGTTTAAGAGGGGGAATCAGGATTTGGTTTAGGATATTTTAAAGGCTGAAATGCACAATAGATAACCCAGTGGACATGTCAAAAGAGGCAGCTAGAGTTCCAAGTAGATCTAACAAGGGGATGTACACTTGTGAGGCATCAACAGGTAGATGAGAGTAAATACACAAGACCAGACAAAATCATGCAGAGAGCGAGTGTAACTAGAGAAGTTGAGTGATGGTGTTGACTTACAAGGGCTTTGGGAGCCTCTCAGGTGTAGTCTGAAACTGATACCCCCTTAAGCAGAGGTCAGGGAAAGACCAAAGAAGAGGCAGATCACACTCCAGGTTTAATAAGCAAGGGAACTTAGTACACTTGGACGGCTGCAAGATAAATGGATCTCCATAGCCACCCACCAAAGCTTAAGTTTTATAGAAGACTTAGCTGGGTTTAACATGTATACTGTCCAGAAGGGCTCCATACCACAACATTATTTTAAGGCTGTGTCCTTGAGGCAGCCTCTGGGAGCGAGGAAGGCAGGCAGAACCCACATTCCAAGAATAGGAGGCAGCATGAGGATCCTCCAATTGCTGGGATCACTGGTGGTCACATATTCTCGAGGACGTACCCCAACGCTGCACCCCTTGGGAACAGCTCTTACAATCTCATATGCCCCCCTCTTCTGCAGCGTTCCTTGAGTGTTCAGCAAGGGGTTTCACTGTACATGAAAGTTCTCCTCTGGCAGCTCTCTGGCTGTTTGGGAGGCAGATGTCCCAGGAAAATATGGGTACAGGTAAGAGAAACGTATGTAAGACAGTGGTTCCCCACATCAGTGACAACCTTTTCTACCAAGAGCCCCATGATCCAAACCACTGATTTCTTAAGTTGCCTAGGCTGGGGGTCGGCTCCTTCAGGGCATTCACCTGTGTCTTCACGTGATTTAATAGAGATGATGCATTTGCAGACTCTTAGGTGTAAACATGCAGCATTTTGTTTGGATAAAAGCACAGATGCCCCCTTGTGAAGTAGTAATAATATCGAAGCCATCTTATTTTAGAAAACAGCTTTCTTCATTAGACATGTTTCAGTATTCAGTAAGTAAAGGCCTTGTTGCTGTCATTCGAGGCTTGTTGGGTGAATTTAGTAAGCGCTCTGTGTGTGCTATAATGTCATTTAGATCAACGAGGGGAACAAAAACTGTGGCCAAATGATCATACCAATGGAAAACAGAATGTGCCCACCAGCCCTTAAGGAGAGAGAGGAGAGCAGTTTCGGGAACTTGACCGGGGTGTGTATGTTTACCACACCTACTGGCCGGGGAGGCAGCACTGTCAGGCATGAGGAGGACGCCTGGGGGTGGGATATGCCTGACCAGGCCCTGCACCTTCCCCCCTCCTTTAATGGTGCCTGTTCCATGTCAGGTACAGTGTATTTTAATAGGTCCCGCCTGCAGCAGGACAGTAGGATCACTGTGGGGATGGAGTGGTTCCCCCTCACCCATGGGTGCGAAGTAGCTGCCCATGTAGGCGAGACGTCCCAGTATGAATTTTAGCAGGTAACATCTTTTCTGTTCGGTGCTCTCTGCAGCATGGCATTCTTGTCCACGGTGAGAGACAGGGCAATGGCTGTTGCCCATGACTTCTGTACTCTTACAGTATTGGGTACCTCGGCAAGGCTTCCCCAGTCTGGCATCTGGGGCAGTAGGCCCTACTGCTTGATGATTTAGGTATGTTAAAGCTTGGGGCAATGCTTTAGTCCATCCAGCAGAAGTGGCCACGTTTTCTGTGTACTTGATCTGTTGTATCCATTGAAGGGTCAGTTGTTAGGGCTTGTCCCCAAGCTAGATCACCAGCTCTGGAATGTCAGGGGCTGTCAGTGCCTAGTGAGTCTGAACCTGGAAGACAGTAAGGGTGGCCTCAGGCTCCTTGGGTGGACCCAAATGTCTCTCCACATATCCTGACCCCACAAGGGCCTTTTCATGATCACCCATTCCTCGGCTTCGCAATGGTCAAGCCACAGGGTTAATGTCTTTAGACCAGCCTGTGACTGCAAAGGGTTAACAGCCAGGGCTCAACCTGCTGGCTGCAGAGCTGGCTGCCAGGTGAGAGGCTGTACTTGGAGGAGCACCGTGTACCCACTAGGAGCTCTTACTTTGGGGGAATAATCAGGTTTCTGTGTCTTTCAAGAGCTGGAACCAAAATCCTGGGGCCTTCTCCTTTTCTGTTGTTTCTGCCACAGTGCCTCACCCATACCTTCTTAAGTCACAGACACATCTAACTCAAATGGTCATCTTGTTTCAGAGATGCCCAGAGCTTTAACCTGTTTCACTAGTATTTTTGTCTTCTCAAAGGCAGCCTGAGATCTGATCCCTACTCCCTCATGTGCCCTTTCTTTACCAGGTGGCATAAGGGAAAGAGGCACTGTACCAGGTGAGGAATGAAAATCTTCCAAACCCCCAAGTCCCTATGAAGGCTTGTATCTCTTTTACATTCTTAGGGTTGGTTAAACTTTTGACCAATCACAGCTTTTGGAACAACATGTATCTTACCTGACCAAATGGCTCCCCAAAACCTTATGGTGTTGCATAGGCCTTAAATTTTCTGTGGGTTCACTGTCCCATCTTTTCCCTTAAAGATGTTCCAGGAAAGCCTGCAGGGTGTCCTCCAGCAGAGGCAAGTCACATGTTAACATTACATCAGTGTAATGGGCCCATTTCGTTGATGTGGGGAAGGAGAAAAGGGCATCTTGAACTACCATCCTCAATAGGACTATAACCCTGAGGCCTCTGCTGGAGCAGGCAGGGCATCAAAGACAATAGGGATGGATGGGACTGGTCTTGAACTGTTGTTCATGTTTGAAGGCTTTTTGAGTATCCTCTCTGTCTTGGGTCTGACCCACAGCCTATACCCATTCCCGGGATTTGTCAGTTTATTCAGATCAGTAGTGGATTATGTAACATCATAAATGTCTTATCCTACAACTGGCTCTGCTTGGATATCAATGTTGTATACCAGGTGCTACGGGCAGGCTGGATAAATCAAGCTTTTGTTTTAGCAGTGAACGTGGCTTGGAAAGGTGAAAAGACAGACAATCCAGGTTGCCCATATTGTTAAATGGCAGAGAATATATTGGTCAACTTGAAGCAACCAGACAATCTTTATTATTTTATAAATAGTTTTATGTAGAAAAACCAAATGTATTATAATAGGCAAAGTATGAAGGAAGAAAAGTAGCACCCAGCAGTCGATGGTGGGGGGTGACGTTTCCCGGATGGAAGGTCTGTTTCGGGCTGCTGTTCGTGGTACTGATCTGCACACTGGGAGGGGCTACGGCAGCTAATAAAAGAGAAATGGCAAAGGAACCACATCAGGTCAGAAAGCAGGGTCTCAGATGAAGGGTTGTGTGATTTGGTAAAACTTGGGGACAGTTTATGAATGGAGTGGGTTGTAAAGATCCTTTTACCAGGGTAGGATTGATGGTGGATGAGCAATCAAGCTGCTTTGTTGGAACATCCTTGAAGAACTCAACCTTGTTGCTTTGGTACTCATTCTTGCTGCAGCCCCAGAGAAAGTGTTGCCTTTCCCAAGCCCGTCTTCTATCCAGGTGGTTCCCTTTTTTCTATGCAAAGCTTTTTTTTTTGTTAGAGCAGTGGTCAGCTGATTTTGGCCTGGTCACATCTTCCTTCAGCTTCCCTACCCATGGTGAGCTTGGGAATATTGTGTAATCCTGCTCTTCTGGGTACAGTCAAGGCATTATATAGAGGTGCAAACAGCAGGAAGCCGTGAGGCCCTGCGAATGAAGACGTTTCAGGTGCAGGTGTTGGTGTCCTCTTGGGTTTCTTTCAGCTCTCTTAGCTTATTGATCAGAAAAGGAGGCTGCAAGGAAATAAGTTTACTTGGTTTAATTTTACCATTACTACTGGTAAACAGCAAGGGAATGTTCTGAGACCTGAGTACCAAGAACACTGCATTTACAAAGGAAGAACATACAGTGTTGATTTTATTTTAATGACTGGAAGAGAGTCATGAGACCATTGGCAGATGATAGAAATGGAAGAGATTAATATGTTTTCCACCCTTCATTTAAATTTTTGAATTCTTGGATTCATCATACATTAAAATCTCACTTGGAAGAATGTTACAGATTTTGTAAATTATATAGCAAAAAAAAAACCCCAGATAATTAAAGGTTTAAATAAATAATGAGACTGATACAAAAAAGAATTGCAAATGATTAAATTTGAGAAGCAACAGGTTACACAAACTGCAGATAATTTTCAAATATGTGAATAATCCTTAAAAAACAAACTATTGAGTAGTGTAGTTTCCATGAGGACAAAGTAAAAAGAAACTGGCTTCATTAAGCCTTGTAGAAATAAACTATTAAATAGATTTTTGAAAAAAGAAATCTTCCTGGTGGTACATTCTGTACTAAACTTTGATTTATTGATTTTTCTTCAGTCTTGTATTGGTTTTTTCAGTGTGGTTTCTACCATCCAGAAGTAGAAGTAGCATCAATTGTGGACATTTCTGTTAGCTCCTATTCAAAGTGATAAGAATAATAAGCCATAGCAAGAAAAAATCTAATAAGGTAGAAGCAATGCACATGTGTGCTCCTTCCCCCAAATCTTCAAAAGTTAACACATTTCAAATATTCAAAATTGGGGATTTCTTTTATAATTAATTACATTTAAAAAATACTCAATTTCTAGAAAATATTAATCCGAGACAATGATATGGTTGACTTGGTGATCATGGGCTAGTCAATCAATTTGAAATTTATAGTGTGGACATTAAGGTACCTGCTACGTGTAAGAAATATTACAAAATCTACCTATCATGAAAACTACTTGGAGCCAAAGCATACTATCTGAGCATCCATCTGGCTGCCTCGTAAAATAATGTTTAATGAAACTCATCCCCTTTGTTGTCCCAAAAGCAGAGTTTGGGGCATGAAAAAAGACCCAGGCTCTTGTCTAAAGGCTTTCCAAATAATTGACCTTTTTCTATTGCCTTGTTCCTTGAGGAGCTGTTCTGTTTTTCTAGTGATGCTTCCATATCTGTGCTGTTTTCCCAGCTCACCTGTGTATCTTTGATGACTGTGCTCTAACCAAATACAAGGGGTACTGTTGTCATCAAAAATACTTATATTTGTGTTCCTGAAGTGGGAAGTGTTTCTGTTTTGCCTAATAGCTCTAATTAACAGGTAAAAACGAATGTTTCTAGTAGTTCAGTAGTTAAAATCTGCAGAGGAAATAATCCATTAAACACATCATTTTCATTGTCAACTATAAAAGGAAGTAAATCCAGGTGTTCTTGTAAAGGCTGCGCATTTAAACAGAACACATAATTTTTAAATTCCACACACTATTTTGGATGTTCTTTAGGTGACATTTTAACATAGAAAATGAAGCCCCACTAAGACTACACCAAAGTAAAAGACCGAAAAAAATAAACCGCACAAAACCCATAGTACTCTCATTTATTGGCATTTATGTAAATACATGGTCTATAGAGCTGACTCCCTGGGGAAATCCTGGCTTGAAACACTTGATAGCTTTTTGATCTTGGGCAAGATAATTATTATTCTCTGCCTTAGTTTCTTCATCTGTAAAATAGGGGTGATAATTACATGTACTTCATAATGTTAGAATTAACTGAGTTAAAACATGTACACATTTATATTGCCTGGCATGTACTAAGTGCTTGATACATATTAGCTAAAAATGTGTAGCTTTTCTTCACAATGTATAGAGAAAATTTCAAGTTGGACAAAATTTGGTGTAAAATACCCTTTTGTTAGTAGAAGTGAAGAATAAACCTACACACTCGTCTGAGACCACACCTCTCCAGGGCTCTGTCATTCCAGCCATAAAGAAGTCTTCACCCCCTGAGTACGTCCTGAGTTCTCAGCACCCCCTTTCGTCAATTGACAGAGGTCAGGATGGTGAACCAGAGCTCTACCTCATCTTCCCCCCACCCCCCTACACTCACAGCCTTGCTGTCTCTATTTGACTTAAATCCAGGGCAATATTGTTAAACCTTCTGTTCCCCTTATGTAGTTATCACCAGGAACTCAGATTTCCTAGTCATGGTCACCTTGCTCTCTTGAATAACCATTTCTACCCACTGTTCCAGCCCTATTTCAAACTCCCACTTAACTTCCAAACACTTCTTCTGTGTTCTCTGGAACTCATAATCCATTATCTGCACAGCACAATACATCCTCAACCTCTCTGAACATACCTTCACTTTCTAGCTCTTGAAAAATCTAGGCTTTCCTTAAAGACACTTCCCCTGCAGCTTCCCATCAATGGCTGCCTTTTCATTCCTGCCTTAAGGTGGGGTTGGTATCTTCTGCACTCTACCTGGTTGTTGTCAGACCATTCGCTTGCACTCTTGTCTACACACTCCTGCCTCCCAGATTTGAATCTCAGGGTAACAGGTGAGCTACTCACCAGCTCTCATTGTTTACCAGCTTCCTGTGCCCTGGTCATTCTCCCTTAAGTTGCCAGAGGTTTTAGCTCCAGCCTCTGTCATTATCTTCAACTCCTCTCTTTGTCTTAATTAGTGGCAATGTTAATATTCACAGAGATGAATCTTCCAGCTCCTTGCCCCCTCAGTTTTTGGAGCACCTCTCCTCTTGAACTCCATCTATCACCAACTATTCCCTGGCAATACTCTAGACCTTATTACCCCAATTCTACATCATTCATTATATCTATTTCTTGCATTTCACTTTGAATATCTCTTCTCTTTCTCCAGCTTTTCCTTTACCATCCCGTTCTCTACTGCAGCAACCCATTCACTTTATTTCAGTCCATTGAGATCAGTCATCCACACTCTTAAGATCTTTCCCCACCTTACATAGCTTCAATTACTTGCTTAATCATTGTAAGCACCCTTTTTTATAACCCTCAACTCCCTTGTCCCTCTCTTGTTTCATTAGATAGTTGGGCTCAACTATTGCCTTGGTTAAATCTAACTCTTCACATACTTCACATATATATTCATGAAGTTGGATAGCACTGGGAAAAAAACAACCATTCTTCTCCATCCCAATACAAATTAATTAACAAGAAGAACAATGATCCTTTAGTGCTGTCTGGAAATCTTAACTGTCCTTCACTCTTCCACTCATGTTATATATTCTCCTTTTTCCTCAAATCACTGATATGACTCCTCTGATCCTCATTCTCAGCTGATGACTTTGATTCCTACCTCACTGTGACTATTGATGCTATCAGAAAAGATCTTCCACACATTCCCACTCCTAGTTTTACCCATCTACAGGTATGTACAGCTGTGTGCTCTGCCTTCCCACTGTCATCATAGATGATCCATGTGTGCTTCTGTCTAAAGCTAACTCCTCTACATGTGCACTAGAGTCCATTCTGCCTCATCTAGTTAAGGATATCACTCCAGTAACTATCTCCAACTCTGTCCTACATCATTATTTTGTTTTTCTTACCTGTTGAATCATTCCCTTATGCATATAAGTTTGCTGTTATTTCTTATATAAAACAAAAAGGCAAAAGAATGGAGAAAGTAAAAAATCAGTGGTTGTTAAGGGTTGGGGGGGAGTTAGATAAATAAGTGGAGCACAGAGGATAATACTCTGTATGTCATTATACATATATTCAAACCTGTAGACTGTTTGTCAGGAGTGAACCCTAATGGACTTTGGGTGATGTGATGTGTCAGGGTAGGTTCATCGATTGTAACATGCACAAATCTTACGTATTTAATTTGATGAGTTTGACAAATGTACAGCCTTGTCAAGACATACAAGATTTCAGTCATTCCAGAAATTCCATGTGTCCCTCACAGTCCATCTCCATTTACCCAGTGATGGCCACTTTTCAGATATTTTTCACTGGATTAATTTTAACTCTTCTAGAAGTTCACATAAATAGAATCATCAAGCATATACTCTTCTGTTTCTAACTTCTTTTCCTTATCATGACTGTGAGATCAACCATGTTGTTTTAGGTATAAATAACTTTCCTGTTTCTTGCCAAGTAGTACTCCATAATCAATTATAGTAATACACCACAGTCAGTTTGTTTATCCATTTTTCTTTTGATGTTTATTTGGGTTGTTTCCAGATTTTGGCTGTATTTTTTTGCCTATTTTGTACAGGTCTTTTTGTGAATATATATTTTCATTTCCCTAGGATTGGAATTTTTGGGTCATAAGGTAGCTGTATATTTGACTTTTAAAGAAACTGCAGTTTTTCAAAATTCTTGTATTTTGTACGTTAAAAGGATTTTATTATGTTTTATGATACATATGTAACTTTGATATATAAATCTCCTTAAACTGAACACTTATCCAGCCAGAAATTTTGAAACTTGAGCACCGATTTAACCTACTCACCTTACAGGATTTGGAGCAGTTAACAAATCGCGAGGTTCACAGCTTACGGCCACGGCAAGTAATGAAAACATACCAACTTGCTATGACGGGCTGATTAGCCAGTGACGGGTAAGAGTGAATCAAGGGCTCTATCAACCTAAGACAGAGGCCTGGGAAATGGAGCCCAGAGCCTTGATGACGGGTAAGAAGAGATCCCTTGACCACCAACCTAAGACAGGCACAGTCCATGCCAAACAACTGTACAAACCTCTTATCATGTTATTAGCTCCAACCAACTTCTTCACTTTATAGGTGACATAAAAATCTCGCTCGCTCTGTTTTTGTTAAAATAAAAAGGGGGACATGTGGGGAGCTGTTGGCCAACTCAGGGTCAGGTGCCCAGATAGTAATGAGTTAAGTTTCAACTCAGGGTGACCATTTCTGGAATGTCAGCAGTTTGAGCTTTGCGGTTGGGGGTCTGTCACAGACTCACCACATTGCTGGAGCAGCGGGCGACTAGCTCAATCAGCAGCGGCTACTTGTTTTTGCTTTCGCCGGCAATCTTCTTATTGGGCTGCAGACCCCTTCATCTGTGTTCCTCTCTGGATCCCCCATTCTAGAGCCCCACGTTGGGCACCACTTGACCCGGCCTGCAGGTCTGCAACGTGAACCTGGAGAGAGGGAGAGGGAATGAGGGGGACAAGGGACGTGATAAATGGAGACAAGACAGGACTCTGATCAAGTCTCGTTTATTTGTGGAAGCAGCAGAGTATATATAACATTCATGGGCCAATCAGCATAAAGATCAAGCAGTCACAGGCTCTTCACGCAAGAAGGCACATAATGCAAGCAAACGGTGTCCACGAGCTGATCACGTTTGCAGAAGACTTATGCCACCAATAGGGAGATACCCGGGACACAGACAGACTAATGTCATAGCCCTCCAAAATGCCTGAGCACCTCCCCATGCTCATCCGGCAAGTACCACCTTGGCAGAACAGTTTGAATACAGAAAAACCCCCAACCGCAAAGCTCAAACTGCTGACATTCCCGAAATGGTCACCCTGAGTTGAAACTTAACTCAGTACTATCTGGGCACCTGACCCTGAGTTGGCCAACGGCTCCCCACATATTTTGTACGTTTTCAGCAGAAATAGAATTCTGGTATTCCCCATTCTTAACATTTGAGTGGTTGGTCTTTTAATTTAAAAAAAAAATAACCCTACCAGAGTGGATGTGTATTAATATTTCTTGTGGGTTTAATTTGAATTTCCATGATGAATAATGTTGAACATGTTTTAATGGGCTTATTTGCTACTTATATACCTTCCTTGTGAAGTGTCTATCCAAGTAGTTTTCCTGCATTTTCTTGGATTGTTTTAATTATTGAGTTGTACAATTATTTTATATACTATGGATGCATTTCCTTTGTTAGATATAAATTTCCCACTTTTTTTCCCAGTCTGATTACCTATTGTTTTTTTATAGTGTCCTTTGGTTAACAGATTTTTGACAATTTCAACCATTTTCTTTGTTTTACAGTTATTTGTGAAATGTTAAAGATACATTTACCTTACTCCTATATCACCAGGATATTCTGCTATGGTTTCATCTAGAACATTATAGTTTTAGTTTTATGTATAAGACTGTTACTCATCTCAAAGTGATGTTTTTGAATTTGATGTGAGATAAGAGTCAAGATCTTTGTGCCTCATCCCTCAAACTGAGATCTGGTTGTTTAAGCCTCATTTGCTTTCAACATTTGACTTTCACCCAATATTAAATTACTTTAATTGACTTTATAAGTATGGACCCATTTCTGGACTCTTTCATGTTCTGTTGATCTGTTCGGCTCACGTTAGGTCAGTGCCTTATTGTCCTGATTATTAGAGCCCTATACAAAGCTTTGAGTACAGGTAAACTTCCCCGTTTTGCTTTTTTTTTTTTTTCTCAAAATTGTTTGGATCATTGTAAACCCTTTGTATTTCCCTTTAAATTTTAGAATTAGCTTGCCAATTTATAAAATAGCCAGCAGGTTTCTGATTGTATTGGTATTAGATTTTAGGTACTTTTGGGATAATTTGTGTTTTTAGCAATATTGATTCTTCTAATACATGAAAAACATCTATCTTTCCATTTCTTTTTGTCTTATTTGATTTGTTTTAGCAGTGTTCTCAGTGCAAAGGTCCTGCATTTTTGGCAGTTTTTTTCTAAGTATATTATTTGACTATTGTAAATACAACTTAAAATTTTAATTTTGCAATTGTTTTCTGCAACAATATAGAAATACAATTGATTTTTGTGTATTAACTTTGTATTTGGAAACTTTTCTTACTTACTAGTGGAGGCAGTTGCTTTGGAAATTAGAAGAATTGTCTACCTAGGCAATCACGTCATTTACAAATACAAAGACAGGATTCTTTCTTCCTTACTGATCTTCATGCCTTTTATTTATCTTTTATCACCTTATTTCATTGCCTAGAACCTCCAGTACATGTGACATACATGCAGTGTTACTGATCTTCAGGAGGGTAAGTTCAGTACTTCACCATTACATATGGTCTTAGCTGAATTTTTAGATGACATTTTGTGGAGTGAATACATTCCCATTTATTCCTTTTTTGTTGTATTATGAATGTGAGTTGAATAGTTGTTTGTAACTATTGAGATAAACATAGAATTTTTCTCCCTTACTCTGTTAATATCTTGTATTACATTGGTTGTTTTTCAAATGTAAAACTAACCTTGTATTCCAGGGATAAATACAGTTGATCGTGTTTTTTTTTAAACATTGGATTCAATTTGCATCTAAAGATTTCTTTCAGTCTATATAATCTGTTATAATGTCTTTGTCAAATTTTAGTAGTAGGGTTGATGGCCGCATAAATTGGGAAGTGTTCCCTTCTCTATAATCTTTGAGTATGTTTTTGTCAAGTTGTAATATTCATTCCTTGTAAGTTTGATAGAATTCACCAGAGAAATGATACGGGGTTTTGTGGGAAGATTTCTGATAGTTTATTCAATTTCTATAGCATTTAAAGTGATACTAAGACTTTCTATATCTTTTTATGTCATTTTTGATAATTCGTGATTTCCAGATAATTTTTCCTTTCATCTATGTTAAGTTTATTAGCATAAAGTTGGTCATAATAGTCTCTTACTTTTTTCAAGGCCAAAGTATCTATAAATATTGCTCTTCCATTACAAATATTGATCATTTTATTTTTCTCTTTCTCTTGATAGGTTACATAAATTTTGTTAATTATGGCTCCTTTATGCTGATCAAACAGTACCCATACTGTTTCCAATTATATTTTAATATATTTCAAAGTTCAAGTAATGAATTTATTGCACAAATGTAGTTAAGGTTAAATTAGAGACAGCATATGTCTAATGGCAAAAGAGAACAAAGGGCAAATTCTAGTAATATGTTTACCATTCAAAAATTGGGAAGCAATAATCAACCGGTTTTTAGAATTTATGAGCTTAAACAGATATCTTACAGTGTTAATATTTATGACCTGTTTCTTCATTTAAATTAAAAAAAACTTGAACATAGATATAATTTCATATGGATGCATTTCTGCCTAAAGAATAAATTATTTCCAAATCTTACACAGTTTGTAATTAAACTTAATTACAAATCAATTCATGGAGAAAATAATTATTCTTTCTTACCAAGGATATTTATTCAGGATCTTTATTCACAATTTCTGTGTTTTTTAAGGCAGTAAAAGACAGAATCCCATTCATATCTCACCCTTTATTGAACCATTTGTATGCTCATTATTAAGTAGTCCTTTAAAAAATCTTTTACCAACTCCTTGTTTTAAGTATTTATTGTTACTCAATGTGGAATTTCTAATGCAGAAAAGCACTTTCATGAAAAAACAAAACTATAATCCAGAATCTTGGAGATAGGGCAAAGGACATATTTTGCGTAGTGCTTTTTTTTAATGGTATCATTAATATACAAGCACATTAGCAACATTGTGGTTACTAGACCTTCCCCATTATCAAGTCCCCCCCACCTTACAGTCACCGTCCTTCAGCCTAGTAAGATGCTATAGTCACTACTTGTCTTCTCTGTGCTATACTGCCTTCCTTGTGCCCCCCCCTACTGTTTAGTGCTTTTTTAAAGACAAGCTGGTGATACACTTGAGACTACATAGGAAAAATGCATACAAGAAATTAATGATTAATTGTGAAGATATATATATATGCTATTCCATTTCATCATAAGCAAAGAAATAAGAACAAGGAGGTTATAAGTCTAAAAGTGAAGAAAGCTCTATGGGCTTAAAGCCATTACTTTAGAAAATAAATCCTGCCACACATCACAGGGAATGAACACAGTAAATTTCAGGGTTTGGAAAATGTTTCTTGTGGGAGAAAATCCCATTAAAGTAGATCTGAATTACTTCCAAAGAAGGTCCATGACAGTGTCAACTGCCATTAACATGAGGGATACTTCCCTGCTTCTCATTTCATTACATTTGTATCAAACTCTGTGAGTTTTGTTTATGATCAATAACCAATTTCTTCTAAGAACATTAAAAGGTTACAACATGGTTTGCTCACAGTAATGAAGATTTACTGGAATGTGAGTCATCCCTGTTTAAGTTAGCCTATTGAGTTGTCAATTTTCAGAGGTCCTGATGGGCTTGTTGTATTTATCACTGTTCTTTGGCTAATGGAGATTTGAGTTTTTATCATAATTTAAGCAAACATTGGTTTGAGTTTATAAGTCCCAGTTTCTTCCATTAAATGTGCTTTTAGTAGGAGCCAGAATTACACAGCTTTACTAGTAGTCAGCTGAGTGAGAGACTCAGCCAAGGGGCGAAACAGATGGGATGGGCAATTCTGAGCTCAGTTGATTTTCATGATTAACAACAGTAAGTTTATTAAGTCTACATATGAATAAATATAAATTTCATCTAAAATGAAAGTTGAAAATGAATCCATTTAAAAATATTTTATTTTGCATTTTTGAAAATACATGTAAATATAAAATATTTAACATAACACTTCAACGTAAATAACCCTTACCACTTTCTTAGCCCCTGACTATTTAGCATTCAAATCATTCAGTGTATCAGCTAGTAAGCATCTCTTACTTTCATTTCACCAAATATGTGTCCCCTACTAATCCTTCACAGGGCTTTGCCTTCTTTCTTTAGTGTGGATAGAAGTTGGTATTTGTATGCTTAGCACCATCACATTTATTTCCTGAGAATCTCTGTCTTTTCGTCCATGTGCTTGTAGGTGACAAAATTCTGACTTAGGGCATTCAGGGCTTTCAGTATCTGGAATGTTTAGAAATTTTAGTAACTGGTTAGTAGCTGGAGTTAATCCTCATGCAGACGTTCTTTTAGCTTAGGATTTTAGCTTCAAACTCAAAATGCTTTTTCTCAGAGAAAGCTGGCTCTTCATTCTGTAAGTGCGGCTTCTGTGTGAATCGCTGCTTGTTTTTGCTTTTGTTGCTCTTCTGTCTTTTTACTGCCAGTTAATACTTAGGCTAATCTGTCCAAAATTCTTCCCTGATGAATATTTGAAATGTTCTCATTTTCTATATCTGTGATTTCCAGAGCTTCAAGCTCAATATATTCATGTCTATAATTTGATTGAAAAATAATTGAGTGCCTTAGTGCAAGGCACTGTACTAGGCATAAGATGTGTAGTGGTAACTAGGACCTAGGCAGTTCCCATCCTTGAGACCCCTCTAAGCAGTTTCACTAACAATGAATTCATTACATTACAAAAAGTGCTACAAAGTGCAAGTATAGCATTCTGTGAGTGCCAAATAGGGTCAGCCATCTAAGCACGAGTAATCAGTCACTACCAGAATCTTGATATTGGCAAGTAAACAGCATATAAAAAACAGGATTAGAAATTCAGATTGCCATTCGATAACTATGGCACATGTATAATACAGATTTATTTACAATCCAGCAGATAAGCCTTAAGCATAATGCAATACTGTTCTTGTGCTAGTATTGGAGGTCAAAAGGAATTGAGACTACACCTGCCTTTTATAAACTCATGGTTTAATGAGAAGTTATACGTGTAGACTTCACACTAACACAATGTGTGTTACACATGATTCCTCTTGTGCAATAGTGTTTGCTGTGGACTAAATGTGGCCCCACCCCCCAGCCCCACCCAATGCACCGGCCCCCAGTGTGATGGTATTTGGAGATGGGGCATTGGGTGGTAATTAGCTTTAGATGAGATCATGAGGGTGGGGCTCTGATGATGGGAATTAGTAATAAGAAGAGACCCCAGAGAGATTGCTCTTGCTCTCTTTCTGCCTTGTGAGAACACAGTGAGAAGGTGGCCATCTGCAGGCCAGGAAGAGCTCCCACCAGCCCCTGACCCCACGGGCATCCTGATCTGACTTCCAGACTCCAGGACCCTGAGGAAGGAGTTCCTGTTGTTGAAGCCACCCAGTCTGTGGGATGTTGTTACAAAAGCTCCAGAAGACCCATACGATGTGCAAACTACATTGTTGGCTTACAGGAAAGAAAGGTTAACTTTGTTTAAAGCAACCAAAGATGGCTCCAAAGAAAGGAAGTCATATTTGAGCTCAGCCTTGAAGGATGAAATGAAATTTACTATATATAGAAAAGGGTGAAAGAGCATTTCAGGCAAAAAATTTAAAGACAGGAAAATTAGGGAGTTAAAGATGAATTTCAGAGATGCCAAATTTGGGAATTTCAAAATACCCAAATTGAGATAAGAAATAGAAAAATAGGTGAATCTTATGAAATAGAATGAAGCAGCACAATACTAAATTTGACTAAGTTGGCTCTCTAAGGGAACACTAAGCAATTGCAAACATGGGTATGGAAACCAGAAGAAACTGGGGAACTGCATTCAACATTTTGTGTGTCTATAGTGGGTACTAGGTTTTCCACCCAGATCACCTCTTCAGGACCTAAGCAGTTACTCACCAGCTGCTGATGGAATAGCACAAAGCTATTGGGGTTTTCTTTGGCAGCAAGGAGCTGCTTCGTTCCAAATTGCATTTCTTCCGGGAGGGGGTAGGAAGTATGGGGAGGAAACCTGTGGACAGTGACTGAATGGTGCAGAGAATTGAAGACCTGGCATCCTCATTTTATTTGGGGACAGCTGCAAAGGGCCCCCCAAACTCAGGAACTTTCTAAATTGACTGAGGACTCCGTTGCAACCGCGTTGCGATTTCACTTCTTCTGCCAAATCCTGCCCTTTTCACATTCTTACAGGTGAAATTCCTAAGATGGCTGTCCAGTCAACTCTTTCATTGAAAAATCTCCTTTTCAGGGAGCCCAATGTAAGACAGCACCAGAACAAATCCCAGAACATCCAAATGGAGAAACATTAGAGTTGCTAAGGAATGAGGGAAAGTATATACCGAAATTGCTGCAGGATCTGGCTGTTAGATGCCAGTGTACCATGAGGAGATGAGTACATGCATGGGACTGGGTGCCGAGGGTGCAGAATTAAGGGGGCACAACAGGAAAGAAAGTTGGGGAAGGGAGAGTTTATTAACAGGGGAGCATTTTCCTTTGAAATAGAATTTAATGCTCTGGCAGCTATCTTGGGAGATCAACTAATTCTCTTTTAGGATAGCTCCTGGAAATACAGAAAAAAATACCCAAATAAATTAAATAGAAATGCCAAAGTTATCAAGGCTGGTGGCAGAATAGAGGATTAAAAGACCCAGAGAGATGGGCACGATATATCCCATAAGGCTGGATGAGCAGCTGGCAGTGTGTCCCCAGAAGGCCTAGAGGGCAGCCTAGTGGCCAGTGCAGTAGGGAATGAGCTGGGAAAGGGGAATAAACATTGTCGGAAGTGCGGGGATGGCCGCTCTCTGTAGGCGAACAATGACAGTAGCAGATGCTGTTACAGAACTGGGTATCCTAATAGTGATGAGTATAATTACGTCTCAAAAGAACAGACGTGAGATGGTGGTGCTTAGCAATCACAAGCAAGGTGCAGTTAGTAACAATGAGTGGCAAGATCTGAGTGGCAGATGGGGAGGCTCCCAGTGAGAGATGGAAATGGTTAACAACATGTTAGTCCTTAAGGAAGAACGAATAGGCAACTACTAAGGGATTTGCATGATATATAAAATCAAAATGAATCAAAAATGGACAGTAGAGGCAGAAGAAAGTTGCCCCTTAAAAAGCCACAATCTTTTCCCCAGATTTTATATGTGAACCAATTCTCAGACCATGAGCCCATTGACTGAATGAGCAGCTAGATCTATGATGAAGGGTCGTTTTTCATTGTGACAAATCTACAGTAGTAGTAATTTCTTATTAATTCACCCAACTGACTCATGACCTTTAAACTAGGTATCTGAGCCCTCAGAAAAGGGAAATATCCTGATTATTCAAGGATTCATGTAAATATGAGGAGAGAAGTACAATATATTAAAAGGAAACCAAAGAGAATGTCTAGAACCCAAAACTCATTAGGTGCATTGGTGAAATCTAATGTGGATTAAAGACCATGAAAAAATGATCAGTGAATTTAAGCACATAGTGATAGAAATTATTCATGTAGAAGGCAGTGAAAGGAAAAAAATACTGAAACATATTTACCCTCCCTCAGTGAACTGTGGAGTAATCCTCAGAAGGCTAACAGTGGTGTTATTGGAGTTGCAGAAATGTGGTAGACAGAAATTGAGAAAATAACTAACATTTTCCAAATTTGCTCCAAATTATATACTATATATAATATATAATATAAATATAAAACTACAAGGCCACATGTCCTAGAAGTTAGGACTTTTTTCCAGTTAAGGAAAAAAATAAGCCAAGGTATGTAATTCAAATGTTGTAAAATCATTGTTAAAAAGAAAAATTTAAAAGCAGAGAAAACAAGATTAAATGCTGGAGACTACGTAAGAAAATTGTCAATTTTTCATCAGAAACAATGCAAACCAGAACATATTGGAACAATATCTTTCATATGTTCAAAAAAGGTCTGTCTACCCAGAATTCTATATCCCCCCCAAAAAACCCTATCCTTCAGAAATGAAGGTAAAATAAAAAATGTCAGAAACTTGGAAAATTCATCACAAGAACAAAGTTAAAAGTAAATTTCTTCAGGCTGAAGGAACAGTAAACCAGAGTTTTACTAAAGAATGAAAAATACTGTGACTAGTTGTTATGTGGGCAAAAAAATGATGTTCCTCTCACTTTTCAGTTTATTTAAAATGTATTTTATTGTTTAAAAAGAAAGTAATAATTGCATTTTATGACATACATAGATGTAGATTATTTTGACAATGATAGTATAAAGGGAGAGTTTAATACAAGTACACGGTTGTACATGTCTTACATTATATATAAGACAGCATATTACTGAAAGATAGACTGTAATAAGATGCATATTGAAAACCCTAGAGTTCCTACTATATAAACTTAAAAGTTATAGCTAATAACACCACAATAAAGAAAAATTGAATAATAAAAATACTTAAATAGTCAAAAAAATGCAAGGATAAAGAACTAAAAAATACATGGGACAAATTAAAAACAAATAGCCAGATGGCACTCTTAAAAATAACCACATAAGTAATTAGATTAATTATAAATGGTCCATACATTCCAAATAAAAGCCAAAGAATACTACATTGGATTAAAAAGCTAAATCCAATTGTATATTATTTAGAGGAAATGCACTTTAAATATGAAATTATAGATAGTTTAACAGTAATAAGGTGGAAAATGTACTTTATTTTTTTACTGAAATGTAATTGATATACAAGATTGGTTTCAGATGTACAACATAGTGATTCAGCAATTATGTACATTACTAAATGTTTACCATGGTAAGTGTAGTTACCCTCTGGCACTATACCAAGATCTCACCATTTTATTGGTTATTCTATGCTTCCATTCCTGTTACTAATTTATTTCATAATTTGAAGTTTATACCTCTTTATCCCCTTCACCTATTTCACCCATTTTCTCCAACCCCTTCCCCTATGGCAATCGCCAGACTGTTCTCTGTGTTTAGGAGTATATTTCTGCTTTTTTGTTTGTCCATTTGTTTTGTATATAAGTGAAATCTTAGGGCATTTGTCTTTCTCTGCCTGACTTATTTCACTGAGCATAATACACTCTAGGTCCCTCCATGTTGTTGCAGATGGTGAGATTTCATTCTTTTTTTATGCCTGAGTAATACTCTATTGCATATATGTACCAAATCTTTACCCATTCATCTATTGATGGACACCTTGGTTGCTTCCATATCTTGGCTATTAGAAATAATGTTGCAGTAAACATACTGCTTTCAGCAGTGGCTACACTAGTTTACATTCCTGCCAACATATATGAGGGTTCCCTTTTCTCCACATTCTCACCAGCACTTGTTATTTCTTGCCTTGACGGTAATAGCCATTCTGACTGGTATGAGGTAGTATATCATTGTGGTTTTTGATGATTACTGACGTTGAGCATTTTTTCATGTATCTTTATAACTAAATCTCTACCTAATAGACTCATTAACATACAAAGCAAAACTGAGAAAAACCTGTTAACAAAATCAGACAAATTCACAATCATCCTTGAAATTTCTACAGAAAATTACTGAGGATATAAAGGTCTTGAATTAAATGTCTATCAGTAGGACATAATTGAAATTTATGGAATAATCCACCCAACAAAGGAGAATTTACAGTCTTTTCAAAGAACACATTCAGCAGGTGGAACATAAAATAAAATTAATTAATGCATAACTGAAAAAATAACTGAACAGTTGTTTGGGGTCACCTTCCATCTGATTTCACATTAAATGGAGGCATATTGTGGAAGTGACTCCTTAATGGATACCCAAATTTTAAAAGTACATACATCACTAATTAAAGCTGGCAGGAGCAATTTCAGTTTGAAAGCAGGACCTCCTGACCGCTTAATATACTAGACAGAACTATATTAGTATTGACTGCATTACCTGGAAATATCTATGACTAATTGTTCATTCCTTATCTTGAGGAGAAGAAAACTGTCTCTAATGTGGACGCCTCAGATACCTGGCAGTTTTAAGTAAGGAATCTCAAGGGATTTCATGCCATTTTTATCTCAAGTCATCTATGTGTGATATCCCAGAAACCATACTCTCTTTTTCATAAACGGAGTGCCATTTGCTAATTATGCTTTAATTACCTATTGCATCCTAGTACTTCCTCATTGAAGAATAGTTTTATAGTTACACGTCCTCTTGATTATGTGATTTGTAGAATGGATAGTGTCTTTGGTGGATTTCCTAGCACTGTCTCCCGGGGTTCTAAGTTACATTAATTTGGGGGAGTTCATTGTGATGGTGTTTATATTTTATTTAGTGGTTTTATCTGTGAAGGTCACAAGATTTTCTTTGCTATTTTCTGTGCTATTTGGATATATTGTGATATATCCAAACAATTTATTGGAACATTTTAATGGAACAAACTACTTAAGACACATGTCATTGATGAATCTTAAGCCATTGTGCTAACCTGCCTTGTTCACAAAAGAGGACATACTATATGAAACCCATGTGCATTTAATTACAGAACAGGTAAAACTAATCCCCAGCAACAGCATATCATGGCCTAAGGTGAAGAAGGCTAAAGTGCAAATGGCTACAAGGAAAATTTTGGGAGTGACAGAAATATTCTATATTTGATTGGGGTGATTATGTGGGGGAGTACATTTGATAAATCTGTCAAACTATGAACTTAAAATAGGTGCTTTTTATTGCACATAAGTCATACTGTAATGAAATTATGTGAGAAGTAAAGCAAAATATTGCAGTGGGAGAAAAATGGAAGCAGGGAGGCTAGCTGAGATGTGCTGAATATTCTTAGTGAGCAGTGTTGGTTGAGATCATAGAAATGGAGAAAAGGAGACAGATTTAGGTATTTTTTTAAGACAAATGATATGTAGATGATTTGAAATGTATATCTAGGGGAGAGGACATCTGATGGACAGTGAGAAATCCAGGAAAACAACCCTTAAGAGTTTAAGAGTTTGGCTTAAGAAATTTGATGAAGTAGTTTATTCAAAAAAGTTAAATTGAGATAAGAGCAGTTTTGATGGTTGGGTCCTTTAGAGAATCAAGAGTTCTTGTCTTGGCTGCGTTAATTTTGAAATAACTTACTAAAACACATGTGGCCAAATATCAAGCAGGGAGCTGGGGCTCTAGAGCTAGTGTCAATCTTAGGGTACAGATGTGGAAGTCATAACAAACAGGTTCTATTTAAGGCCATGGGCTTAATAAAATATCACCTAGAGAAAAAGCATATTTAGGGCACATTAGAGAGCCTGGGACATTTATTGGTTCAGCAGGGGAAAAGGAACTAGCTAGGAGACTGAGACGAAGCAGCTCACAAATGGATGTACTCAGTCCTAAGTATGTGGATCCTAGACATCAAGTGATAGAAGAGTTTTACGAAGAAAGGGGAGCAACTATGCTGAAAGTCATGGAAAGGCTGATTAAGATAAGGAATGAACAGTGACCACTGAACAGTTTTTTTTGTGCGACCTTGACAAGATTTCTCTCTGGAATAGAGGGGATGGAAACCCGGTTAGAGTGGATTTAGGTCATATGACATGACTCTGAGTTTGTCAGGAAAATTTGTAGTGAATTGGGGAGAAATGGAGCATGGTAGGAAGATGATTCAGGTCAAGATTGGTTTCATTTGTTTTGTTTCAAAGAAAATAATATTAGTGCTTTTCTGTATGCTGGTGGTAATATTCCACTGAGAACTGAGAAACCATGGACATAGGAAAGGAAGTGTTTGAGGAAAGTCTTTGAGAGGATGAGAACCTCTGAATGCTTGTCAGTCTCTGTTCAAGAACTGACTACAGGCACTCGACCTTTCATTAGTGACTGGTGTGCAATTTGGTGACATCTCACAGGCTCCTGTGCTCTGCAGATCACGGGCATGGTGGTTACTGT
>JAQQAC010025234.1:14744040-14816258 GCA_029783875.1 Phataginus tricuspis | reverse complement strand
ACAGCAAAAACCTTAGAAATTTTATTAAATTACATTTTAAGGTAATAAATTCATTCTGGTGTCCTTCCCATGCATTTGGGCTTTCTAAATTAGGGGTTGATCACATTCATTAAACCCTGTTGCCTCACCTCCTGCCTGGGCTGTGGGCCTTATCTTCACAGCAGCTCCTTCAGTAGATCCCTCATGTCTTCCTCTGGTTTATTTTGGAAACTTCATCATATAAAATGACTTAGTCCATCATCTCCTTTTATCCAGCAGGGCAGAAGCACATTCTGTCAAGGGATTCTCCTTTTCCTGAGGTAACTTAGTGTCTACTGACAATAATCATTTTTCTTCTGAAAAGATAAGAGATGAAGAAGGAAAGAAACAACATGAGAAGGACTCTTCACTGCTTTTTTTAAAGAACAAATGACATTTGCACCTTATACAATCAAAGCAGCTTCTGCTTCTGAAAGTAAGTTTCTCCAACTGGATGAATAACTGATAACTGATTAACTACGATTGGAGTAGAGCATCGTTTGTTACCGGAGGGCCTTAGAAAATTTATCAGCTAATAGCATGAAGCCGTACAGAGAATTTGGAAGGCCTTACATTCTTCCATGATAAAAGTGTTCATGACATAAATACCTTTCTCTGGTCAAGGAATACATATTAATGGAGAAATATTTAACTCTCAATAATTAGTAACTTAAAAAAGTACTATGAGAAATAAAAATCCATTAATACTCTTAAAAAATCTATACTGCTATTTAAGTGTTTTCAGAAAGCAATATTATTTGGATAACATTAAAATTATGCAAATGGAAACAAGCAATCTATAAAAGAACTGTGTTGGGAGATTAGACTATCCTTCATGGAACAGTACTTTATTAAAAACCAGAAAAATCCTTTACCAGTGGTTGCTTCTGAAAGGCTGCCATTAATCTATCACAGTTATGCCAATGAGAGCGTCATCTTGCAGGGGGGAGTTCATTTATTTACTTAATTGAATGAAAAGGGAGCATTTTCTAACGCATAAAATAACTTTCCTTATTTTTCATAGAAAACACAATGTCTGTGCAACTTAAAATACAAATATAGACATATTTGTATTTTATTGATTTCATTGTAATTATTGTTAAATGCAGAAATATAAAGACATGATATTAGAACCTACTTTGTTCTGAACAGTAATGAACAAATATGTACTATAAGTGGGTGTGACAAGAATTCCATATTGTGGCAAGGTGGGCAAGGTGAATGTTAAAAATCAAATTCACTTAATTGTAGGTGCCTGTAGAAGTCAGCACAGTAAATGTCAAAGTAAGACCACATTGCCCAGCTGTGACAGCCTTTTCACAGCATTTTTAGACATTCTTTATATTTTTAAGAATGCAAACCACCAGTTGCCCTTTGCTCCTTCTTGAACTTTCTCTTTCCCATTTGTCCTTCTGTCTTTGTACTTTTCTCCCTCCCATCTTTTCTTCCAAATCTCTTTCTTTTCTTCAAACTAGTATCCAGCACATTCTGTGAGTTCAGCCAGCCACTGAATCTGAGCTATACAGAGATGAATAGTCAGCTGATTATTGCCTGCGGGGCCTTTATTTTTACCTCTCCTTCCATTTTTGACTGACGTGTGCTTTACCACCTATCACAGTAGGGCCTCAAACTATTGAAATTTCCTGTATCTTTCTCCCTTCCAATTAAAAAATAACTCCTTTCTTGTCCCACTGAATTATATCAGAGTATCTTCCACTAATGTGCAAGGGATGCTAACGGAATAACACTGTCCTTCACAGACAGGTTTTCAACATCCTGAGTTATGTGTTTACCGTTAAAGGAAGTAACAACCTCTAAAAATTGTAGGCTCCTAGGTAAGACAATAAAGGATATTTTGGAGGATTTGAATCTTGAGAAAAGGATTTGTGGAAGTTGTTTATAACTGAGCTCAGGAAAGAGAGTTTGCAATGCAGTTGGTCCTCTGGTCTGTTCCCAGCTTGGCCATTTATGTGAAGCTGAGACTCTTGGTTTCTTCTTCTGAATTCAGTAATGGGAATTAAGTGAGCTGCAGTTTGTGTGGTGTTACAAATCAACAAGTCTATATTATAATTTTTAAGCTAATCATACCCTAAACACCTTTCCTCTGTGCCGCTCTTAAGTCTCATTAATTAGGAGTTGGATCCTTAGCACATATTGTTTCTAGATGTCAGTGCTTGTTTTTTGCTGGTATGTATGGTTAAAAGGCAGTGCGGTGTGCTTGAGCTGGCTGGTTCTACCTTCAAAGACCTGATTGTGAGCATTTCTTCCCAAATTCACACTTACAGTGTGTGGGGTAAAATTGCACTATTTCCAGAATCTCTCGCCTGACCTTAGTGCATTTAATTTACATATACCGCCGCTTCCTGCAGCCTCTGAACAAGGGGTGGAGAGAAGCTGTTCTCTCCTCCCCTCTGTTGCGAATTGGTCTGGTACGTGTCAGTTGAGGGGGATCGGCTGGTGGAGTTTCTCCTGGGACAGGTGTGTAGAGAGGCAGGTGTGGGATGGAAGGGGAGAGGCAGGGACCTAGAGCAGCAGCGAGAGGGGACAGACCACTTCCCCGTGGAGCTACACAGTGTCATCAAATTGATAGCTGACATCAGCCATAGTGGGAAATCTGTGAATTTGGGAAAATGCTCTACAAACAGTACAAAATAAGGCTTTGTTTTCTCCAGGAGGAAAAAAATTAAACCTTTCCTAGTATACCAGTGCTGAAAGGAGCCCAGGTAGAGATTGAGATAAAAATGTCTTCCTTTCCCAAATAACGGAACAGGATTCTCCAAGTCCCGAGTTCGCATTTTCTGGCTGTGCCCTTCTGCTAGAAGGGAACATACCTTCGAATCCTCTCCACCTCCAAGTCTCCCTTCTTACCAACGTGGCCTTAGTCGTCTCTCCTGCCACTTATTTCAGTGGAGTAGATTTCAGTTTCTCTCTCTGGTGGCAAAAGTCTTGATCCCCATTGTAAGTCTTGAGTGAAGTCTTCCTTGCCTGTGTGACCCCATCAGAGCAATTTTCCTTTGCCATTTCCCTGCTTCCAACTTTTTTTTTTAACATCAGTCTGTAATCACCCTTCTTAAAGTGTGTACTTCAAATACCACTCCTAACAGGCGGTGGCTGTGAGTTGTCAAACTTGAACATATATTAGTCTGCCCTATTTTGTCTAGAAAAAAGGCAGGCTGTCTGGTATTTAGAAAGAATCTCCTGGTTAATTTTACTGGCATCATTTGAAATGTACCTAGTCAGTGGATTTATTTTTAAATATAAAAGCACTAGTTTCAAAGTACAGATTGAGAATATAAAGTTGTTCCCTTTTCCTTGTCCAAACTGTCACCTGGTTCTGCAGGTCTTCTCACACAGCTGTGCTTAATGAGAGGCAACCAGCTGTATTGATTCAGCAGCTTCTCTGGGGTTGTGAATTCAGAGCCTTGCCCAGAATTAGCATAAGCAACCGGCGCATTCCTGGTTGGCAGGCACTCCTGCGCCAGCACATCACCCTCCAGGGAGGCGAAACACAGACCTGCCTAGGAGTTCTTCTGCATATTTCAGCTCTGTGCTTGCTGCCCTACCCAGAGCTTTAAAATGCAAATCTTTCCTTTAATGACTGAGGATCTCTATCTGCTTCTCCCTCTCATTAAATTACCCCTCCACCCTCACTCCAAGATGGGGCTGATTCTTGCAGACCATTTTCCAGGAACTTTAATAAGAACTGCAGAGCTTCCATGTCCTCGCCCTGTCCCCTCCTCCTTATTCTCTATGGAGGGTCTCAGGATGACTGCTGGGCTTTAATGTGCCCTTCCCCTCGGTATTTCACCAGGTAGGTTTTAATCTCATAATGGTACTGGGAATAGCAACTTCTTAGAATACGTGTTCCTTCCCCACCTGCCTTTAAAGGGAACTGTAGACTTAGTGCCCTTCAGGTGTGGCTATAATGATCCCCAGGTGATCTAAGATTTCAATTATTCAGCCTCCTGTGGGTGGGGGCCAGGACCCACCATTCTCAGGGACCCAGAAGTTATTTTTTATTTCCTCTCCACTTTGACTCTTTACTGCCTTTCCCTGCCCCTTGCTCTAATTATCAAATCAAGAATCTTTGGCTGTCATGGCAGGGGACAGAGACTTGGAAGCTTTGCTCCTACTCTATCTTCCAAATCTATTCATACTGTATATTTTGCCTATAGAATCACAAATGGCTTTTTCCCCCACAGTTCAGGTGTGTGCATGGGGAAAGGCCATGGGCTTACCGCCCCCCCCTCAAAAAAAAAGGCTAAGAGAAGGGTACATGTGTTGGTGTTTCAAAATATTCTGCCACTATATGTATGTTGTCATAAATACTTTGCCTATACTTGGGGAGTGTGCTTTGGTATAGATTTTGTCCTTTATTATCTTTAAGCAGAAGCCTACTTAAGAGATGTAAGAGCCCATGCTTTACTTGTTCATTTTCCTTAACTCTGAACAGAAGGGAAGTTGGTTTGGGTAGACATCACACATAACAAACACAGAACTCACTTTCCTACCCAGAGATGAATTCCATTTAAAATAAATATTTTTATTAAAACATCATGTTGTACACTTGAGATTTCTTACATTTTTATTAATCAGTCATACCTCAGTAATGCTGAAAACAAAAAAAATTTTTTTCAAGATCACTTTTGTTTGGTGAATATAAATTATAATTTAAATCTGGGGGAGTAAAACTGTTAAACGTTGTTTGAAATGCAAGCAGGGGTTAAGCATTTCATATAGTTCACAAATGTAGATAGGATACTACTACAAAGCCACAGTTGTCTTTTATAGTATATAAATACTTTTCTACCCAAAATACTATATATTTTGTCTGTTGAAGAAGACCTTCTATGTTAAAGTTCTCTTTGTGGACTGAGATACTGCCCTCTCACTATCTATATAATTTACTATTATACTAGTCATTTACTATTTATTAAGCTAGTTAACTGTCACAATTATGCAAGTTAAGAGATTCTTTCCACAATACAAATTAGAAGTGCTTTAACAAGGGAGAGAATATAAAGCTTTTGCAAAGCTCTGGTCCGTGGTCCATTTTTGTTCAGAAATTATGAATACAAGGTTCCTATAAAAAATTGAGACCTACGAAGCTTTATAGGAAGTTGAAGAGGAAACCTCCTTGTCCCTTCATTTCTTTGTGTCCTGAAATTTGTGCTCAGTACAATGAAAATAATTAGAATGAAATTTAGCTGGGAGGAAGTCGTCTCAGACCCTGGCAGGGTTCCACTATCTTCCCGATCATCATCCCTCATTTTCTTCAGAATACTGTACATTTTCAGACCTGCTAGTAGAATCTATGCCAAATAGTTTTACTGGGAAAGAGATATTAAGGTGGACTGAAAGTATATTCTTTTGTTCCTTTCATATTGTGATTGATTTACTCTAATCTGGATAAACTAAAACACCTGAAGACCTTAAGAAATTGCCTGAGATTTCATCTCAGAGAAAGTTCTTATCATGTGAAAAACCACCATGCAATTAAGCCATCAAAGAGTTTTAACTCAATACTCTGGAAGCTGAGAAAAGATTAGAGTTTGCTTTCACACAATTTTCAATCTTTTTGTGGCCTCTCTTAAATCTCACTCAAGGCAAACTTCTGTTTTGCTCATAGGCATTCCTGTGATTTATGGCACTGACCTCAGATTTCTTCAAATAATATTTGTTGGTGCAAATAAGATTGGTTTTTCTTATGTTTTTTACCCCACATTTGCAGGGACATACCTTGATGCATTTAATTTTGAAAAGTCTTATGGGACAGCTCAAAAGAGTCAATCCTTCCTATCCAGAAAAAGTAAACTTAGAAATAGATATCTTTAATGAGTTTGTAAGGTAGGTTTGGTGTAGTTTGGATAAAAAATGTAGGCCATTTTGCACATATGAAATGGCACCATATGCTTTTGGGAGCACCTCATAAAGAAGGGTAGTCATCTTCCAGCAAAGGAGGGATGTTGTAATTAAGAAACCAGGGTGACTACTAATGGCAGGTGGTGTGGTGTATATTATCATGACACCTTGGACTGCAAAAACAAAGATGTTTCTGATATAATTTTCAGATCAAAGATATAAAAGCAGCCATTCTAATTTGAATAACTTTATAGCCTGTTTCTTGATGACTTATAGCAGAAATTAATTTATTTTGCAATGACTGACAGTTCTCCTGATCTACCTACCAACAGTATGGCTACCTGCTGATTAATAAAAACATGCCACATACTGTGAGGTTAAGTTACTTGGGTCAGTTACTGAAGTTCTCTTCATCTCAATTTGCTCATCCATTAAATGTGCATAAGGCTTTGCTCAGTAAGCATTTAATTATCACCTGGTCAATAATTGAATGACCATCTACGTTATTAATGGTAGGTGTTAAAAAGATGAAATAAGATAAAGATGTCAAGTAAGTAAAGATTTAATCATGTGTTTGACATATATTCAGCATTAACCATTTTAGCTGAATTCTCCCTTTCTCACAAGGTGTTTTCACACTGATTATCTTAGTTAGCCCAGACAGTCTTAAGTTATTTATTTAAGATATATATTACCTCTGTTTACAAATGAGAAACACTGAGATTCAGGGTTACTGGCTTTCTAGTGCCCATGCGGCTACAAGTATCTTAGCTTGGAGTACATCTTCAAGGTTCTGTTTCAGGGCCGAACTCCCAGGCCTCCCGCTACTGTGGGTATGTTCCACCTTTGGGATCCAGTGTTTTAATACATAAATTAAATGAGTTGAAGTTTTAGGGCACAGTCTCAACTCATTTATGGCCACAATCACCCACAGAATCTCAGTAGAATATAGTAATATTTTACCTAGTTCACACATCGGCTGGTCATCTGAGGGTCTGCTGTAGGCTGGGTGCTCCTGTGAAGGCTCGGCTCCCCACGTCTCTAATCCTCCTCAGCAGCAGGCATGTTCTCACACTGTAGCAGACAGAGAACAGGGCAGATGTTTTTCCTGTTAACATTCAATTAACCAAAGCAAATCATGTGGTAAACCCAAAACCACAAGGTGGTGAAATACCTTTGGTATCTTTGGTGGGAGGAGGGACTGTGAAATCATATGTAAAGGTGGTGGATAAGGGGAGAGTAAGAATGGGGACATGAATGCAAGGTACTTAAAGTGTTAAGATTTCTCTTAACTCTAGCATGTAATGATGTTTTTCAATTTTCATTTGGTTGGCAGTGTCTTTTCATCATTTTCTTAATGTTTTTCAAATTGTCTACGGCAAACAGTACTTCCCTGGAGGGCAGAAAACTCGGGTCAGTTTGCCATTCTATGTTTTGTTTTGTTTTTTTGTATTTAATTGTGCTGCTCCAGGAACACCGTGTTCCAGAAGGTGGTATTAAAGGGCAGGCTTGCATGAGGTATGGCATCTTCATTGTAAATATGGTTTCCAGGCTCACGCATGTCATTTGTTTAAACAGAAAAGAAGGGAAGAATTAGTCCTTTTTAGATGTAGAATATAGGGACTTTGGTCTAAAAAGAATGTAAGGAAAGAGCTTATGAGGGTGGGAAAAGAGATGTGGGGGAATGAGCAGGGCCATTTCTGTCGATGGACTGTAAACTGCTCAGATCTCAGTCCCAACATCCTTTTCTTTTCACTCAGCAGCTGTCATCAGTCTCCCTGTCTTCTAAAGATTCTTTCCTTCTTTATTTCTGGCTACTGTATCTTTGTGTTTTTATTTATTTTTATATTTTTAAAAGTATAGAAACAGGATGTACTCTTTAAAAACTTTTGAGCAATGCAGAAATACATATGGGAGGGTATGAAAGTTTATTCTTTTAATGATGTTCTTAGAAATAGTCACTTGTTCTTATTTACTTGTACGGAACTTCACTGACCATCAACGTAGGGAAACAGGTGAAAAAAATATATATCAGAAAGGGATAAATATTTAAGATTGTGATGTTGGGACTGATCACCAGCTTGAGCCTGTGCTGTGTTTATCCCGGCATTCAGACATGTCTGGAAGCCTGCTGGTTCAGGACAGGCCCTCGTCTATTCATGTGGGAGAATGAGGAGATATCTAATAAAGAATTATAAGGGAAAATAAGCAATAGGTCATTGATATAGAATAAAGTATTACAATTCTGGTAACAGATACTTCACTCAACTTATCATCCTGCCCAGTATGACAAAATCATAAGGTGGTGGAATTGTAAGGGGAAAAGGAGGAACTAAAAGACTTAGGGCTTAAGTCATCAGTGATTTGGTAGATTTTGTGTGAGGGAATTGAGCCACAAAGGGGGTCATTGGATTTTATGTAGAAATCATCTCCTGAACTGTTGGGGTTGAGTTTTATTCTCCTTGGTTCTTTTCCCCGCTGCAGCAAAGAATTGAAGGGCAGAGACCAATGAAGCAGAGAGAAAGTTTCATTTGAACACACTACGGGAGGAGCGGGCCAGAGTCAAGGTAGACAAAGGCAGGTTTACTTGAATAAAGCAGAGAGGAAGGAAAACCAGGGGAAGGGAAGGAGAGCTCCGTCATCTTCTGCTCGGCATTGGGCACATCCCCTGCCAACTCCTAAAGCCAGTTGTCACCTGGCATCCATTGTCCACTTGAATCTGCATGGTATGGGAACTAAGTCCCTACCACCCCAGGGTTTGGGGGTGCCACAGAGCACTGGATGGAGTAAGATTATGTTCTGGGACTCCCAAAGGCAAAGAAAAGAGATTTTCAGGCAGGCTACTAAGGGGCATGACTGTAGAGCTGCAGTTCCACCTAGGCACCCAGGTGATGGGAATTTGCAAGCCCAAATTGAGTTCTTAGCAGCCCCTCCCTGCTAATCTGGAGTAGAACAGCGAGAGTGACACACTTGAAGAAAGGCAAGTGTAGGCAACCTCAGAGAGGAGGTGTGCTTAAGGATTTAGGGTCTGGGGTTTTATAGGGCTCTTGGGGTAGGAGTCAGCATAAAGCATGATATATATATATATACAGGTGATTCCTTGTTCCTTTGAGGTTTTGTCTTAAGAATAAGGTTATTTAGGTGACTGTGTTGGCCTGGATCTCAGCATTCTTTGTCCACAAAGGTTTATTTATACTTTGGAGGTCTGCCTCCTGCCCTGGTTACAAAGTTACTTGATTAAAGGACTAGAAGAAGAGGAAGAAAACTACACAGGTTAAGTTAAAGAATAAGCTGGGCCTTTTGCAGGCTAAGTAGATTTTACAAAGGCATAATCTAATTGATACAATGAAGACATGGGCTGTGCTCCTATACTTTTCTTTATCTGGGGAATATCCAGACATTCTAAGTTGTTCATGGCTTTTGAAACTTCAACTAATTAACTCATCAACTCTGTGAGTCCTCTGGGGAAGTTGGGGTTCCTATGGCCAGGATCCTCACTGAACTTAAATGACCTGATGATGTATCTGGCCTGTTGCTAGGCTACTGCTTCCACACCTTTAGGCAATAAGTAAGCTATCGCGGTCATGCCCACGTCCGATTCTCTTTCAGATCTAGAAGGTGCAGCACTTAGACTGCTGCAACATTTACAGGAGAAAGGATGGGCTGTGAACAGTACCAAGGTTCAGGGACCTGGTTTGTCTGTCAAATTCTTGGGTGTCATCAGGCTGGGTAAGACCAAAGTTATACCAGAAGCAGTTATAGATAAAGTCCAGGCCTTTCCTACCCCTACAACTGTAGCATTGCTACAGCAGTTTTTGGGTCTTCTAGGCTACTGGAGAGTGTTTGTCCTGCACTTGGCACAAATTCTGAAGCCCATATACCGTTTGGTATGAAAGGGCATCAGGTGGGACTGGGATGAGACATGTGCATCTGCCTTTACTACAGCAAAATGGGCAGTCAAGGCTATGCAGGCCTTGAGTGTGATAGATCCATCAAGGCTCTGTGAGCTGGACGTTCATGTGACTGAAGATGGTTATGGATGGGGTCTCTGGCAGCGGCTTGAATGAACTCACCAACCTGTTGGATTCTGTTCACAACTCTGGAAAGGGGCAGAGGTATGATACACTTTGGTAGGAAGAACAACTGGCTGCTGTGTATCATGCCTTGCTGGCTACAGAACCCATCACTGGAATGGCCCCGATAAAAGTAATAACCACCTATCCCATCTTGGGGTGGGTATGAGACTGGACCCAAAAGCCAAGGAGTGGTGTGGCACAAACGCCCACACTGGCCAAGTGGGGTGCTTACCTACAGCAGCATAGTGCCCTCCCTAATAGCCCCTTGAGTGGAGAACTCCAACGGTTATTGGGGCTGGTGACATATGATAGTGAAAAGCAGGAAGAACTTGCTTTTGAACCATTAATCGCAGAGAGTCCCTATTGGGAGGGAAGAGCCCCTATACCTGAAGATGCATGGTACACAGATGTCTCCAGCTGTGGGCAGCCCCCAAAATGGAGGGCCATAGCTTCCCATCCTAAGACTGAGACAATACGGATGGAAGATGGTGAGAGGAAGAGCAGCCAGTGGGCAGAGTTGCAGGCTGTCTGGCTTGTGGTCAGCCAGGAGCCCTCCCCTATAGTTGTCTGCACTGACAGCTGGGCTGTCTATCAGGGCTTGGCCCTGTGGCTACTAACCTGGTACCATGCCAACTGGCTGGTTGGTAACCGACCCCTTTGGGGGCAAGAATTGTGGCAAGACTTATGGGCCTGTGGTCAGACTAAAATTATTACAGTATACCATGTGACAGATCATTTGCCACTGGCATCCCCAGGAAATGATGAAGCCGATAAATTGGCCCAGATTCATTGGTTAGATTGAAAGCCTGCCTCTGATGTCGCCCAACGGTTACATCAGCTTTGTTGCATGCGGGGCAAAAGACAGTGTGGGCTGTAGCTTGTCAGTGGGTCTTGCCGTTGACCTTCAAAGAAGTTAGTAGAGCCCGGCAGGAGTGTGTCGTGTGCTCCAAAAGGGACTTACACTGAGTTCCACAGCAACATGGGACAATAGCTAAGGGGCCTATACCCCTGTCAGGTGGTAGATAGACTATATTGGGCCTCTACTTGTGTCAGAAGGATATCAGTATGCCATGACTTGTGTGGACCCAGCCACTGGACTTCTGGTTGCTTTTCCTACCTGTTCTGCAGACCAGCAGATGACCAAAAGAGGCCTGGAGTGTCTCTTTGCCGCCTATGGCCAACCACAGCTAATTGAGAGCAGGGCACCCATTTTACTGGACATGTACTGCAAGAATAGGTGTGACGGTTGGGAATCAAATGGAAGGTTCATGTACCATACCATCCTGCTTCAGCAGGCATGATAGAGAGGCACAATGGTTTGTTAAAATCTGTACTAAAGTCAGATACCAATAGTCTGCGGAGATGGTCAGTCAGCTTACGGACCGTGCTATGGTGTTTGAACGAGAGACCCTGAAAGGGGGCCCTGAGCCTCATAGACATGTTAACACATACGGCTGCCTCCCCTATACAACTGCAAGTACAAACCAAGGAAGAATCACTGAAGCCGAGGTTTGGCCACCAGAATAATACCTTGCTGCCAACACAAACTGCATGGGACGCCAGAGACTCCATTGAGTGGATGTGGCCTTGGACCTTTTGACACATGGACCAATCAATGATGGGTGGCTCTCCTGGTACCTTGGGAACAAGGCCTAGAAGCTGGCCTCCTGTGTATTCCTGGAATAACAGCAGATTGGCCCCCAAAGATTACAGTAGTATATCCTGAATGGCCAGAAGGTAGGAGCATCTTTGTTTTATCATTATGGCCAGTGCATGCACCTCCAGTAGCACTATATATAAACCCTTCAGTAATTCCTATGGGGAAAGGAGTAAAATTATGGTATACTAGACCTGGATTGGGCCCCCTTCCTGCTACAGTTCTATCACTGGACCACTCTCTTGCATGCATCCTACCTGATGGACAAGATTTGCCTATGTTGGTGTCATTAAAACATGTCTTATTTGCCCCTAAGGTCTTTGTGGATTGGGAACTTCGTCTGGCTTGAGGATTATTATAATTTTTGTTATAGGAACCTCCTCTGGCTTGAGGATTATTATAATTTTTGTTACCTGTATCAAAATCTTGTTGTATCTTAATTTTTGATATTATCTCTAAGTTGTTGTTATCCTCTGTTGCTGTTGTGGAATTTGGTTACAGTGCTCCAGGTTTCTTGCACAGGGACCATTGCGTAAGATTGAAAGCATGTAGATTATAAGGTGAGAATCCTGGAGGGGTGGAGTGTGGGGACGTTGGGGTTCCTATGGCCAGGATCCTCACCGAACTTAAACCACCTGATGATGTAACTGACCTGTTGCTAGGCTACCACTTCCACACCTTTAGGCAATAAGCTACTACTGCACTATATAGAGAGCTCGGCCCAGTGTTCTGCAGTTATGCATTGAAGGGAGGGCCCACTGAGGGAGCTGCTGAAGCTCTGTCTTTGCAGAGCTCCTAGATACTTGGAAATCTGTGAGTAAAGGATGAGAAGAGACAATAAATCTCTGACCTTTTATTGCTTTGAGCTTAATGGGAATATAGTAGGTTATATCTGAATGGACCTACATATGTTAGTCAGAAAATAGATATAAGTGGGTAGAGGGAGAGGAAGGCTGGTAAAGCCCACTAAAAGGGACTCAAAGAGTTAACCAGATAAAATCGGAGAGCCAGAAAAGACTCACAGAGTTGATGAGTTAATTAGTTGAAGTTCCAAAGGCCAGGAGCAACTTAGAATGTCTCGCTATTCCCCAGATAAAGGAAAGTATGGGAGCGCAGCCCATGTCTTTGTAAAAGATGATGCCATTGTAAAATCTACTTAGCCTGCAAAAGGCCTAGCTTATTCTTTACCTTAACCTGTATGCTTTTCTTCCTCTTCTTCAAGCCCCTTAATCAAGTAACTTTGTAACCAGAGCAGGAGACAGACCTCTGAAGTGTAAATAAACCTATGTGGACAAAGAATGCTTAGATCCAGGGCAACACGGTCACCTGAATAACCCTATTCTTAAGACAAAACTTCAAAGGAATTATAAATCACCTGTATATATCATGCCTTAATGTGACTACTATCCAAAAGCCCTATAAAATGCCAGACCCTAAACCCTTAGTGGCACCTCATCTCTGAGGTTGTCTGGCTTTGGGTGGGGTGGTTCTCTGCTCACCCTTCTTGGTCCGTGGTGATGACAAAGTTCAGCTCTTCTATCCTCACAGAGCTTATTTTGCAACACCAGAACAAAAGAAAAAAAGGCCAATTTGACTCATCCCTCGAAGAGAATAATAAACCCCAGTAATTGGGCAATGAAGTCAAATGGAGAATAGAGATTAGGATGAAGGAATGACAAACAACATTACTCTCTTCCTATTCGGCATATGGACAGGCTAATTTCCATGATGGCGAAATTTATATTTGATTTCACCATGGAGAAGAATTTCCTGAAAATGATTGTTTTTTTCATTCTTGATTGCCAGGGAGCTAAGCCAGCTGGAACAGGTTCATCCATCTCTTTGTAGTAGAAGGCCTGCACCCAACAAAACATTTCTGTAGGATTAGCAATCTTTTCTTTGCAAGAAGTTTGCAATTTATTAATAGAACCCATCGTCCTCAGGTGCTGGAGAGCTGTCTTTCACTTAACGGTCCTTATAAAAAAGTGAGTGTCAAAATCTTGGTGTTCACAGAGTCTCTTCCTCTTTTAGCTGATAAGTATAAGAATTAAAAATAATGGGGGGCTGGGGACTGTTTCTTCATAAAAAAGCAGAAACCTATACTTTGAGCAAATCTCCCAGGCCCCAGCATAGGTCTTTGTGGAATAATTAGAAGATGGAGGAAAATTAAAAACTCATAACTTTGTTTCCCCTTTTCCCAGTGAAGTCCTTCCTTAATGTTTACCACAGGACTTTATGGAATTTGTCCCCAAACCTAGTATAAAACAAGTCACCAAAAGCTTACTCTGCTTGTACAACACTGAGGAATGTTTCCTCCCATCCAATAGCCATTTGTTCATCTTTCCATGTTGGGAGGCAGCTTAGTGTGTTTGCATGGCAGTATGTCCATATAGTTGTATTTGTTTGTGCCAATCAGCAATCCCATTCTCCTTTGCCGATAGTCATCAACCACATGTTAACTAAAAAGGGAGTCTTGCTAGACTGCTTTTCATCAAGGCTTAAATAATAAATAAAATAAAGGATAATATAAAATAAAGACTATGACAGCTACTTACTGCCTGGGTTATTATTAAGAATATAATGGTTGGTAATGCAGCAGCCTTTCTGTGCTAAGAAAACCCATCACCAACACCTGATGATGATAGAAAGAAATGGAAGAATCTAGGTTCCAGTTATTCAACTGGTAAAGTCCATTGTGTACTTCCTTTTTTATATTGGAATAAGAGAGAATCATTACAGCTTAAACCACCTTCATCAAGCATTCTTTTACTGGTAGCTGAGAGATTCTAATTGAACTATCTACCCTTACAACAGAGGTGACCCATCCAGTGACTACAGTTTTGGAAAGAAGAGTACTGTATATGAGAGTTCATCCCATATTTAAAAAAGGGATTTGAATATTTGGAGTAGCAAAAAAAAAAAAAAAAAAAAATTGAGGGCAATCATGAAGGTCTATTTTTCCCCAAACAGACTTGAAAACAGTCAAAGAAGTGGTAGCTATGCAAGTGGGCCCTTATTATATCCTTCTTGCTTCTGTTAGAAAAAGCTGGGACATTTCTGAAGAACTAATGTTATATAGTCTAGGATTGCATTTTTGGTACTGTGATGGGCTTAGTCCTCTACAGGAGAGTGGGTGCGAGTGAGCTGGTGCCTGTGCTCGGGTTCTCACCAGGCTGCAGTCATGTTGTCAGCCAGTGGAGTGAACTCTTGAGATTAGAGGTCCTCTTGTAACCTAATTCAGATTGTTGGCAGAATTCACATGCTTGTGGTTGTGGGGCTGAAGTTCTCCTATTCTTGCTGTCTGTAAGTTAGAGGCTGCTCTCAGCTCCAAGAGGTCACCCACTTAAAGATCCTTTCACAGTAGAGCAATTAACTTCTTCAAGGCCATCAGAAGCACATGTTTCTGACATCTAAACCCTCTTCTAAGAGCTTGCCCTCCTTCCTCAGGATAGTATATCTTTTGATTAAGTCAAAGTCAATGGATTAGGGAATTTAATTACATCTTCAATACATAATCACTTTCACCATATAATGGAACATAATCATGGGAGTTCTAGTTCATATTTACAGGCCCCATACACATTAAAAAAAAAAAGATTTTGTAGGTCATGTACAGAAAAGACCAGAAATCTTGGAGGACATCTTAAGAATTCTGTTTACCACAGAATGTCTACTGTGTAGCTGAAGAAGCTGAGGTTCAGAGAATTAAGTAATTTGCTGAGGTCATATGAACCAATAAATGCAGGGTCATGGTCAGAACTTACTCTTCCCAAACCTTTACTCTTTCTCCTTGTACCTTCTGCTGAAATTTATAAACATCTTGTTGAAATTCTATCAAAAAAACCATTTTCTATGGTATCATTCCATTAATTCCAGAAGCAAAACATGTCAATATTACTTAATATGTTGTTATTTTTACTTTATTTTGTATAGATCTGTTTTTAGGCTTTCATTATTTCCTTTATGAATTCAATTATTTTAATGCAATTTTTAACAGAGCTTAGATTCCTCAGTTGTGAATTCTGATGGCATATGGGTTTTCAAAACTTGTATCTTGTACTTGAAGTGTTATATAATTGATTAACCTACATGATAGGATTTATTCTTGATTTTTAAGAAACCTTGGACATATCTGTCCAAATGGGAAACAAGGTCATTAATAAATAATGATTATCAAATAGGTCAGATTGAAACTTAGGCTCTCTACCACTTATTAATTTTGTTATCTTGCTAAGTTAATTTTCTAGCTGTATTTGTCAAAAAGTGAGAATTTATTAGTGTCAAAGATAAACAATGTTGGGCACTAATTAAAGTGGTGAGGACAAATTTTTAATCAGCAATGGGAAAATAGTGAAAAAATTAGTGTGAATTAAACTCAACTTTGATTTGTATTGAGGTGATCTGGCATTTTAAAGGGAAAATGAGGGAATAGGGAAGGGAAGAGTGGGGCCTCAGTAGAGTCAGGGAAGTGAAATAATGACCAAAACAGAGTGGGTAGGGGATGTATGAGACCAGTCTGGGTTTGCTAATCAGAGTTTGTGAATTAGGCTTTTACTCATAGAGACTGGGAGATGGAGCCCCTCGTTAGGTGTTGGTTGGAACAAACGGTACATTCTTTTGGCAGCCTAGAATTTTTGCAGGAATCCCCTGGTAGTGAGACTAGGGTTGCCATAGGGATGTGACCTTCAGCTGTTAGAAGGTCTGTGTTAGTATTTCACTGAAATCTTACAGGCCATGGTTGAAGCCTAGTCAAGCAAGTGGTCAGAGGAACCTGGCTAGAGTTTGGTTAAGGAGAGAATCTTTGTCACTATGTATGATCTACGTAAATTTCTCAGCAAAATTTCTGACACAGAGGATCTCTCAAATATTAGCTATTTTCAATCACACTTGCCAGTTTTACCTTATTAGTAATTAAGTGTTAGTGATTTAGTTTATTAGAAGAAACCGGTACAAAAGAGGACTTAGGTAGAGTCAGGACACCGAATATAAAAATGAAAACACACAGGACCAAGCAAAAAATATTTTTCTTTTTTAGAATTGAAATGAAAAGAGAAAAATAAATTGGTACTTCCAAAGTACAGCTCTTTTCTTATTCCACAAGTCAGTCATTTCATGACTATACCATTAACTCTCTCTCTTATCATTTTATTGGTGATACTCATTTTGACTGATTTTTCTGAAACCACCGAATCTTTCAGTTCTCTGCTGTTTTTAAAATGAATTTTCTTTTTTGAATAGTTACTAGTATTCACGGACCGGATACTTTACATAGGCCGCTCTTTACAGAATTAAAAGACCTGGTGTTAGGAAAAATGCCATCACTGGAAAACAGCAAAAGGGAAAAAAGATGTCATTGAATCCTGGTCTCAAGAAACAACACGTGATAATGGGCAGTGCAGGGAAGATCACTGAATTCCTCCTTTCACTTTCTATCAATAAATTAATAAATAACTTGTTAGGAGTTTGGGGCAGTCATTAACATTCCATCTTGTCCCTAAATCCAAAGTAAGCCACTAAAGAACATAGAACTCTGAAACTAAACTTGAAGCTAATGTCTTTCTCTATATGTAACTGTGTGATGTATTTTTAGCAGTATTTTCATACCTGCTTTAGCATCATCAACACAAAGCTCTCCAACATGACTTGACACCTTTTTAATAGAATCATATAATGTAATTGAATCACACCACTGTTCATATATCTGGAGGGACTTTGGGTCATCTAGCTGATCTTCTCTTTTTACAGATGAGAAACCTGAAGGCAAGAAAGGTTAAGTGCTTTGCTTTAGGCCAGCCTACCTCTCCGAGCCAGTTTTCTGGTTCCCAGCCCACCAGTCCTCTTGCCTTCTCTACTGTGTTATCTATCACTCGTTCTCTCTCTTTTTCCTTAACTTTTTGTTGTTCATCTCAGTTTTTTTTTTCCTCTGTGCTTCCTGGGGAAATTACTAGGGTAAACATCTTGGACTGCAAGGATTTAAAATGCGGAGGAAATGCCTCTAGGTATAGAGCAAAATTATAGAGAAAGTCACATTGCACAAATACATTTTCTGTAGAAGGACTAAACATAAATGCCAGAAAACAGTGCTTGCATTAAATGTCAAAAGTAACAGTTAAAAGTCTTGCTTAGGTGATTTTGAACTTCTGACTGTTCTTCCTGTTTGTTAACTTGTCTTTCCAATTCAAACAAAATACATTAGAGATAACACTGTTCAAAAAAAAATCTTAAAATACTTACGATGTTTCTTACATATAAACAAAAGAAAGCAAAAACTTTGCAAACTCACTAAGTCAGCATTAAAGTTCCTTCTGGTCCCCATCTGTATTTCAGGCTCATCTCCCATCTTTGGCTCCCCGAGCCTACGATAAAGCCACCAGTTCCTGGCCGCTCCCTGAGAGCTGTTCCCTTTTCCAAATGTATACTTTCTCTTTCTGCGTGCTGTGATTCTGAGATTCAGTTTGCGCTTTAGCATTCCTTTTCTTGAATTTGTGGGACTGGGTCATTTCTTTGAGCTTCCTCCCCTTAACAGTGCTATAAAAATATCTGCATATTTAATTATTTTCTAGTTATGATTACCCTTAATTTTTCCTTTTGCTTTTTCAAAATTGTTTTTATAGAAATTGAGTGTATCATAATAGAATTTGTAATATTATTTGAACATAAAGAGTAACACTACAGGTACCCATTTCTTCACTTTCCACCTTAGAAAAAACACACAGGAAACTACTCAAAATTGAGGTGAAAATTCTAAAATCAGACGCTTGATTTTTGACATCAGTTTTGGATAATTGTTAGTCATTATTCAAAGATTGTTTTTTCTTCATGTTTTCTCTTCTATTTTTTGGAATTCCTCCTACACATTTTGACCTTTAAGTTCTTTCCAGTATTTCATGTTTTTATTTTTCCCTGTGTGCTTTTATTTTATATATTTTCTCTGACCTCAGTTCACTAAATCTCTTATCATATGAAATTTTCTAGAAAATACATTTACAAAATTCTTAATTCAGTGAGTACATGTTTTTGTTTCTGTTTTCAGAAATTCCATTGGATCACTTCAAATTTGCAATTCTTAGCTTAAATTTTCAGTCATTTTGTTTATTTCCTTGAACAGAATAATTATTTTGAAATCTGTCTCTGTTAATTCTATTACCTGGAAGTCCTTGGAGTCTGTTCTATTACCTTCTATTTCTCATGGATTTTGTTGTTTTGTATCTTCAAATGCCTGGCCATATATATAAAAAAAAAATTATATATATATATATATATATATATATATATATATATACACACACACACACACATACATACATATATATATAAATATGTCTATATATTATCTATGAAAGAAAGATAATGCTGGACATTATATAACTTTACCTGACAATTTTATATCCAATTGAATTATCATTTAATATGAAGAGTGAAATGAAGATATTTTCAAGTGAAATACTAAGAGTTTATCAACTTATAGGCCCAGTTAGTGCTGAAATATTTTCCCTCCTAATTCCTGTGTTGACACCGTAACCCCTAGATCTCAGAATGTGACTGTATCTAGAGATAGGGACTGTAAAAAAGACTTAAGTTAAAAGGAAGGCATTTAACTTAAGTTAAAAGGAAGTTGGTCTCTAATCCAATCTGACTGGTGTCCTTATGAGAAGAGGAAATTTGGATGCACAAAAGGACACCCCAGATGTGTGCTAGAAAAGGCCATGGGAAGACAAAGTGAAGAGACACAGCTGTCTGCAAGGAAATGAATTTGTATAAATTTCAAAGTTATCTGCAACCTGTTTTACCCCTTTGTTGATTTCCCCTTTGATCATGAGTTATTTAGAAAACTCCTGATTTCCAACTGGTTAATTTTCAAAAAGTTATAGGTAGAAGCAAAGGCTAGGGGTGAGGTGGGTGTGAAAATAGTAGAAGGACATGGAGAGATCTCTGTTGTCCAGTCCCCCAGGTGAAAGCAATTGGAGAATCCATTCTTTTCCATCTTCAGGATCTGGTAGAAATTTTGCTCATCAGAGTTCTCTGACACTGAGCAGGATTTGGTGGTTTCCCCGAAGCTTCCCAAAGGGCCAAATGCGGGAGATAGACATGTGCCCTCTGGCACACACAGGCAGCCAGAGTCTGTGGTCTCTGCCTCAGGATCTGATCCACATTTCACATTCCTCCAGCTAAATGGTCTAGGAAGTCTGGCACCCCATACACTGGAAAATTTGTGTCTTCAGGATTTACCAGAAAGATTATTTTAGTTGTATGGGACTGTAGCAAACAATGGGGTGGGGGGGGGAATAACAGCACAATGTGTGCTCAGATTGCTATATAAAGTGTCAATTGAAGTATACAGATACCTAGTTAAACACAGTCTAGATAGGTTGCACATCATTACAAATTCTAAAATAAGTCCAATAGACAAAAACAAAAAATGGCATGTTTGCAAGCTTATCATTGAAAATTCCTTGGGCGAACACTCTGTTAGAGATATAAAAACTTTAAATAATTCCAAAAAAGCCTCTTATTTCTTCACCCTGGGAATAGATTGATGTTTTTGTTTTTGTTGAAAAATTTCATGGTTATTACACTACTATATGGGGATATATTGTATGATATATATACTCTCAGATTACATTAAACCATTACATTATACCCAGTAAGATGCTGACAGGATGAAGATTCACTTAAGAAACAGTGAATTCTGTCTCCCATTCCATTTTATGCCTAAGCTTATGAAAGAGGAGAGCAGTTGTTCCAACTATTTAAATTGATATTTTTTCTTGTTCATGTCTTTTTGAAATACATAGAGTTGAATTAGTGCAAGTGAAACATTCAGATTGATGCTACGTTGCTTGCTGTGTTTCAAAGAAAGAGATTAAAAAATATTCTATCAACATGCATGTAATAGAAGAAACCCCAGTGGTGTGGTATATCATAATGAGACACATTGGGTATTCATGTTTTGGAAAGAACCAATTTTGTTATTCCTGATATTGAGACAACCTGAACCAGATTTATGGTTTTTATTTTCTCTTCTTAAAAAGATCAGTGCGTACAAAATACGAGTTCTTAATTTTATTATAGTTAGCTGAATGCGTGGGATTTGCTTTAATCTTAGTAATTTATTTGCATGTCTGCTAATTTACCTAAGTGAATTTGATATTTGCTCTCGGGACACATCCATAATGCCTATGCTTAACATTTCATGAAAACAGTTTCTGCTAAACTCAGACAAGTGCAAGTTGTGACTCAGATTACTACCAGATGTGAAACAGCAAAAATATATTTTCTACGTGTTTATATGTAATGTGTATATCTAAAAGCCATAATTTAAACACTTTTTCCAACGCTACTATGCACTAGTCTCATAGTTAAAATTTTCTTCTGCAAGGGATTGAACTGTAATTGTAGAGTGTTAGTGTAACCCATGCTAAATATGTTTTTTAATGTGTTTATGCATTAAAAGGATTTACTGTTAAAATATCAAGAGCTTCAGTGGTAACTTGTGATTGAATATTAATGCTGAGACTGAGGATGTAGAGTTCTACATAATGAAATCTAGACTACAATACAACAAGCAGAATAAGCAGGACAAAATAACATGTTTCAAAGCATAAAAAATATTTTATCAACAGGTACAAAGCTGAGTAATTAAAAGTTGAGGTTCCAGGCAGCAAGCATCCTTAGCTCTGACTATAAAGAGAAATGAGGAACCATTATTGCTCTAAATACTAAAATAGTAAGTGCAAATTAGAAATCCTTGCAGTTCTGAAAACCTAACTATATGGTTAATATCCATTAATCATCTTATTTTATCGCTTAACTCATTTTGTATATGGGAAAATTGAGAGCCAACAAGATTTATCGACTTGCCCAAGGTCATAGAGCCATTTAGTGACAAACCGGTTTAAAATCCAGGTATCTTAATTCCTGTCTTGAAGTCTTCAAGTGCACCAAGCAAAGTGTACTGCAGAAGATTTACAAAGTATTTTTTTAGGACGAGTAAACAGTTAAGGGCAGAGTTTTATCAACAGGCAGGCTGGGTTTTTTCTTTCCAGGTTTTTCCACTTAACTTGATGACTGTAGTAGGTTTCATGATATAATTTAGCTTCCGTTTTGTATCCCATACTGTGAAGTTACATATTTTTACCTGGAAGGGATTTTGTGTGGGATAAATGAAATTTATTTAATTGCTTAGCTTGGTGATTGGCGCATGGTAAGTGCTGCATAAATATTATTTGTTATTTTTATTGTTTTCCTGTCAAAACATGATAACACATTACCTTTAAAGGTAGCTTATTTCAGTGGAAAGACTGGAATGAAGACTTTTAGATTCCTCTGCTTTCATACCCTCCTTGGGGTTTCCTATTGATCTGTATAATTCACAATGTCCATTCAGAAAGAGACAGAGTTATGTGAACACTGCGTAGCCTTTTCAGTCAAATGGTTTGAATTAGTCATTAGAATTAAAAACTTCCTTTATGAGTTACATTCATAGTATTGGAACACCAATGAAAGACAGTATTGTGCGTATTTAGTAAATTTGTGATCCCTGTCTTTCTTTCCATCTGTTGTGCAGTTTGTCTTACAGTTTCAACAGGTCTATTTTCTTAGTTCTCTTTAGTAGAACTGTCTTCTAGAACATACGCCAGAGTCAACCTAGCACATGTTTTCGCTGGCTCACTGATTTCAGGCTCCTTCATCTCTGTTTAGTCTGTGTAATGCTTGCTGCCAGACATGTTTAAGTAAACACGTACACAGTGAGTCTGTAATGCTGATTCTTGCATTCAGGGTTTGCCATCCCGTGCCCCGTAGTGCTTTTATTACACTTTGCAGCTTATTCCCCAAACATATAACTTCCTCTCCCAGCAAGCTTTTATATCACTGTCTCCCCAAATATAACAGATTCCTTTGTATTCTTGGTCTGTGGGGTTATTTCTTTATCCTGGCTAGAATTCACCTTCACCAAGATTCCCATAGTGTTTATTGTTTGGCATTTGGTTCTATACTGCTTATGCGGATGGTGCGATGCTTTAACGCTTTTACTGTTTTATAACTTCCCCAAAATGTGAGCTCCTTGAGCGGCTCAGCAACCAGAGGGCTGCACAGAACAGACCCTCAGCCGATATTGCTCACCTGATTTATTTAAGTAACTTTAGGTATGAAATGTAAACAAGTGTAGGATGTGAGAGCATAGGCTTTTCTGAGTATAGCAGAACCACTTTTCTAAACGAATCCTCAAGTTTTCATAAACACGGATTTCCAGATTTCAGTTCACTTCAGGAATCATTTAGCAAGAGTTTTGAGTCAGTTTCAAATAGATTTTAGGTTTCATAGCAGTGCATTTCCTCCTATACAAACCCAGAGTGCAATTCTCACTCTATAAAGAGATGTATTACATACTTTTGGGGATTGGGTAGCAGATATAGCTGTAATTTAATACTCAGCAAGGGTTAAAAACTGACCTTGAGCTTTGGAAAGGCTGTTAAGAGCTGGAACCCTATCTTTTCTCTTTACCAACAGTGGAACTAGTGACTTAATGTGTCCCTGGGATGTCTTGAACTTCATATCTGCTATGAAAGATGGTGCCCTGGAAGTGCAGCCTCATATCTTCCCAGCCCAACTCAAGGGACCCTGCAGGTTGCCATCACACAGTCATGGAGGTGTTAGTTCTGAATTTAAATGTGCATGAGACCCTGAGTCTGAGACAAAGTCAGCTAAGCCATTCACGAGAACCCTGGGTGGTGGTGCTGTTCTGATGTGGGCTCTTCACCATATTTTGTTGTTTTTTCTTTCTTCTCAAATATTACTAGCAGAAAGACACAGGTTTGTTCCGGTAAAATATAGAAAATACACCTTGAATTTTACAATTTTTTACATCGCCAAAAGTGATTTTATAGCTCAAGAACAACGAATCTAAAATGTGTTGACCACTTTGGATATAATTTACTGGATTGACCTGATGTATTATTCTTGGAGGAGATGCTCGATAAGATATTAAGCTAGACTGGAACAGAAGATTGAATTAGAAGCCCATTTTTCCCTCATTACCATTTCACATAAACTGGAGTGTTAGTATGCCATTTATGTTTTTAATTTATTGAAGCCTCTAAAGTTTCACACAGAAGGGATAGTGAATATTTGCTAAAGGAATAGATGAAAAGAAAGTTAATTTGCACATCCATTTGGCTGGTAAACATGCACATTAGAAAGCTAGACTAATTTTTTTTTACTATTTTGATGATAAAAGCAAGAAAACATTATTTTAGGAATAAGGAAGTTCACATACTGACCAGAAGATTAAAATTTTTTAACGTCTAAAATCCCTCATGTTAAAATTTACATTGAGAGCCTCTCATTACATGTTTACCTAAAAAGACAAACTCATTTATTCAAGTGTAACAGCATTCAGTTAAAATCACACAAATCATAAATATAAATCACATAGCTCAATGCATTTTCATAAAGGGATCCCACATGACCACCAACTAGATCAAGAAATGGAACCTTCCCAGCACACCGGAAACTCCCTGGTGACTTTCCTGGTTAGTAGCTCTCTCTTCCTAGATTAACCATTTTCCTGATTTGAAATAGCATATATTTAGACTCCTTTGAACTAAATAATTATGCATTATATACTCTTTGCTGCCTAGCTTTTTTTCACTTAGCATTGTGTTTATGAGATTCAGCCATGTGATTCCTCTAGTCATGGTTTGTTATTTTATCTGCTGCATAGTAATTCATGGGATAGATTGTATTACATAGTTTGCTTATTTCACTGTTGATAGATATTTGGATTGTTTACATTTTCTGCTATTGCAGATAATGCTGTTGTAAAGCTTCTTGTACATGTCTTTTGACATGAGTACAAATCATTTTTGTGGGCTATATGACTATGTAATCACCAGGTCATAGAATATCCTATGTTCAGCTTTAGGAAGGACTGCCACATAATTGGAACTCTTTAAGCATTTAATGAAGAAAGTGCTCTTAAATTTGGGCTTAAATCTATCATCTTAAAATTTCCACCTATATTCCCTGAGGCTCTGTGATCTTTTCTTCTTTCCTTTCTTACCTTTGAATCAATACAGGGTATGAATTGTTAATCATTTCATTCTTTTCTCTTTCTTAGCTTTTTTGGTAGTCTTTTATTCATCTTTCACGATTACCCATGAGCTTCCAAAATGAATTCTTGGTTTATTAGAATGAATCTAAGAGTATTTAGTACTTTTACCACTTCCTGTATAGTACTCCATTTTGTCTCCTTTTCACATACTATCTGTTTTTGCCATTATTGAATTATTATACATTCTGCACCCTAAACCAGTATCATCATTGTCATTATGATTTTAGATAAGGATCTACTTTATATTCCTGTTCATTACTACCTGTAATTTTTTTGTTTTTATTAGCAGTTATTTTCCTCTGCCTAAAAATCTCCTTTCAGCACTTTTTTTTTTTAGTGTTAATCTGTTAGTGGTAAATTCTTTTTTTTTTTGCTTGAAAACACCCTTATTTCATCATCTAATTGTACTAAATGCAGAGTTCTAGCTTTATGGTTAATTTCTCTTAACACTTTAAAAGCATCATTTAATTGTCTTCTGACTTCTATTGTTTCTGTTGAAAAAAAGAGCTCCCAGTCTCATTGTTGAGGCTTTGACAGAAGGCTCTAAGTCTTTTTCTGGGCGTTTTTAAGATTCCCTCCCTGTATTTGATTTTCGAAAGTTTTACTGTGTGTGCTTGAGTGTGATTTTCTTTGTAGTTAATTATCTCCAAATAGTTCTTCTCCCCTTCCAACTGATTCTCCAATTAGACATTTTATTATGTTTCTTAGCTTTATTAAATATTTTCTGTCCTTTATTGCTGTGCATGCCTGTCTTCTTTGTCACCTCCTCTCCTCTATTGTGTCTAATATCCTATTGAATCTTTCAGGATGTTTATTTTAAGTATAATATTCTTTTAGTTTTTAAATTTCCATGTAACCCTTTTAGAACAGACTCAGTTCCTGCCTTAAATTTTAATCTTTCATCTTTTAAAAATATAACAACCACAGTTATTTAAAAATTCATGTGTAAGAAACTCTAAGACCACCTTTGGATCTCTCCCTATTCTTTCTTTCTCCTTGGTTTTCAGTCATTTGTTTTTTTATTTGATAAAGCTGATAATCTTTTATTGAATACCAGACATTATTTGTGAAACTTTTCAGAAATCATTAGAAACACTGAACAATGTTATCTCTTACCAGAAAGAAATTCCAGTTGATTTCTAACATATAGTTGTAGTAGGGATAAATTAGTTTAATTCAGTTTGGGACTGAATTTTTGTGAAGTTAGTTTCAAGTCTTGTTAGTGTAGTTCCACGTTCAAGTCATCTCTCCTTATTCCCAAGCTGTAGCACTTCGGAGTCTTATGTGGAAATCGAGTATATTCCAAGGTTACTCTCTCTTAGCAGACTCTAATTCCTAACTTTTGTTAATCATTCTCCATGAAACATCCAAATATTATATTCTTAACCTGTATTCTGCCTACCTTAGAACTTTTTCTGTAAAGCTGCTTACAAATTCGTAAATGCCTCAACAACATATTTTGTTGTGTTTACCTGAGTGCACCTTCTTTCTCTCTGGAATTATTGCCTGAGAGGTCCTGGCTGATTAGTGGCTCTGAACTCTTTAACTTTTGGTTCTCCAACCCCATAAGGCTGCTGACAATTTACATCATATTCTAATCGTTTTAGCCAGTGCTTCCTGCTCAGTCAGTGTCTTAGCCTCTCTGCCCTGTGTGACTTAGGGATTGGCACATGCCTTGTGGGAATCCTATGTCTATGATGTCTCACCTCAGTGAACTTTTGTTCTTTCTGGAATTTTGACCTCTCAAGTCTTAATTCCCCTTGATAGCTGTCTTCTAGTTGTTTTTATTGGAAGTTCATTTACTACAAAATATTTCACTATTATCAGAAGCAGTTCAATTAATTTATCCTCTGAAATATCGAGCAAATATTTTAATAATATTGATCTAATATATATCAAATAGATAAATATTTGCATATATAACTGTCTTGCTTTCAAAAGTAGCCTATTTACAAGTGGCGTTGTTATGTCTCATTCAACCAGTTACCAGCTCTCAAAAAGGACTTCTAGAACATAGTAACAAAATTTCTTTTCTTCAGGGAATTACATAAAAATTGTTATTTTGTTGTGGAATAACCCAATCTTAATGTGGGTTGTTAAATATAAATAATATATATTCTTTTCCTTTTAAATCTAATTACATACAAAAAAAAATCTTATGGAAAAAGTATGTTTCTTAAGAAACTGATAAAGCTGTCCTCCAAGGGGGCTTTAAATTTTGTACTCCCACCAGCAATATGAGAGGTTCCTTTTCTCTACATCCTTGCTAGTATTTAGTATCAGTCTTCTGGATTTTGGAACTACCTATTTTTAAAAATTAAATATAGCATTATTTTCCCCAGCTTTATTGAGATATAATTTACATAAGATTATGTAAATTTAAGATAGACAATGTGAAATTTTGATGCAAGTATTATGAAATGGCCATCAAAATAGTTAACACCTCCATCAACTTGCATAATTATCTTTTTTTGTGGTAAGAAAATATAAGACTCTCTTAGGTACTTTCAAGTATATAATAAAGTATCACTAAGGTCATTATGCTGTACATAAGATCATCAGAACTTATTCATCTTCTAACTGAAAGATTGTACCTTTTGACCAAAATCTCCCCATTTTCCTATCTCCCAGCCTTACCAACCACCAGCCTCTCTCTGTTTCTGTGAGTTTGATATTTTTGGATTCCTCATATAAGTGCAGTCATACAGTATTTTTGTCTGAATTATTTCACTTAATATGATTATCTTAAAAATCCACACGTTATTGCAAAAAGGTTTCCTTCTTTTTTTATGACTGAATATTTGGTTGTACATATATACCACTTTTTTATCATCTATTGATGGACATGTAGGTCGTTCCCACGTCTTGGTTATTGTGACTCTGCAATGAATGCAATGATACCTTTGAGACAGTGATTTCATTTCCTTTGAATATATGCCCATAAGGAGGATTACTGGATCAGATGGTAGTCCTATTTTCAATTTTTTGAGAGACCTCCATATTATTTTCCATAGTGACTATATAAATTTATATTTCTACAAACAATTTACAAGGAGTACTTTTTCATCTTTGAAAGCATTTATTATCAGTTGTTTTACATTCTCATTTTGATTTGCATTTCCATGGTTAGTGATGCTGAAGATATTTTCATGTACTTATCGGACACTTGAATGTGTTCTTTGGAAAAATGTCTATGCAGGTCTTTGCATTTTTAATCAGATTGTTCTTTTGCTATTTAGTTATATGAGTTATTTATATATTTTTGATATTAACCTCTTACCAGATATATGGTTTGCAAATATCTTCTCCCATTCCATAGGTTGCCTTTTCATTGTTGATTGTTTCTTTTGCTGTATAGAATCTTTTAGTTTTATGTAGCCCACTTGTTTGTTTATGCTTGTGCTTTTGGTGTCTACATGTCTAAACTATCATTGCTAAGACCAGTGTCATAATGCTTTTTCCTTGTTTTCTTCTAAGAGTTGTACAGTTTCAGGTCTTAAATTTAAGTATTTAATACATTTTGAGAGGTTTTTTTGTGTGTGTGTGTGTGAGTGGTATAAGACAGGGTCCAATTTTCATTTTCATCCTTTCCATGTTATTATCCAGTTTTGCCCAAACCACTTATTGTCAAATAGAAGTTGACTATATAAACAAAGATTTAATTGAGCTCTCAGTTCTGTTGCATTTGTCTATATGTCTCTCTTTATGCCAGTACCATACTGTTTTGATTACTATAACTTTGTAATATGATTTGAATACAGGAAGTGTGATGCCTCTAGTTTTGTATTTCTCAAGATTGCATTGGCTACTTGGGGGTCTTTTGTGGTTCCATATGAATTTTAGGAGTTTTTCTTAATTTTGTGAAAAATGCCATTGGAATTTTGATAGGAATTGCATTGAATTTTTATATGCCTTTGGGTAGTATAGATATAGTAACAAAATTAACTTCTAATTCATGAACACAGGTTATCTCTGCATGTATTTGTGTCTTCAGTTTTTTTCATTAATGTTTAGTAGTTTTTAGTATATATATCTTTCATTTCCTTGGTTAAATTTATTCTTAAGTATTTTATTATTTTTGAAGTTACTGAATATGGGATTTGTTTTTTCAGATAGTTCAGTGTTTGTGTGTAGCAATGCAAGTGCTTTCTGCATGTTGATTTTTGTATCCTGAAACTTTACTGGATTTGTTTATTCTAATAGCTTTGGACATTCTTTAGGATTTTATATGTATATGATATCTGGAGATGTAAAGCATGGTGACTATAGTTAATATTGTATAATCAAAAGTTGTTAGGAAAGTAGAATTGAAAAGTTTTCATCATAAAACAATAGTAGCTATGTGCAGTGATGGATGTTAACTAGACTTATTGTGATCATTTCACAATATATACATATATTGAATCATGTTATACTCTTGAAACTAGTATTGTATATCAATTATATACCAATAACAACCTTTCACTATTCTTACCATATTTGGCCTTTGTTATGTCATGGTATGTTCCTCCTATACAATATTTGTTGAGAGTTTTTATCATGAAAAAATGTTAAATTTTATACAATGCTTTTTCTTCATCTCTTGAGCTGATTTTAAGATTTTTGCCGTTCATTTGCATAGGCAAAAACATAGTTTGAAGACACTGAACAAGCATGAGAATCCAAGTTAGAGTGGCCAGTAGTATTGGAATTCTCAGTGAATCGAAACAAAACAAAACTATGATTACTACACTTTTCAGTTTGGAAGTTTCTATTGTTATATCTAGATTCTCAGAGTCTTTCCTCAGCCCTGTCCAGTCTACTATTGAGCCCATCAAAGGTATTCATGACACTACTGTGTTTTTGACCTCCAGAATTTCTTTTTGGCTCTACTTTAGAATTTCCATCCCTCTACTTATGTCAGTTGTTCTTGCATATTATCTACTTCCATGAAAACTCTTAGCATATTAATTCCAATACTCCTGTTATATCTGATTCCCATTATGATGCTTGTTTAATCTCTTTAAACTGTGTTTTGCCTTTTAGTATGCCTTGTAGTTTTTTGTTAAAAGATGGACATAGTGTACTGTGTAAAAGGTAATCAGGTCTTCAGTAATGTAGTGGTGAATGTGGGAGAGGAGAAGCAGTCTATAGTTCTGGGACTGGGTAAGCATTTTGATGAGCCTCTGCACCTGCACTGTGAACCGCACCAGTGCTTCTCATTTCCCTCCCTCCCACCCCTTTAAGTGGGACTGGATGGCTAGAAGGAACTAGAAACTGGATATTTCCTTTTACCCATGTGGAAAGCTAGAACTCCCTGGAGTTGAGTATTTCTCTCCTTCCAAGCAGATTAGCCTCTAATAAAACCCTGGTAGAGGTTAGGTTCTGATAGGTAAATTTCTCCTGAGGGCAAACCTTATAAGAACAGAATGCTCTGGGGTATTTAAAAATGGCTTCTTCCCACCTTCCTTCTGGAACCATGGAGATTTTTCTCAGATATTCATTGTGAGAACCTGGCTGAGTCCCTGAAGTTAAAATTCACAAAAGTGTGGACACCTCCTTATGACTAGGTCCTCCTGGGTTTGTAACTCTTACCCTTGTACACACTGAGCCTCCACATAGTTTAGATTTTCCTACCTGGCACTGGTTTTCTGCAATGACTTTGCCTGTTTGTCCAATTTTGGGGTCATTGATTCCTCTGAGACTTCACTTCTCTGATGAGATTTTTCAGTTTTTCAAATTTTTACTTGTTAGGACAGAACAGTGCCTTCTAAGATTTTTAAATGCCAAGATTTTAAAGAATTAAGATTTAAAATTTTTAAGATTTTTTAAAGGTTGGAAACTGAAAGTGGTAAAATTAACTTTAAGTTTAATTAAAATTAACTTTATCATTTCTGCCTGTGGCACTAGCCTCATTTCATATGTTCAGTAGCCATGTGTGACCAGTGGCTCCTGCATTGGATGAGGATTCTAGAAATCCCTTCCAGGTGCTCAGCTGAAGAGTGGCAGTCTTTCCCAATGGGAGAGGAGACTCACTGAAAGTTGGGCTCCTCTTCTCTAGAGTGGTGCCCTCATGAGATGTTTTACATGTGCTTTTATCTGTACTTTGATCATATTTGCTAAATTTAGATCCAAATCCTGTGAAAGTTGTGAAACATTTGCACTCCATTCTGGGGGTTGGAGGGACAAACCCCATGAAGATAACATTTGACATGTTTTTTTTATAGAATGGCTGAGACTTAAAAACCCAGAAATCAAAGAATTGGAATTGGTAGAAATAATAGCATGAGCAAAATTACCAGAGCAGAAGAAAATCAGGAGTCCACAGTGAAAAGAGTTGCTGCCACTTGTGTGGGTCTAATCCATCTCTATAGCCACAATATAGGTGATCATCACACATGGGAAGGAACGCTTTGCTTCCAGAGTGCACTTGCTCTTCGCCTGTTTCATTATGAGATAAAAACGCATTATTGTCAGTTTGAGTGTATATAGCATGTATTTCCCAAGAGTTCAGAGTCAGATAACATGATTTATGCTTAAAGTGGAAAAAGTACATCAATGAATACTTAGGAGAAATCGTTTAAGGAAATGTTAACAACTTACCTTACTGATTTGGCTATTGGAAATTTAGAAGTCTTATTAATTTTATTAAATTTCAAATCAGTGTTTCATTCTCAGTTAAGTCCATTTTTTGGCAGAATACTGATAACATTCTCACTACTTTGTTTCTAGTCATTCTATATGCTTAACAGAGCAACATAGAAGTTATCAGTGCCCCTTTAAAACCTGCAGCTTCCATGCCATGTGGTCCTGCAATATATTTCTTTTCCCGAGTGTTTTTCCTTTTGGTAAAGGATAGCTCTACTTTATGGATATTGCAGGTGAAAAACATTGTCCAATTCCAATTTAAAAATTGCTAACTCATTATGTCAATATTTGTTCTGCACATTAGTGTATACATTTCAAGGAGGCAGTGTTTGTACATGCCAAAAAATAATGAAAATACTGTAATTCATCAGTTCAAGGCTCTGCATTTATAGGATTGAGTGAGCTGTGTGTGGTTCTCACACTTCCATATTGGTGGTACCTGTTTTGAGCAACTTATTTCATGTGAGTTACAGAGGGAAATCTTCATATATGCTAACGTAAATTATTTTATAATGATGGAAGTTACTAAAACCATCTCTTCAATGTCCTTTATAAAGCAAATACTGACCAATCCCTGCCTTTCTCTCAGAGTCCACAAAGATATATTTAATATATCTTGTTTAAATCTGGTTCTTAATGTAGGAACCAAAGACACTACTAACACAGGACTTGAGGCAAAGAGAATGAGCAGGAGAATGGTGATTCTAACGTGGTCATGATTTGTTTTTCAAGTTAATTCAAGAAATATTTAGGAAGTACCAGTCTCTATCCTATGGATTATATATAAAGAAGGGCTTTTGATCTCTAGGTGCTCACAGTCTAGTAAGGATAGACAAGAAAACATACATGAGAATATAAAAGTATGAAAATAGGAATATGGGAGCAGAGAGAACCAAGAGTTGTGCTCCAGGGGAGATATTAAGGAAGGTTTTTCACAGAAAGTGATACCTGCGTTGAGAGTTAATGGGTTGTACGAGTGCCCCTAGGTAACAATGTTGGAAAGGAATGGGAATTCTTGAAAGAGGCAATAATAGTTTTCTTCTGGGGAATCTCATTCTTTCACCTAGATCAAGGCTTTCACTTGGACAGAATTTGGGAATAAGGTAGGGCCTAGTTTCAAGAGAGAAGGTAAAATGGAGGAGCAAAAATTGGAATGAGAATCAAAGGCCTGTAACAGGGTCATTTAGACTGTTCATTTCAGAGAACTAATATAGCCAGCTACAATGGAAATAAGTAGAAGCAATCTGCTTTTCTTTCTGCAATCAACACTTCTTTATCATGCAATATTCACCTATCCTCTTACATTCATGTAAAATGGAACCACTTTATCTACTGAGCATCATGTGACAAACAAGATGTGACCTGCATCCAGAAGGTGGTGGGGCAGTGAGGGGACTTTGGGGAAGCAGGAACCATGCCTTGTGGGGAGGATAGGGTTTTAGCAATCCACGTCTCTCGGAGCCTGCAGCTATGTGGACTGCAGCCACAGAGTTCCAGCAGGGCTGAGGGAATTGTAAATAATCCCAGGAGTGTAGTTGCTCTAGAATAGTAGGAGCAAGTTTGGCAGTGCCATTTAAATGAGGCTTATTTACAAGTGGGTGGCAATTCTGTTTAAGCTTATTGAGAACTATAGTGTAAGCTGGATTCAAAGTGAAGTGACACAATTCTCCAGATCAGCAAACAACTGGAACAAGTTGCTTTGAACTCTTTGTGCTCAATCTGCATATATGCTGGTTTATGCTAAGGGTAAGGCAAAAGGCATAGCATTCGCACGGTATTGCAAAAAACAACTGGATTCAGTACCACATAGATAAAGATTTAAATCCAAACTTATTATTTTCTCACACTATGATGCCGAGGAATTTATGGGGATAATGGTATGAACTTAATGGGAATGCTATAAGGATCATATGAAATGCGTACAAAGCTTCTGGTAGAGCGTCTTGCATGAAGCAAATGCACAGTATATGTTAGCTACTCTTTTTCTGAGCCTTGAAAGATAAAAACCTATGTTCTTGGTGGTTTCTAATTTTTATCATTAATTTTAATTATTCCAATAATTCTCATTGTAGACTAGTTGTAAAAGAAATAAAAATAGTAAAGGGAGGAAGTTATCCATAATTATGCCACTAGATAACCATGGTTAGATCCATTATTTTTTAACAAATTGTGTGTGTGTGTGTATGATGAGATATGGAAAGGTATACAATATGTAAACTATGTGGTGATTTTATATATATGTGTGTGTGTATATCTATCTATATATAAAATACAGGGATATTTTCTCATGAGTACAATGCAATCATCACACCTAATGAAATTATCTTTTAAAGTTTTAATATTATTTAAAAGGACCATTCATAATATTTTGTTATCTCTCTTAAGTATATTTAAACTTAGAACAATAATTTCTACTCTCAAGTTTTTTGATGACATTGATTCATTAGAGAAAATGAGTCAATTGTTGAGGTAGAATAATGGCCCCCAAAGACATCTATGTCCTAATTTCTAGAATCTGTGAATATGTTACCTTACAGGAACAAGGGGATTTTGCTGTTGTTTTAAGCACCTTGAGGTGGGAAGAGTTCACTGGGTTATCCAGGTGTGCTCAATGTAGTCTCAGTGTACTTAGAAGTGGAAGGCAGAGGCAGGTGAGGAGATTTACAGGGAAATGTCATTGCAGAAGAGTGGTCAGAGAGATGTAATATATTGCTGGCTTTGAAGATGGAGAAAGAGGGCCACAGACCAAGGATTATGGGTGATGTTTTAAGCTGAAGAAGATAAGGAGAGGGCCTCTCTAGAGCCTCCAAAAAGGAATGCAGCCTTCCTTACTTTGACGTTAGCCCTGAGAGACCCGTGTTGTACTTCTAACCTACAAAACTGTAAGTCATGACATTTCTGTTGTTTTAAGACACTCAACTTCTTGTAATTTGTTACACTAGCCATAGAAAAGTATTATCGTTGTCTTGCAGAGCATTTCCATTCTGAGTTTGTCTGATTCTTGGTGGTATCAACTAGCCTTTTCTATTTCTTCATATTTATTGTAATATTATTTGTCTCTAGAGTCTTGAATACCTTCAGACATTTATTTTTCTGGCAAAATACTGAATAGGTGGTGTTTTAAGCTTAATATTACATGTATGTCATGCATGCAACGTCTGCTTGTACGCTTAGGGTAGCTAAGATTGATTATTGGGTTCAGGTGGTGGCATCTCGACCCCTGTGTTAAGCTCCCAATTAACATACATTGCCAGAATCAATTACAAAATAATGATTTAAAAAATTTCATCATTGCTCATTATTGGGATTTACTTGTAAGAATAATTTTCTTTTATAAGCTAAGTTGATTGGGTTACACTGAAATAATTCGTACAAGAAAGGATAAATGTTAATTTTCTTTTAAGCAAATTTTCAGAATAAGGAGATGGTGCTACGTTTACTCTGTCAAGTTAGTTGGATTTTGGATTTCCTTCTTTTTCCTTTAAAAAATACGAACTCAAACGTTTGTTTCGATATGAGTGTGTTTGACTATTTGCAATAATTGTTTATTTAAATTGTTCCATCTTTGGCCTCTTCGTGCCATTTTGCTGAGACTCACTGATGACTAACCATTTCAGTAAAACAAGGTATCACAGTTTTATCTTGTACATTTCCTACCCCAAAGTCTGTAGTCAACCACTTCTCCAATAAAATATGTTGACATACACATTGTAAGTTACCCCATTGAATATTTATCACTATTTAGCTGTGTTATATGAAACACACGTAAAACATTGAACTTAATGTAACTTGTGATTGTGTCTTAGATGTTTTTCAGAAATATTTTCAGAATTAAATGGTCATAATAATGTATCATCACCACATTTGTTAAAATACATTTATGTGGTAGGTGTTGTTAGGCATTACAGAGATAAAAATGCAAGGTGGGACATTTGATTTTAAAAAATTGCAGTTTGACTGATAATACTTTTCTATTGGGTGTTAATTAAGAGCCTAGAAAATAAAGTGGAGCTATGCTTTTCATTGAAAATTTAAACACTGCACAAAACAAGACCATATAGTCCTCTAAGTACTTTCACAGAAGGATATGTACAACCTCAGAATGGTATTTTGGTGGGAAGGATTGAGTTGGATGAGGAAGAGGGTCGTTGTGGAGAGCTTTAAGGCTATCTAACATTTTACATCTTAAAAATAAATTATATATGACAAAGTTAACCTTTGTTAAATCTCAGTGGTGGGTAAATGACTATTCTATTGTATTTTTCCCTTTTTTTTAAGTTTTAAAAGAAAAATAAATTGTCTTGCCTGGTTTCCTCACTAGAACATAATGTTTTAGGGGGAAAAGATGATGCTTTTTTCTTTTTTGCTTTGGTCCCCTTATTTAAACCAGAGATTTGCAAATAAAAGCTGCTGTAATTCTTTGCTGGAAGGTCCTTAAGTTATGAATTTAGGATTTATATTTTAAATGATTTTGGCATTTAGGATGCCTTTTAATATTTCTCTAATTGATATGGACCTTGTTAGTGGTAAATTAAACTGTGCTGATTACATTAAATGTAGAACAGTAATGGTGAATTGTGTAGAATATTTAGTTTTGCTTCTTTCAGTTAAAAATGCAAGTGCTAGGGCTTTCTTCTTCTCTCTTCTCTTCTTCCATTTCCAGTTGTACTGAGAAGCTAAACAAAATTATTGTGGTACCAAGTAAATGGCCATTGTGTATTTATCAGAACAAGAGAAATAATAGTTTCAATTTTTGAAAACTGAAAAAAAATGTATCTTGAACCCAAATAGCTTTGAACTGACTCAGCACCTCCCCTGAAGCACACATTTTACTCTGGTGTCAGGTGGAGTCTCTCAACAGCCACACTCAATGTCTCAGGGATTTAATGACCATCACAGAATGGTGGAAGCTTCCCAGTATTGTGCAAGGGGTTTACATAAAGACCTAGACCTCTTTTAGTACAAACCCTTTACACTCACGTCTATCTGTGTAGTTAACTGTGTTTCAAACAGCTCTTCACTCTGAAACATTGATAATAATGTTTTGATTTAAAGAAAATTTGGTTGCTTTTGCTCTCAGGAAATTCATCCTTCAGAAACCCGCTTATAAACTGTTAAACAGACTAGAATCCCATATGCCTAATACCTAGCTTTAATCTTTGAATCTAGGGAGTTAATGGAGTTATGAGGTTTTGACTTCTCAACTAATCTAGATTGCCAGTATTGAGAATTTGATGAAAGCTAGAGACCCTTTTTGAAAAAACTTTGCACATATACAAAGTTTTATGTCTAGTATTAGAGTGTTCATGGACTTTTCAAAGTCTAATTCAAGAAGTCATGCTATGAGAAAGACAGCTTGTATACCCTAATGTAAATAGACTTCAAAGAGACCATTGACAGAGATATTTTTAAAAATCAGGTATATTTGTAGTAATACAAGGCAGCTGGGCATCTTTAAAACTGTGGAAATTTTAAATAAGTGGGTTAATTTAAAAATCCTGTTTGTACAATTAATTATAGAGTTACAAGTAAGTTATTTATCCTCAAATCTAGAAATTATTTTCAAATAGCATGAAACTGTCATATATATGCAACATGTGTGTGTGTACATGTAAATATGAATTATTTCAGATCCCTGTTAGAACATAAAGACTGGAGGAGAAAAGACAGCTCATTTTTCATGATATTTCTTTCACCATGCTCAGCTTACATAAGCCTTTATGCTTCCTACATTGGCCATTGTGGTAAACAGAGAGGAAAAAAAGTGAGTAGATATGATGACTAAGAAACCTTTTGAGTATTTTTCAATATTTTATAATCAAGTTTTATTATCCCCAAAAATGTTTGCTGAAGGTTTTGTTGAATTTGCCTTCCCAACTCTGAACTTCCTTATTATTTAATGAAAGCCATTTTAAAAGCCGGAGTGAATATACTCAAATTATCTTTATAGATGAGTTGTTAAACAAAATGCATTTTGCTAACTTAAGAGATAAACATAGTCAAAATTGGTTTTGATACCTAAAATGAATCCAGGTGTGTCAGGAACTCATTGTATAACTGTAGGACTGGAAACTGTCCAAATTTACTTTGTTGTGGAAAGTGTTTTTTAAAGGATATATAATATGTGCAAATTGTGTATCTATTATTAATACAAAACAGTATTCTCAGCAATTATTTAGGATGTTGATGAATAAGTTTTTTCAGGAAGAAGTATTTTATCTTTGAAATGGCTTAGAATTAATGGTGTACGACGATACTTAAAAAGAGACCAAACTGTAGTCAGCTTTATTATTATTAATTTCTCTTCAAATAATGCATCCTCTTATTGTGTACTCTGACCACCCTGTCCTTGTTTTAGCACTAGTTTGGGCACCAGGCAGTGTGTTAGCTAACAGGGCTATATGTCAGGAACCTCAGTTCTAGTTCTGTACCTACAAAAAATTGATCTGTGAAGATCAAGAAATTGTTGTGTCACATTAAATATCTGGGTCTCAATTTGTCCATCTGTAAAATAAAGGCATCAGATTACATGGTTCCTAAAATTCAATCTATAGTATATTAGCAACAATTCAGCGTTTAGTGGTAAGAATTTTTGGAGTGCCTGTGTTTTTATGGAACCTGTAAACACAGCACTGTTGTGGGAAGCGTAAGATCATTTAAGTTCTCTAACCTCTGTATTGCTATACAACCTTGCATCAATGTTGTTTTTATTATCTGGGGAATGAGAAAGCTGGACCAGGTGATTTCAGTGTTTCTTTCTTGTTTAAGGATTGTCTTGCTAATGGGTTTCAGCCCTGAGCATGCTTACTAAAGATTCAATGTGACCAAGGAATGAAATGTGGATAAAGTTAAGGTTCCTAGGACCAGGATTCTCACCTGGCCCTGGTTGGCTGGCTCAGTGCGCATGTGTGGGCAATACATTGTTACTGACTTTATAAAGAGCTCCACCCGGTGCTCTGGGTGACACAGTGGAACAACTGCAAGGCTACAGGAGAGCAGAAATGAGACTGGAGTGGCGGCAGCACCAAGGACAGAGACTGAGACTGCTGCGGAGATAGAGAGGTCCAGAGGCAGAGACCGGCTTGCTGCATGCAGACTTGCTACGAGTGGATGGGATTCTACTGATTGACCTGCCACCGTGGGAATAAAGTTGGGTATAAACCCTTTCACCCCAAGAACATTCCACTGTCATTCCTCCGTCTCACTGAATATTTAGTGAACGTGCCTGGGGCTGAAACCCATTGGCAAGACACTATTCATCTGTTTAACAGCCCAAAGGTTGTCTCATTCTTTCAGATTAAAGGCCAGCATTATAATGACTTGGCAAGCCTACCGTAAGCTGAGTTCCCTTCTTTCTTTGGCCTTTGGACCTATTGCTCTTCTCCTTACTCTCCAGTGCATCAACCTGCTTTCTTTGTCTCTAAAGTACTTGGTACTTTCAAATATATTGTTTAATGTGTTTATTCATTGTGTGTTTTCTGATCTTTTCCATTAGAACACAATACAGATCACTGTATTCATTGTGCCTAGAAGACTGACTAGCATATAGTTGACACAACATTCAAAAAACGATTGTGGAATGAATAAATATACAAATAAAAGAATTGATTTTTTATTGAAACAACATGAGATCCTAAATTTATAGAATATTGGCACAGGAAAATAAAATCAGTAACCTTTTTGTTGTTTACATTGGCTTTTTACTTTTGTATAATTATGTTGAAGAAAGTTGATTTGTTTTTCTTAGGCTACTCTTCATTTTAATAGGATTGTCCTCAGTGATATAAACTATCCATGATCATATTTATTCACTGAATTTGCATTGGTAATAGTATCTGAGTCTCCCACAGTAGTACCATCATCTTCTGTTAAATCCTGCGGGAAGCAAATAGAAGAGGAGAGAAAGAGTAATGGAGAAAATACACAAGGAAAAGGAGAAGGTCAGACCAGTGCTGTGTGCCGCTCTGTATGTTTTAGCCACGTCGGTCCTTCTCTGTCTTCATAAGGGCCGCCTCATATTTGCCTGTTGAGGAAGGTGAGCTTTACTCTGTGTGATACTAAGAGATGTCGGTTGGTGAGGCATAGATGAAGAAAGGGAAAAGAGTAGGTTATTTGTAGAGGACTGGGAATCTTTCTTTGCTTTCTAAATCACAGTGTACTAATTCTTTTCCTCTAGGAAAATAAAATATTCATTTTACTTAGAAAATTATTTCCAAGGTCTGTTTCTCACAGGTGACAGTAATCTTTTCCCCATGTAACATACCTTTTCATGGAAACAGACTTTTGAAAGCAAGCAGGAAGGGAAAGCCTTGATGCTCTCCCTGCAGGCTTCCTTCTTGCTCCTGTAACAAGAGGATGAAGAACCAGACAACACAGCAAGGGGCAGGGCATGCTTGGCAGAAACAACAGCTTAACGACAAAATTATGAAACATCAATTATAGAGAAGGGCGTTGAGTAATGATGACAACAGGCACCGCTTTGTTTACACACAAAAAAATTGTCTCCCCTCACTTTGTGTTCGACCTTGAAAACACAGGCTCATTAGTCAGAAAGAATCTGCTCTCATTCGTCTTCAAATTAGAAATGGCTTTGGGAATGTGGTCCATACCTTTTATCTGCTCATACACTGCTCAAGAGGATTTATCAACCTTGATTTTGGGAAAATCATTGCAGATCCTGCGCTACCTGGTTAAGTAAGAAATGGCTCTGAAAATACTTTCTCTTGTCAATGGAACGCCATTGAGAATTAAGAAATTTCAGATAATTCTTTCTTCATTATTAAACTAAAGAGGGACTCAAACATGAGCAAAAGAAACCAACTGAGCAAGTTGGAAACTGCTGTAATCCATAAATGCATAGTAATTGTAACAAGTATCATCTTTATTGGGTTTATAAAGCCCTGTATCGTATTTGGGTCAGTCTTCTAAACAGCACTCTGAGTTAGGTACAAGAGCTGTGTACTTGTTCTTGGTACTGGTTGCTGTTTTATCTTGTAACAAAAATGAGATTCTGCTAGAGTGGCTGTCCCAACCCTGCTGGAAGGGCTAGGAGTTTCTGTTACATGATACATACTACTTACCAGTGGCTCAGGCAAAACTCGGGATTTAAAAATTTTACCTGGGAGATTGGTAAGGTAAATTTGTCCTCAGAACTCTGTCCTCTATGTTAGGAAGGGGTTCAATTCAGTGTCGCAGGGAAGTCAGACAGAGTGAAACCAAAGTCAAGAAAGCAAGCAAATTTATTGCACACCTCTGACCTAATGTCTGACAGGCCCCAACTGCCCACTGCAAGGCTCCTTTTATGGCGTTTGTGGCAGGGCAGAGAAGTCCTTGACTGACAATTTTTGGCCCTTGTTACTGGATATGATCAGTGAAATGGGGACATGGGCTGTGCCTCTTCTCTGATGTTTCTTTATCTAGAAGGTCTCTGGACATTCCCTGAGTCATTCCTGGCTCCCGTGGCTTCATCTGATTAACTCCCTGAGTCATTCTTGGTCAGCTCTATTCTCTTTCCATTCTGCTCATGTCTATCTTTCTGCCTAATAGGTTGAGCTCATAAATTTTTCTCTAATGATGGAATGTTGTTAGACTCCAAGTAGGCCATTAGTATGTAAAATAACAACAAATATATCTCAAGTTAAAATAAAATTAGAATAAATAAGAGTAACAATAGCTATAACAATAGCTGACAACTTAATAAAGAAGTCCTACTACCCTAGTTTTCTGGCATCAGAAACACGTGTACCAAGTGTAGTGCTAAATTACAGAATTTTAAGATAACATTTAATAGCACAGGTGTCCCCAAGACCAACCTTAGACTCAGTGATTCCATGGATGACCCATGGTTATGAGTCATGATACTCAAGGTTATGGTTGATGACGGTGAAAAGTTAACAGATGAGAATCAACAAAGGGAAAAGGCACATGAGGAAAGTCTGGGAGAAACCAGCTTGAGCTTCTGGATGTCCCCTCCAAGTGGAGTTTCACAAGATGCACTTAATTCTCCCATCACTGATGTGTGATAACAGGTATGAAATATCACCAACCAGGGAAGCTCACGTGAGCCTTGGTATTCAGAGTTTTTTACTGGTTGTCACCCAGGCAGGCATGTCTTTTGACTTATATGTCCAGCTACTTGGACTCCGGAAGCTCAGTGGAAAAGACAGTCACACTGTTAGCATAAACTATTTGGTCAAATTAGTACTGCCCAAGGCAGCAGGTGTACAAAAATAATTCTTATCAAGTAAAACTTTGAAAGGCCCAGAGTTCAGCAATCATCAGCCAGCCCTAGGGCTGGTCCTAAAAAAAAGGCCTTTCTTGGGAATGTACAGGGTTTAAACAACACAGGGCTGCTGCCCAACCCTTTTCTGCATGCTTGTTACCTCAGTGTACAAATGCTAAAATCATTAAGTGAAGAAATATACTCTTTGAGACCAGGTTCCTCTCAACCATTACAAAGTCATTCAAATATGCTGTATATTTTGATCAGTTGACTCTTTTGTACATTTTGTATAATGTAATTTAATTTACTGTAATATTTAAAAAAATAAACCTAATTTATATTACTCTAAAAACATACCTTTACACATTCCAATTTGTTGATCTATCCACCTATCCATCATACTAACGGAATCAGTTCACTCTTTAGCTGCCTCCTTAAGCACTAAGGACATAAAACCTAAGATGTTTTCTTCTGACTTTCCTTGAGTTTCTTCTCCAGCCATATTTCATAAACTTTTGTGTTTATTTAAATGAATTGGCAAACTATTTTCAACTTTACCTATTGATACCATGATTTACTCTTTACTTACCTATTTTGTTATCAAAAAATAATGTACATGGTTTTAAAAACAAAGTTTCAAACAGGTAAAGAATTCCTCTGTACAATTTGAAGTTTCAATAAAACATGTAAAAAAAAAGTGTAGCAAAACTATATAAAGTTACATGAAGCTATTTAAGATCCTTTTTTTTTGTGTAAAATATGAACTGTGAAAATTCTAATCATTCACCTCAGAAGTTTGACTATATAAGATTATAGGGTACTGCCCAAAAGCCCATTGGATATGTTATGTAGCATATATTGCCTCTCTAAATTGAAAATTTCTGAGTTCTGAATTCTTTAATCACCAATGAATTTTGGATCTTTATAGAGACCTAGGCTATGAAACCTCTTGCACAACTCTACGTCTCATTTCCCAGAGGAATACTTTTGACCTTTTTACTTGGTATTTATGGTTTGTACCTTCATATTTCTAAATAATGTGCTTCATACTATTCTTGCATTTTCAGTTTTGGAAACTATATATTGACAATAATAACAAGATAGAAAATAGACATTTATTTCTCTCATGTCAAACCTTTACTCTCCCATACTTTTACAACAGTTCTTTTTAGGGGATGTTTAAAATTTGACTTTGTAAGTTAGAACTGAGACACACAGTATAATTATGATTTTTATTCTCTATAATTTTAGGGTTTACCTGGAGTGAATAATACCCCTTCTTGCTTCCTTTTTTAAAATGTAAATTTTGCCAATCCAATCTAATCAAACTTTATTAAAGAATCAAAAATATAATCTAAATACGACCAAAACCATCAGGTCGATCATCTGTCAGTTTTGTTTTCTTGGAGCCCTCCTTCCTTCTACACACTACCCTGGTTTCTCTTTGGACCTTTTTCAAGCTGCCAACCTGGGGCTTCCTCACATAAGCAACACTGTAATTTTCTTCACCTTTCTTCTATCTTGGCTTTCATATTTTTTGGATTCTGTGATTTTGGACACCAACTGGTGTACTGCAGTACAGTTCTGATAACCACTAAGAATTAACACAGATTCCACAAATTAGACATGGCCCTCACCTTCCCTTATTTCAGACACCAGCTGCACTTTGGGGGGTCACCAACCACCTACAAAACTCTTACCAACTGTCTACAAATTCAGAGGTTCCCAGTATACCATGATATTCAATATTTTGCTAGAATGACCCAAAGAACTCAGGAAAGTACTTTTCTTAAAGTATATCTTAATTATAGAAGATACATATATGAGGCATGGTCTGGAAAGGTCCCCAACCCCAAGTTTCCATGCCCTGTCCCCATGGAATCACTCCCTAAGTACATCAAAGTGTTCACCAACCAGGAAGCCCCAGTGAGCTTGATGTACAGAATTTTATCAGGGATTCATTACAGAGGCATGACTGATTAAATCATTGGCCACATGACTGAACTCAAGTTCCAGTACCCTTCCCCTCAACAGAGGTTGATCTGACTCAAAGTTCCAACCCCCTCTGATCACACGGCTAGCCTTTCTGTTGAACTGGCTTAGTGCTCATCATCTTATTAACATAAACTAAGGTGTGATCTAAGGATTTCATGGTTAAAAAGACATTCCTATTATTTGGGAAGTTCCAAGAATTTTGTCTCTCTCCCAGGAACCAGAGATAAAGGTCAAAATCTGTATTGTACAATACCATGTCTTCCTTTCTTTGTTACATTATTTTGGTGGAGTGTATCTTCTAGAAGCTTTCCATGCTTCTTAGGAGGTACAGTTCTGAGATAACTGTTTGAAAATACACCTCTCTGTCACATTTATGGATAGTTTGGCTGGGTATAGACATCAAGGTTGGTTATAATTCTCCACCAAGATTTTCAAGGCATTGATTCACTGTCTTCTAGCTTCCTATGTGGTAGTTGAGTAATCTGATATCTTCACAAAACTTATTATTTGTATTAGACCCATCTCCCTCTTGCCCCCTCTTCATTCTCTGGAAATGTTTTATATCTTTCTCTCATTGGATTCTGAACTATCACTGTGTTGTGAGTCAGTGTGATTCTGTTTTCTTACAGATCATATCCTTATTTTTCACTCATGTCACTTGTCCAAAGCTGCTGTGCTCTGGTTCTGCTCAGTGTTGTCTTTACTTTGGGATCCAGGCCGGTAGGTCTGCCAGGTATCATGGGAAAGGAAAAAGAAATGGTAAATCAAGAAATGGATTTACTTCTGCTAGAAGTGCTACCCCTGGTCATACTTTATTAAACAAAGAAAATTCAGTAGCACAGGGAGGGGACACAGTAGGAAAGATTCAATTTACCAGTGTAGGTCCTGAAATGATCACATTACTTATGAATGTCCATTTTACTTCTGATCAGTCATTTTTTTTAGGAAGAAATCTTTCATTTTCCAGCCTAGGAGGTATATCTCTGGCCATTACTGTCTTGGGAGTTGTATAGGGAATTTGGGGATTTCACATTTCACAATCTAGAACTACCATTAATCATCCTGTTTTCAGTATAGCTACCCCATGCTCAGTCATGCCTGTGTCCCTAAATGCTAAGAGGTTCTAGCTCAAACTTTCATAGATTAAATTTCTAAGTGTCTGCCAAGATGGATGAAAGTAATCTTATATTGGGTGGAATTGGGGAAAAGATGTTATGATGCTGTACATATAATGCATTTTTTAAAATTATATAAATTTTAAAAATTTTTTTTAAATTTTTAAATTTAAAAATTTTTTAAATTATATAAATTTTTTAAAAAATATAATGCATTTTTTAAAAATTTAAAAAAATTTTTTTAAATTTTTAAAATAAGGTTTGAGGCAGAACCACCCTCATTCTCTTCAGAAATCCAAGCGTCTGATCCCTGAATTACACGGTTGCTATTACTTTGCTTCTGATTGACTTACTCATTCTATAAGCAGTTACATTTTTTCTCTTCTGACAAGCCAGCTATCTCTAGCTGCTTCCTGTTCTCCAGAACGTCTTGATATTTTTATTCTTCTGTCAGACTTGTCATTTTCTTTCCTGTTTTGTTTTGTCCATGTGACTGTATATCTTGGAAACAAATAGTTTCAGTGGGGATTTTAGAATGAAAGAAACAGAAATAGGTAATGTTTTAACCGATTACATTTAATTGAAAGCTTCCTAGTAATAACTATATATTTACTTAATCATCATCATGGTGTTTTTGTATCACATGGTATCTATATTTATAGCTGAAGGTATTTGCTTTTCTTATACAAAAAAATTCTCTATATTTCTGCTAAGTATTCACAATACACTGTTGTACCAGATTACTCAATACATTGTTTTTTACTCACACCCTAGAACTCAGTCTTTTATTTTTGCTCAAACCTCTAGAATATTCATTCTTATCATGGATTCACCCAATATTCAGTTATATTGAAAAAATGTATTATTTTTCTTTTATATACTTCAGAGTTTTAACATTTTTTTCCACGTGCCTTCAGTATAGCCCTTGATGTTAAAATCATTTGCTTGACTAATAGAAAAAATAAAGTTTGTTATAAAACATTTCATTTCCTTCTTGGGCACACTATGTAATTTTTATGTCTTGTCCCAAGGGCAATAAATTAGGATGTTTAGAATTAACATTGTTAGTGAAAGCAGAACTGTTTGGTTAAAGATTTTATGAGAACAAGGTACTTAATACAAGATATTTAAAAGGTCTTGTTTCTCTACTGTCCATAAATTGAGTATCTGACTCCATAGTAATTGAAAAAATTTCACTGTGAACTAGCACATAGTGAAGAACCAATGGTACATGATGATATTTTTTACTTTTATTTTGTAGCCAAAGAATAAGCTACTATTATAGTTTGAGAATGCGATGCTACGTCAAGCATGCCCAGGTCTCAAGGACTACTCCTTGACTCTTAACTTCAGGTAGAGGTGACATTTGTAAATGAAGTATTTTTTCTCCTGGATGTTGTAAAATTCATGATAAATGGGTGGAACAGAAATACATTCACAATTTTCTTCCTTTCTTGAAGGAACATACTGAAGAATAGACAAATTAGGATCAATGTCATAGGTTGGTGGTTTAGATAAAAATATGTGTATGTTATATATAGTATATATTGTTATATATGAAATATATATATGTATATGCATCCTATATAATGTGCATAGCTGAAACTCCTGTTTTTCAAGCAAGTATTTTGTAAATCAAGTTATGTGTTTGAATGTTTTGAGTGAACTGAACCCATTCTGTGGGTTGTATATTGAGTTGGTCTATTAGGAATGGAAATGAAATGTTTAGTTTTTCTGTTTCCAGGAATGATATTCAAAGTATCCCTTACCATCTGGTAAACTTACACAATTTTCATTTCTTCTTTAATTAATACAAATCGAACTCATTTTGAAAGTTCAGACTCAAACTATATTTAAATTTATCTTCCTTCTCTCCCCTGATCATATGCTTAAATTGCATTGCTGCTTGGAGTAAAGGAGGAAGGCATGTTCAACCACAATACACATCTCTACATTTTTCAACTCTTACTGTGTTGGAGTCACACAGACATGAAAGAAAATTGTTATTATTATAAGCAAGTTTTGGTCATGAGAAAGTGTCAGTCTTTTTGAGTTCTGCTGGTATATCCTAACTCCACTCATGTAATTGTCTTTGTGGGAAGTGTGTGAATTTCTTCAAAAAGAGTGTTCAGTTTCATCTAATTCCCTTCAATTACCAAGGTACCTTTCAGAAAGGGCTGCCTGATTCTCCTTCATTCTCAACAGTGGTGCATCTTTCCAAGCCATTCTTGGGTAAGTTGTGTCCTCAGTAGACGAATGGCCCTGGGTGTTATCTGGTGCTGGCAACCTCCTTTTTTTGTGTTCCTTTACAAGAAATGCCAAGCTTCTCTTCTACAGGTCTTGAGGGAAGGTTTCCAAGAGCTGGGATTGAGATGAGCAAGACTGTACTTTTTCACACGGATATTACAACTGGCTCCTTGCTCTGTCTTTGACCTAGTATTTCCCAACAAGTTTACATCCTTAAAAATTCATAGACTAGAAATGGATACTAAGCTCATTATTTATATACTGCCTCAAATTTCAGGGGTTATATGTCAAGTACCAAGAATTATCTCCACTTGATCAACATTCTAATTTGACACCAGGATGAAACTCAGGAATTCTGCAGCTCACAAGGTGTCCAGCCAGGGAATGAAGTGATCATCTTCCTTTTTTCTCAGTACCTCATATCCTTGTGAAAGGTTGAGCTAGAGCTTTCTACCATTAACCTTCACTGGAGGGCAGGAGAAATGCTTCCTCGCTTTACTCAGAGGATGTTTCTTTTTTCAACACTTAACATTTAATTCCTGTAAAGTGGAAAGCTTTTATATTTGTAGGAAAATCCTCTCGCCCCTCCCTCTATCTTTCCCTCCCCTTACATTTATTAGGAAGTAGAGTGTGGAGTGGTGGTAGGAGTTGTAGGAGAGGAAGATGTGGGTAATTGTCATCGATCTAATTTTATTGACCCTTGTTTTGCCTTCAGGAATTGTGTCTGTCCCAGTTATATTTGGCAGACTCTTAAACGTGGAATAATTGGCATTTTTGATTTCATTCTTTGAGTCCCAGTCAAAAGCTTCCTATAATTTCAATTATTACAGTTAAATAAACTGCAGTATTCTTGAAGACAGTTTCTAAATCAGAGGTCAGCAAACTATAGCCCACAGACTAAATCAACTTGCCAACATTTTTTGTAAATATATTTTTATTGGAGTGTAGCCACACTTGTTTGTTTATTGTTTACGGCTGCTTTTCAGCTGCAGCAACAAAGCTGAGTAGTTGTGATAGTTACTGTATGGCCCACAAAGCCTAAAATGTTTATTAGCTGAACCTCTATAGACATAGTTTTCTAATCCCTGCTCAAAATAATTTCTGTGTGTATATTCTTCAGTTCATCACTCTTATCGTCATTTTCATAATACAGTCTGACATAAAATTAGATCATATATACTGAGGAGAGGTGCAAATACGATTTTGGTGTGGGATTTGCATTGGTAATTTCCTCAAACATCTGTATTTGTCACCGAAAGAGTAGGGAAACATGAGAACAATGTTAGAGCAGTGATTGCGAGCTGTCTGTGTATATAGGTAATACTGTTGATAGGATGATAAAAATAAACTTAAAGAAATCACACACCATTCGATATCATGATTGAACATTCAGTTTAATTCCTGATAGAGTTTTGATGCCTATATCTGTGTGGAAATTTGATAGATACTTAAAAAATCTAAAAGTATACGAAAAACCCATTTAGAAGAACATATGTTGAACCAAAGGAGTTCTACAGTCTTCTCACATCGCACCCATAACATAATATAGTAAGTGCATGTTTATTTATAAAAAGCACAAGGATGATCTTCAAAAAGATTATTCTCCTAATGGCAACTGGTCATTATGCTGATGTTAATTAACCAATCCCAAATATGAAAACTATACTCAGAAGATTTAAAATGAAATATTTATTCTCTTTCACCAAGAAAACAGACCAAATTCAATAGTTTCATAAGATAATATTATGATACATGGTTTAAGAATAATTTTGGCCGTAAGAGATATAGTAAGAGTTGGAAGCAGAATTGGACAGTAAAATACTGAGTACTATTTTTTTATTCAAATTTTATTTGATTTTTTATTTTGCTATTATTAATATACAATTACATGAGCAGCATTATAGTTATTAGACTCCCCCTTTTATCAAGTCCCCACCACATACCCCCACTGCAGTCACTGTCCATCAGCGTAGAAGGATGTTATAGAATCACTACTTCTCTGTGTTATACTGCCTTCCCCATATCCCCCTACCCCACCCCCAACCCCGCTACATTATGTGTGCTAATTGTAATAACCCTTTTCCCCCTTATCCCTCCCTTCCCACCCATCCTTCCCAGTCCCTTTCTCTTTGGTAACTGTCCATTCTTGGGTTCTGTGAATCTGCTGCTGTTTTCTTCCTTCAGTTTTTTTCTTTGTTCTTATACTCCACAGATGAGTGAAATCATTTGGTACTTGTCTTTCTCCTCCTGGCTTATTTCACTGAGCATAATACCCTCTAGCTCCATCCATGTTGTTGCATATGGTAGAATTTGTTTTCTTCTTATGGCTGAGTAGTATTCCATTGTGTATGTATAACACATCTTCTTTATCCATTCATCTACTGATGGACACTTAGGTTGGTTCCATTTCTTGGCTATTGTAAATAGTGCTGCGATAAACAGGGGTGCATATATCTTTTTGAAACTGGGCTACTGCATTCTTAGGGTAAATTCCTGGTAGTGGAATTTTGGGTCAAATGGTATTTCTATTTTGAGTTTTTTGAGGAACCTCCATACTGCTTTCCACAATGGTTGTACTAATTTACATTCCCACCAGCAGTGTAGGAGGGTCCCCTTTCTCCACATCCTCGCCAACATGTGTTGTTGTTTGTCTTTTGGATGTTGGCCATCCTAACTGGTGTGAGGTGATACTTCATTGTGGTTTAATTTGCATATCTCTGATGATGATCGATGTGGAACATCTTTTCCTGTTGGCCATCTTAATTTCTTCTTTGGAGAAGTGTCTGTTTAGCTCCTTTGCCCATTTTTTAATTGGCTTATTTGCTTTTTTGTTTGTTGAGGTGCATGAGCTCTTTATTTAATTTGAATGTCAACCCTTTATTGGATATGTCATTTATGAATATATTCTCCCTTACTGTAAGATATCTTTTTGTTCTACTGATGGTATCCCTTGCTGTACAGAAGCTTCTTAGTTTGATATAATCCCATTCGTTCATTTTTGCTTTTGTTTCCCTTGCCTGGGGAGACATGTTCATGGAGAAGTTGTTCATGTTTATGTCCAAGAGATTTTTGCCTATGTTTTTTTCTAAGAGTTTTATGGTTTCATGACTTACATTCAGGTCTTTGATCCATTTTGAGTTTACTTTTGTATATGGGGTTAGACAGTAATCCAGTTTCATTCTCTTACATGTAGCTGTCCAGTTTTGCCAACACCAGCTGTTGAAGAGGCTGTCATTTCCCCATTGTATATCAATGGCTCCTTTATCATATATGAATTGACCATATATGCTTGGGTTTATATCTGGGATCTCTATTCTGTTCCACTGGTCTGTGGGTCAGTACCAAATTGTCTTGATTACGGTAGCTTTGTAGTAGAGCTTGAAGATGAGGAGCGTAATTGCCCAGCTTTATTCTTCCTTCTCAGGATTGCTTTGGCTATTGGGGGTCTTTTGTGGTTCCATATGAATTTTAGAACTGTTTGCTCTAGTTCATTGAAGAATGCTGTTGGTATTTTGATAGGGATTGCACTGAATCATGAGTACTATTTTTTACAGTAAGTTTAGTGAAAAGTTGTGAGACACAACCTACAACTTAAAGAACTATATGTCCTCTTCTTGAATCTCAGACTGGAATTCTCTTAAAATTTAAGAGCATGGTATGAAGTAAAGAGGTCGTATATTGTTCTAGAATCTGTTGTTCATGTGGTGACCACTGGCCCTTAGGATTATATTACAGATATTAATTCCAGTAACCTCAGTTCTTCCCTATATTGTGTCTAAGATCTTACCTTTAGGATACAACTTGTTTTTCAATCTGATTCTCCAGACATCTTGTCTGTTTTTGAAATTTTATTTTACTCTGATCAATACTCATTGGCTGATACCTGCTATTGATGGTCAGATATCCCGTGCATTAAATTATATTCTCTGTATCCTTAATACTTAATAATTGTTTAATGAATGAGGAGAAGTGACCTCATGGTCCATTTATGGCATATGAATGGCTATGATCCTGGTTTCTCCATGCTAGCCACTGTAGGAATTGCTGTAGTAGCCATTGTTAAAATAATGCAAACCATTTTCTGCAATGTGAATGAGGCTGTTATGTGTCAGTGGTTGAGCCTGCTCCTAAAGACCTGCCAACCAGACCTATCCTACCTCGTGTGTGAGCTCATTTGAGCTTCGGGGTTTCTTTTTTTTCTTTTTCTTTTTTTCTGTTGTCCCATGTTTCCATGGGAGCCATCTTGCCCTGAAGCTTTTGCCTAATATGCAACATATTATACTTGACATAATAGTCAATATTTCATAAGCTGGATTTCAAAATGAGATCTATATTGTACAGCATTGTGACAGAAAATAGCTGGATTCGTACAGACTTGTGTGTGTGTCCTGCATGTGAGACTGTCAGGGAGTTACCTAATTGTTGTGAGCCCTGCTTTCCTCATCTGTAAAATAAAAAATAGGAAACTCATATTATTTTTGGAACTAAGATGGGAAAGTCAAAGCATGCAATGTAGATAAAGTATTTATCTCAGTGAATAACCCATAGAGCATACTCATTAAAAATTAGATACCCCTCTTCTCTTGGAAAAGAAGTCTGTGTCCAATAAGGATAATGGCCTTGTACAGACAGTTTGTGTTTTTAGAGTTCAAATAAGACACAAAATTGAGCAGTTAATATAGTCAGCAGGAGGTTTTGGAGGAGATGGGAAGTTCTTCTAAGACTTAAAAAGTAAAAATAACATCTAATGTACAATGAGCTTTAGTCTCTCTTGAATTTAATGACAGTGTAAGTAGCAAAGACACAGGTTAATGAAGACCATTGTAACTGGTGAGGATGGAGGACTTCTGGGCAACTACCTGGAAAAGATTTGAAGAATTTGTTTGGGTTCTTTGCTGTATTTAACAAAATCCACTGTAGTTAAAGTAGCAAAGTAGTCAATTAAAGACTATGGCAAAAGTTAACAGCCTTTCAGTAGAGTTCAAGAGTCAGGCTTGGAGGCTGATGGTATTGGCTCACCAAAGAAGATACTTACTACCACCACACGTTACAATTTAGGGAATTCTCTACACAGAAAATGGGACTTCTAAAAACCTTGGATGGCTAAAATATGGCAAATAGCCATTCAAGGAGTAGTTTGTAGTGGGAGATCATATGGAACTAGGACTAGGTTGTAAATAAAGGACATTTTACTGAGCCTATAGATTTGGGAAATTCTAGGGTACTTAGAACCAGTCATCAGCTTACTGATAATTTCATAGTCATAGTAAATCAAGTCATTCTTAGGAAGCTACATTATATCATTTGGCAGTTTGGCAAGAGCAATAACTAGCTTTTGACTTCATATCCTGTTCTGATGCCCAGAGTTTATAACATATCAATAAATAAAGCAGGAAAGAGAGAAGGGGGGAGGAAGAGAGAGATGGGGATGGTGGTGACATTACCCACTTTATACATATAAGGCCATCTGGGGAAGGTAGATGTAGATTTGTACTAACAGCAGAGTTCCTAATGCTTTGCCTCTTTTCTAAATATATTCAAACAGTTGCATGACTGTATAATTTCAGGTCTGCCCTTTCTGGGGCAAGCCACATGGATCAAATACAATGAGGAAAGAGAAATGAAAGCTCCTCTCAGTGGAGAAACAGACTGAACAAGGTTCCTAGTTGAACTCAGGGTATACTCAGTTCCCTCCTCCAAACTTAGCAGTCTTTTGCACCGTCTAGAATAGAACAGAGAGGCCAGGAGTAGAAGAAAAATCTCATGAAAGATGATTCTAGGGTAATGTTTAATCTGTTTTCTGATTGCGAATAAGGTAATGCTCTCCAGCATGACACTCATTTTATTTGGTGGTCATTGCTAGAGGACAAATAGGAACCATAATTTTATAAACACTTGAATGTCAAAGAAGGCATCTGAGCAGCATAGCATGATAGATAGCTTGTATAGGTTTTTCTTTAATATCATGTGAACTCTGCCACACACATTAACAGTATTTACAAATAGGCGTTGTGCAGAGAGAGTGTTCTTGGGTTATTTAATCTGCAGTACTTCTGGAAATACAAAGAGGAGTAAATAGACTTCAGAGGGAATATAGTGAGAAAAGCAGCCCACCAAACTTGGGGCCAGTACTGTTACTCTTAACACATCAGTACGCTCATCGGAGGCAGAAATCAGTTACTTCTTTCTTGACTCTCTTCAGCCCTTTGAGATCATTTGGTTTTCCAGAAAGTGCCTGATGCTTGTAGTACATGTACAGATTTTTATGTTTATACTGGGTACATATAATTTTTACATCTATCTATCTATTACAGGGAATAAGGTCGAGAACATTGTAGTTAATAAGAATCCCTCCTACAATACACATTGTATTTATTTGAGAGTGAATTCTTGATAAGCTCTTTTAAGATAGAATTTGAGTCATTGTGAGCCTGACTGAAAGATAATATTGGCATTGATGGAGAAGGGCATGAATCTACTCTCTAGGTGATAGGAATTTTGTTTTGAATCCTGAGTGGGAAAGGATATAGGGAAGAGAGAGATGAGAGGGAGATTTGGAGGGCAAGTATCTGTAGGCCCACTTTCTCCATACTTTCTCATTGCCAGTTAAGTTTACTAAAATTCATTATATGATTTTTAAGAACTTTGTTGACAGCTATATTTGGGATTTATATAAAACCGTAATGTGAAACAAACACATGGGGTATTGGAGATGGGAGTAACTCTCAGATCATAGCAGAAACTGGATGTGGCTGGAGTCCTGAGCAGGTAGTCACAGTAATATGGGCTTTCAAGGGCTGGAAAGGCCCCAGACAACATTTAGGGTGTATGTGCATGTGTGCCTGCTACAGTAGAGTGTTCTCTTCTCTTACACTTTTTGGAAGAAACAAAATGGATCTGATGTCCATGGAATTACTAAACTGAAGCCAGCCCCTTACATAGTTACCAGCCATAGCACTTGACTCAGCATCTCTGTGAGATGAATGTAGATGTGACTCAGCCATGATTTGGTGGCCATCCCACTGCCCTGTGGAGGATTTATGTGTGCCTGTGATGTCACTCGCTCCTACACAGATGCCAGCAATAAGCTGCTGTCAGGGATTGATTGTTCTGTGGGCCTGCAAGGGAAGGAAAATGAAATGGGATGGGTTTCAGAGAGCATCCAAGGGGGGAGGGAGGGTTTTTTTTTAAATCTGTTTTCTGGAATAAGGTTTTTGTGTCTATAATTTTATTTCAAAAAAATACAAGGCTAGGGTGGGTATTATGTTACATGTGCACAAACATGTTTTCTAGCAATTAACCACCAAATCTATTCTCAGAGGTGCTAGGTCTAATCCTATTTAGCCCACTGCCTATGCTTCCAACTTTCTAATGTGGTTTTTTCTTTCAGACTTTTCATTTATATCAATGCCTAATGAACCTACAGTATTTCTAGATTTATTGATAATAAAAAAATTCCATGATTTAAAAAAATCTAGTACAACTTACAAATATCATAAAGCAAGGTTAAGGTGTATTACTTTTATTATAAAATAAAGCTTCTTTTCCTTCGGTTAGCTTTCCTCCCTCCCTTGTTTTCCCCTCTTCCTCCCTTTCAGTTAGTTTGTTCTTAGGTCAGAAACACTTATTTAGGGAAGAGACTTTTCACACTACTTGGCACATAGTATTGGATTGGCATAAAGCTATTATTTGTTGAAGTGACAGCAGGGTAAATTTTTTTTCCCTACCACTTTTCCTCCTGGTGTATATATGTATTTTTTATTAAAGTATTGTTGATATACAATCTTATACTGGTCTCAAATGTACAACACAGTGGTTCAACAGTTACCCATATCATTAAATCCGCATCCTCTCTAGTGCGGCTACTATCTATCAACATAGAAAGATGTTACAAAATCATTGACTGTATTCTCCAAGCTGACTTATATTGTCATTGTGAATTATTGTGCCCCTTTATCCCCCTCACAATCTCCTCCACCCACCCCAACCCTTCCCCCATGGTAATCACTAATCACTTCTCAGTGTCTGTGAGTCTGCTGCTGTTTTGTTCCTGTTTTTGCTTTGTGTTTATACTCCACAAATAAGTGAAATTGTGTGGTACTTGTCTGTCTACACCTTGTTTATTTCACTGAGCATAATACCCTCTAGACCTATCCATGTTGTTGCAAATGACAAGGTTTATTTTCTTTTTATGGCTAAATAATTTTCCATTGTGTATATGTACCACATCTTCTTTATCCATTCATCTATTGATGGACACTTAGGTTGCTTCCATATGTTGGCTATTACAAATAGTGTGGTCATAAACATAGGGGTGCATATATCTTTTCCAATCAGGGTTTTTGTTTTCTTTGGGTAAATCCCTGGAAGTGGAATTACTGGATTGAATGGTGTTTCTATTTTTAGTTTCTTGAGGGACCTCCATGCTGCTATCCACAGTGGTCGCACCAATTTGCATTCCCACCAACAGGGTAGCAGGGTTCCCATTTCTCCCATCCTCTCCAACATTTGTTGCTGCTTGTCTTTTGGATAGTCGCCATTCTAACTCATTGTGGTTTTAACGTGCATTTCCCTGATGATTAGTGGAGCATCTTTTCATGTGCTTGTTGACCATTTGTATTTCATATTTGGAGAAGTGTCTGTTCAGGTCCTCTGCCCATTTTTTAATCAGGTTATTTGTTTTTTGCGTGTTGAGGTAGATGAGTTCTTCATATATTTTGGATGTTAACCCCTTATCAGGTGAGTCATTTACGAATATATTCTCTCATACTATAGGATGCCTTTTTGTTCTGCTGCCTCCTGATGTATTTTTAAAGGTTTTGCTGCATGGACTTTCATAGCCTACACTTTGGTTTGTGACAGAATCCATGCATACACACATCATGAAGTAGTTTTGCCACATATGTTAAACTTATGTGAATCTGTACTTTCTGCGTACACACAAAAATGATTATGATGTAAGTGGTATGGAAGTTTTTACATCAAAATTCTTAAATTCATAAAATATAAACTTTCATTTTGGGCACTGCAGCAGAGAAAAAAGGCCTCCCGCACCCTGGCCCTGGGGGCCAGGGAATTTCTTTGCTTGCCGGGCCTGCCACTGTGGGCAGGGGCTTTGAGACAGCGCCCTCCGCCCTGCCGCCCTCAGAGCAGCCTGGCCCGGGGGTGCCCCTGCCGCTGTGCGGGGGCCGCGTGCCGGGCGCCCCACCGCGCCTCCCAGGAGGAGGGCCGCGAGGCCCAGACAGAGGCGGGTGGGGAGGGGATGGAGGCCGAGAACAGGCTCGGCGAGCTCCCAGGCAGTCCCTGGTGGGGCCCGAGCGCGAGCTCCGGGACACCGACAAACCCGCCGGCCGAGGCCGAGCGCCGGGAGGAGGAGCGTGGGGGTCCGCAGCGCCGCCCGCCAGCCCCGAGCCCGCGCCCCGGCGCGCCCCGGGCTGTCTCAAGGCGGCTTATGCAGACGCGGGGTCGGGGCCCGACCGCAAGGTGGAGGTGCCCGCCGCGCCCCGCGCCGCCTTCCCGGCCGGGCCCCTCGAGTAGCCGGCGCGCGGGGCCAGCGACAGCCTCTCCGGCCCAGCGTCGGGGAGCCCATCCTGGGCCGCGCGCGGTGCAGCAGCCGGGCCGGAGGAGCTGAGCGGCCTCCCCAGGAGCCTGGTGTGTCCCCGGCGCACAGCCAGACCCCGCCCTTCCAAGGCAGCGTTGACATCTTCAAAGTAGTCGCCTTGGCCGGAGCCTCATCCAGCCGTGCTGCCAAGGCACCTGTCTTCTATGTAGCGTCCTTTTTGGGCTCCACTGTCAGAGCCCATTTTTAAGAAGCATCAGGGCAGCATCAGCTTTGATTGTAGGCTTTGTTTGTTTGTTTTACCAAAGATTGACTGACCTAATCTCTCGCTTCCATAACCAAAGTTGTGGCCAGATGACAGATCTGTTTCAAAAACTTAGGTCCTTTCTCTGTAGACAAGTATTTGCCGCCAGTGAGTAACGTGTCTCCACTTTAAGGGTCCCGCAGGAGGTCCTGACCCTTTTTTGTAAGCCCTGAGCTGAGCTCAGGGGTTCCCTAAATTATTCCAGCTGTCAGCCAACTGCTTTGAAGGGAACAACAATCAGATGCAACAGCTCTTGTGTGTTTATAGAACCTATCAGCGTCACTTTCTGAAAACCTGGTACTCTCCAGAGGCGGGGTCCGGCCTGTGCTCTGTAGCGCCGCCTTCTGGCGCATAGCATCCTCACTGCCTTCCACCTGCGTAGTCACCCTTCATTCGTCTTTTGAATGCTAGGGACAGCGGTGACCGTTCACCTTACAAAGTCTATTCCGTATAGAACATATGTGTGGGCTCTATAGGCACAGTTCATTTCAAGCCCTATTTTTTTTAATTCTAATATTTGGTAAATCTAGGAATTGCATACCAATAAGTTTAAAACTCCAGCATTGCAGAAGGGCGTGTGTCTTCCTCCCTGAGTTCCGGGCTTCCTCCTCACAAAAACAACCAGGATTCCAGGCTCTTGGATATCCTCCCGGTTCCTGGCTGCGTGTGCGAGCACATGTGTATATACTCTCCACTTTGTTTACACAAGCTGTGGGATGTTATACTGCTTTTTAATTTAACAATGCATCTTAAAGATCTTTTTGTATCTGCATCATAAATCCTTCTTGGTCTTTTTAACGGCCACATAATAAATGCTTTATAACATACATGTGCTCTATTTGTAACAGTCCCTTTTTTTTGTCTTAGTCTTCGCTGCTGTGAAGCAGCAAACTTTCTCTCCATTCTCCTTTTAAAAAAAAGGGACTTTCACTAACATTACACATCTAATCAAATGGCCTAACAGAAATCTTAGGTTAAAAGGGTCCAGGGAAGCAGAAGAAAGACTTCATAGCTACTACAACTTAACCATGCTCAGTGTAATGAATTTCACATACTGTTCAATAGCTTTACTTTCTCCAGTTTTTAGAGTTTCGTAAATCTCTCTTCCAAAATATAGAAGGATTGTTCTGAGTTAACAGGGAACTTTTCCTTTTGTGTATCAACTATTTTTGCCAGGGAAGGCACCTTTTTCCTGAGGGTAGTACAGGTGGGTGTCTATACTGATGGAGGAAGACAGATTGTGGAAGGTTTTCCACTACCTTTTATCAGCTCCCATTTCTCCCTCTAATTAAAGGTAAATTATGAAAAGACAGGAAAAGTATGAGCATAAAACCATCAAAGGCACTTCAAAAGAAGAGCATTTATAAGCCAGATATCATCTGAGTGGTATGTGGAAATGCAGATTTCCTAATACTGGATTTTCCTTGATTCCGTGCTCTCTGCAGACCCTGTGTTCCCTTTTCTCATGCTTCATGTCCAGTATGGGGCCCAACACCTAGTTGGTCCTTATCAACTAACCTTGTTTGTTTGGTATAACTTTTATATATTATTTAGTACCATCTAGTTGTTAACAACACAGGAGAGACTGAGTCACTGCCTTGTCGCCTCATCTTTTCATACATTTAATTTTCACGTTCCAAAGGCAGAAACCTCTGAGATCCAGGGGAAGAGGAGACTCCTGAGTCAGAGACCTATAGGGAAAGGATGAGTGATTGTTTCCCCTTTGCGCTTTTCATATCTGAAAGCCATTTCTTTGTAGAATTTTATTTATAATTTTCTAATTAGGAGAAAAATTTGTTTTGTATCATATACAACGTTATCTACACCTATCAAGAACCATTCATTAACATGGTTTTGGTGAGCAACAGCAAGGATACCTGGGCTTTATCAGCAAAGAATTTCCAGGGATTGGGCCAAGACGTCTAGAAGCCCAGCAGTCCTTCTAGATATTTCTGATACACACAGAGTAGGAGAAATGGGTACACTTAGGTAAAAGGACTGAATAAGGAGCTGCATATGTGGGCATGATGACAGGAAGAAGGGAAAATATCTCTGTATTTAATTCTTGACAAAATTACTTTTATACATTTCTCAGATGAGGGACATCATATAAAAGTGAGGCTATTGTCAGTGATTATCAATAATTTGAAGAAACCATAAGGTTAGAATGGTATGTATATTGATTCAATATTTTATTGAAAGCCATTAAGCTTAAGGACATTTGTACATAAGGACAGTTTGTTTTATTGGCAGCACCGAATGCTTCTTAATAGGTCATTGACTCAGCTAAAACCACAAAACTGATGTGGCCGAATATGGAAAGTTGGCTAACTAGATAATTGTTTTTCAGTTGTCACAGGACATCTTCCCAATTTATGTAAAATTTACAGGAGCTGTAGGGGCAGAGGTTAAGTGGTGCCAAAATGACACTATTTTTAAAATTGGGCTACATGTTTGGAAAAGCTGTCCTGAAAGGCATAACACTTTGCTCTATGCATTTAGCCATATCTTTGCTCTTTATTCCAGTTAAGGTCACTTGGAAATTATAAATGATGAACAGGAAAACAATCCACAGTGTTTTAAAAATCAATGCAAACTGTTTTATGTATTACTTCTACGACATGGAGAAAGGATTAGTAAAGCAGTAGAATAAAATACTAGAATGTCCATGGTTTGCATTTCTAAAGATTATTGTAGAAATAATATATGTTGAAATTAAAATTTCTGGGACTATGAGATACTCACTTAGTCATGCCTTTGGAAAGCCCATATAGCTGATTCTCACAGTTGTGTCTTGGATAAAAACAGGACAGTGCTTTCCTCAACAGAGCCTGAAAAATGGTTTCACCGAAGTCACATGACCAAAATCAAATCGAATAGTCAAGATTTCAAAGAACTTTTAAGTCAGAACAAACCTCAGAAATCATTTGCTCAACCCTTTAATTAGAGTTGAAGTTGTAGAAGCTCCAATCCCAGGGCCAGCATTCAGCTACCCTTAGTGTTTAAGATGTTTCTTTCACAGCCAGCTTCATGCGGTTAGAAAGTTTGTGTTCCCACTTATATCTTCTCCTTTAGTTTTTAAAAATTTTTTATTAAGGTATTATTGATATGCACTCAAGGTTTCACATGAAAAAACAATGTGGTGACTACCTTTACCCATATTATCAAGTCCTCACCCATACCCCAGTGCAGTCACTGTCCATTAGTGTAGTAAGATGCCAGTTTAACTGTTGACTTCTCTTTGCTACACTGTTTTCCCTGTGACCCCCCACACCATGTGTACTAAACATAATACCCCTCAATCCCCTTAATCCTCCCTCCCACCCACCCTCCCTCACCCCTCCCCTTTGGTAACCACTAGTTCCCTCTTGGAGTCTGTGAGTCTGCTGCTATTTTGTTCCTTCAATTTTGCTGCGTTGTTATACTGCACAAATGAGGGAAATCATTTGGCATTTGTCTTCCTCTGCATGGCTTATTCCACTGAGCATAATATCCTCCAGCTCCATCCATGTTGTTGCAGATGGCAGGATTTGTTTCCTTCTTATGACTGAATAATATTCCATTGTGTATATGTACCACCTCTTCTTTATACATTCATCTACTGATGGACACTTAGTCTGCTTCCATATCTTGGCTATTGTAGATAGTGCTGCAATAAACATAGGGGTGCATATGTCTTTTTGAATCTAAGAAGTTGTATTCTTCGGGTAAATTCCAAGGAGTGGGATTCCCAGGTCAAATGGTATTTTTATTTTTAGTTTTTTGAGGAATTTCCATATTGCTTTCCACAATGGTTGAACTAGCTTACATTCCCACCAGCAGAGTAGGAGGGTTCCCCTTTCTCTGCATCCTCGCCAGCATTTGTTCTTCTTAGTCTTTTAGATGCCAGCCATCCTTACTGGTGTGAGGTGATATCTCATTGTGGTTTTAACTTGCATTTCCCTCATAAATATTAGTGATATGGAACATCTTTTCATGTGTCTGTTGGCCATCTGAACTTCTTCTTTGGAGAAGTGTCTGTTCAGATCCTCTGCCGATTTTTTAATTGGGTTATTTGCTTTTTGGGTGTTGAGGTGTATGAGTTCTTTATATATTTTGGATGTTAACCCCTTGTCAGATATGTCATTTACAAATATATTCTTCCATACTGTAGGATGCCTTTTTGTTCTGTTGATGGTGTCCTTTGCCATACAGATGCTTTTTAGTTTGATGTGTTAATTTTTGCTTTTGTTTCCCTGGCTCGAGGAGATGCGTTCAGGAAGAAGTTGCTCATGCTTATTTATATTCAGGAGATTTTTGCCTGTGTTGTCTTCTAAGAGTTTTATGGATTCACAACTTACATTCAGGTCTTTGATCCATTAAGAGTTTACTTTTGTATATGCGGTTAAGCAATAATCCAGTTTCATTCTCTTGCATGTAGCTATCCAGTTTTGCCAACACCAGCTGTTGAAGAGGCTGTCATTTCTCCATTGTATGTCCATGGGTCCTTTATTGTATATTAATTGACCATATATGGTTGGGTTTATATCAGGGCTCTCTAGTCTGTTCCATTGGTCTATGGGTCTGTTCTTGTGCCAGTACCAAATTGTCTTGATTACTGTGGCTTTGTAGCAGAGTTTGAAGTTGGGGAGCATAATCCCCCCAGCCTTATTCTTCCTTCTCAGGATTGTTTTTGCTATTCAGGGTCTTTTGTGGTTCCATATGAATTTTAAACTGATTTGCTCTAGTTCATTGAAGAATGCTGTTGGTATTTTAATAGGAATTGCATTAAATCTCTAGATTGCTTTAGGCAGGATGGCCATTTTGACAATATTAATTCTTTCTATCCATGAGCACAGGATGTGTTTCCATTTATTGGGATCTTCTTTAATTTCTCTCATGAGTGTCTTGTAGTTTTCAGAGTATAGGTCTTTCACTTCCTTGGTTAGATTTATTCCTAGGTATTTTATTGTTTTTGATGCAGTTGTGAAATGGTATTGTTTTCCTGATTTCTCTTTCTGCCAATTCATTGTTAGTATATAGGAATGCCACAGATTTCTACATATTAATTTTGTATCCTAGAACTTTGCTGAATTCAGATATTAGGTCTAGTAGTTTTGGAGTAGATTATTTAGGGTTTTTTATGTACAATATCATGTCATCTGCAAACAGGGACAGAACTTCTTCCTTGCCAATCTGGATGCCTTTTATTTCTCTGTGTTGTCTGATTGCTGTGGCTACAACCTCCAGTACTATGTTGAATACAACTGGGGAGAGTGGGCATCCTTGTCTTATTCCCATTCTTAAAGGAAAAGCTTTTAACTTCTCACTGTTAATAATAATGTTGTCTGTGGGATTGTCATATATGGCCTTTATTATGTTGAGATACTTGCGCTCTATACCCATTTTGTTGAGAGTTTTTTTCATGTATGTTGAATTTTGTCAAATGCTTTTTCAGCATCTGTGGATATGATCATGTGGTTTTAGTCCTTCTTTTTGTTGATGTGTTGGATGATGATGATGGATTTTCAAATGTATCATCCTTGCATCCCTGGAATAGATCCTACTTGATCATGATGGATGATCTTTTTGATGTATTTTTGAATTCAGTTTGCTAATATTTTGTGGAGTATTTTTGCATCTATGTTCATCAGGGATATTGGTCTGTCATTTTTTTTTTTAATGGTGTCTTTGCCTGGTTTTGATATTAGAGTGATACTGGCCTCATAGAATGAGTTTGGAAGTATTCCCTCTTCTTCTACTCCTTGGAAAACTTTAAGGAAGGTGGGTATTAGGTCGTCACTAAATGTTTGATATCTATTGCTGTATTTGCTAAAGGTCCTTGGGTTGCCACATATGCTTTTGGTCCATAAACACCCTTAATAAAATTTGCACTAATGTAGTCTGAATATTGAGAAGGAGTCTATAAAGTCAGCTTAACTTGGCTGTGATCAACTCAATAAAGTTGGAAAAAGAAAGGATGAATGAAAGTTGCAGGAATGGTGTTAGGGAATGTAGATATTTCAAGATACATGGCAGTATGTCTTTATATCTGTTCTTTTTAACATTTTCCTTTTCTCCAGTAGCTGTGGGATAAATATTTCCTGTTACATATTTGGTAGACAATCTTCTTAATCACATAAGTCCCGGGCGAACGCCCTGCCCCTGACCCCTCAACTTCCAGGAGCAACCATTGCTCTCCCACAGTAAGAGGTGAGCCGCTGCAGCTAGCATCAGCCCCAACCCCCAGCTAGCTCCATCCTCCTTCCCCACCCTCTGCCTCCTCCCCAGTCCGAGACACCGCCACGGCCTCAGGAACAAGGCTCCCACTTGCCCTGCCCCCATCCCCGTTCTTCCTTACTCCCCCACCCCCGCTCTGCACAAGCAGCTGTAGCCAACTCTCCCCATGGGCGGGCGCGGCCCCGCCGCCACCCAGACGCGCGGCTCCACAAGCGGCTCTGCCCCGGGCCCTATGCTGCACCGCCCCCTGTATAATTGTGTTCTTAAAAAGTGCTCCTGGTTCCCAAGAATCTATTAATGTAATAGGGATACAAGTCAAGTGAATAGAAAATCATTGGAACAAAGCAAAGCAATTATAGCAACCACAGGAGGGATTCAAAGGGTCCTAGTGGTACTCAGGATTTGGTACACTTTGCCTCTTGGAAGACTGGGGGGATATTAAATTTCAACAACATAGAGGGATCCTGAATTTATTCATAGTCACCTATTCCAAGGTTGTGTAGCAAAGTAGATCAATAGCTGAGAGAACCTGAGAGTTCCCTTGATCTTTATGCCAGAATCCTTGTCCCATCTGAATTCAAATGTACAGCCACAGATTCTGATTTTTTAAAAAAACATTGATGTACATACAATAAAATGCACATATTTTAGTGTGCAGCTTGATGAATTGGACAAGTGTATATACTCATTTAATCATACCCTAGATCAAGATGTCAAAACTTTTTTTCCTGTTTACCTGTTTCATCCATTCTCCATTCTCCTGCCCCCATGGCAACCACCAGTCTGTTCTTTTGCATTTATGAGTCTGTTTCTGTTTTGTTTGTTTGTTCATTTGTCTTGTTTTTTAGATTCCACATGTATGTGAAATCATATGGTATCTTTCTTTGTCTGGCTTATTTCACTGAGCATAATACCCCTAGGTCCATCCAGGTTCTTGCAAATGGCAGGATTTCTTTCTTTTTTATGGCTGAGTAATATTCCATTGTGTGTATATATACTACTTCTTCTTTATCCATTCAGCTATTGCTGAACACTTAGTTTACTTCCATATCTTGGCTGTTGTAAATAATGCTGCAATAAACAGAGGAGCATGTATCTTTTGGAATATATGCTTTTGTTTTCTATCCGTAAACTACCAAAAGTGGAATTCCTAGGTCATATATGGTATTTCCATTTTTAGCCTTTTGAGAAAGCTCCATACTGCTTTCCACAGTGGCTGCACCAGTTTTCAACACCACCAGCAGTGTAGGAGGGTGCCCTTTCTTGCACATCCTGGCCAGCACTTCTTATTTCTTGGCATGCAATGTAAGCCATTCTGACTGGTGTGCTGATTTTTTTAAATTGCAGATGGCCTCGTCCTTCCTTTGTTACTCTGCTTTTCTTTACGTATCTATGGCATCCTTTGCTCATTAATACTCCATGTATATCCTGTACATGTGTTGGGGCAGTTAAAACTGAATACTGCCGTGAGAATTCAACAAAATTGAAAAGATGTGAAGGAGTTGATTGGGTTAACTTTCCAAAGGTTAACTAGAATTATAAATAAATCACAGTTGTCAGATAAAGCAGAGCAAGTAATAGTGAGGCCTTTTTTTTTGCATCTGGGATAGGTGGAGAAGGAGAATGGGGTTTTTGGGGCTGTGCTTGAGGAGTAAGTTGAGGACGGAGGTGCAAAAGAGATGAGAGATGAAACAAGATATGTTTCACTAGGAAAATAATAGTTAATGTATGCTTGCTTCTGGGGATAATTGGAATATGATCTCAAGATAATTTTCAAAACCTCAGAATAAAATAAAGGAAAAGTGTTTCGTACATTTTACAAATGTACAGAAAGTTAACTGAGGATGTCCATGTTATATTTAAATTAATGGAAAAGGTAGAGCTGATTCAAAAATACACACAATTTATAGTAGGAAAAAAAAACCCGTAGAATTTGCTCATAGTTTCTTTGTCCCAAATTGGTATGTTTCCACTAACTTTGTTATTGTACTAAAATTAGGAACATAATTAGATTATGTCCTGGTTTGATAGCTACCCCAGGGAATAAACTTAACACCGACTGTGTTTGTAGCATTTGGTAAAGGTATTTTTATTATATAGTTTGTTGGTTCATATTAAGTTCTCACCTCAGGATCTGCCTTTTTTTTTAATAAGGAAATTTCTTTGGGACTGTGTGTTGGATAGATACTTAAAATATGTGTCAACCCCCTTAAGGTAATAGCCTGTGAGATTTGGACCACCCATTATTGGTACAGAATCTAAAGGAGATGCATTTTGCTCAGTGTCATGCTTTTCTGCATTTCTGTTTTCTTGTACTTTTCACCTGTTTTGCATCATTAAACAAACCTACAAATCTGGTAAAAAAAAAAAAAAAGTTAGCTCTGCTAAGTTTTTCCAAGTTTATAAGGATTATGTTTACTGAAATAATACTTCATTCAAAACTGGCAAATTACTTTTACCTTTCAGTATATCCAGCAGTACCCAGTTTCACTGAAATTTTGGGAGGTATGTTCACGACATTGCATTTCAGCAGTATTAAGATCAAAATGGCATTACGGGGTTTGTCCAGTGATGGTGCCCATCAGTTCAGTCGTTCCAGTTGGTTTAATGCATATATTAAACCACCTGTGTGCATTTTATAGGAATTCTAACATATAAAATGAGTAGCTTATACTAATAGAACAAAATAGGGCTCAATATATACTTCTAAATTGCAGGGTCAATAGAGGAAAATTCCACAGAAGGCTAGTGTTGATGTCATCAGGGAAAACTTCACCTTAGACATTGGAGCTTAACTTAAAGAAATGGAAGAAGGTGGTTAAGACGAGAAAGGAAATATTTGAACAAATCATACCAGCAGGGGGATTGCTCTACACCAGATAGAATCGCATTACCCTGTTAGGCTCACTGTTACACAGCTCACAATAGTGGACCTTTATTTTCATTTTTTCAGTGTCTGGCAGTTGAATTCCCAGAGGAGATTTCACATCTGCTTGTCATATAAACTTAAACTCTGGCCTAGTAAGGATTAAAGCCTTCATGACATCCTGACTGAGCAGCATTTCTCCTACTTTATCTGGCATAGCACTCTTATCACAATGATGTCGGCTCCTTCCGCACTTACTGTGTGTTGTAAATTCACAGCACGCCACAAGGTCAGCTGAGGATTAGATGCAGGGCCCCGTCAGAGGTGCTGACAGCTCCATATTTCTGAGGGAAAGGGAATGCTGGGTCCTGGTATTTGGCTGCAATCCTGGCCCAAGAGTCAAAAATGCTTTCAGCTTGAAAGATGTGATGATTATTATGGACCATGTTTCTGTGATTCTTAAATCTTTTTCCAGACATGAATCTTATGTTGTCCCTTATTAAAGTTTTTGGAAGCTCTGGGAGGGAGAAAAGGCTGTAATGGGAATGAGCAGGAGTGACAGGAAGAAAATAAGTCTGGAAAGTCACACGGAATTACATATATTTGTTAAGGATCTAGTAGTTACATTATATTTCATGTTTCTTTAGCTCAGGAGTGGAGATTTATTTTAAGAATACCCATGGCTTGTACAGTGATAGCTTTAGGATCACTTCTCATTCTCTTTGTCCTGGTTAATTTTCATTTGAAAATTAATAATTTTGTTGATTGAACATAACAAGTGATGTTAAAATAGAGAAAATCAAAATTACAAAATGTCTTCTGAGTCAGAATGTTGCCATAAAGCTGTATCTAAGTATCTTCTTTCCCTAAAACCTATCAAAATAAATTATAATATATACTTTGCAAAAATAATCACTAAAATTTCCCAGCAACAACAAAATAAGGAAGCGAGGACAATGCTACTGCAAAAAGGAGTGGCCTAGAAAGAGACAGAAGGTTCTGTCATGGCTCAGATTGCATTTAATACTACCTAAAAGCAGGGCAGGCTGTGGTAACAAGATAATACAATGTTAAGAATAGGTAGGTGGACTTAAAGAGACTGAGTAGGGAAACAGATAAAATAACCCACAAGAGGAAACACCCTTAGCTATTACCATTGGATCTCAGGCAGGACTAGCTTAATGGGCCTCACCCGCTATGCACAGGCCCCCACTCTGAGAAGGGGGACATGCTTGGTTTAATACTCTGCTGTCACAGTCTTGAAAATCTTAAGTTTTGGACAAAGGGCCCTGTATGTTCATTTTGTACTGTGTGCCACAGTTTATGTAGCCAGTCCTGATCTCTGGGATAGAACTCACATCTGGCCTCACAAGAGGATTTAGATGCAGGTTGGAAGAAAAACCCTAACTGAGGCACTAGTCACTCTGAACAAATGTTAGAATCATCTGGGGCACTTTAAAAAATTGCAATGTTCAGGTCATGTGCCAGAACAATTAAATGAGTCTTGGTGGCTGTGAGGGCAGGGGTGGGGTGGAAAAAGGGACCAGTATTTGTTAAAACTCCCCAGGTATTACAGAGTGCAGCCAAGAATAACAACCACTGCAGGGAAGAGGAATGAGGGCACACAGACATGGAACCAGGAGAGACAGGTGCAGTAAGAGGCCCAAGAGTAGCCCGCAAACTCACCTGTGAATTACTACAGACCAGTTGTTATTCTTTGTGTTTCTGTTTGACCTAGAAATTCTTGCTGGTGAAAGAGGGTGAGAGAGAGTGTTGAATGAATAGGATGATATTCTTGGACAGAAATTTTATCTTGAGAGCTGTACTCTGAATGAGAGGAAGCAGATACCATCTCACATCCCACCAGCAGTGTGTAGGAAGAAACCCAGTACAGGGCATTTACACTTTGGTGCAGAGAGCAGATTCTGAGTTATCCAGCATATCAGCTGAGATCTGTTGGGAATCCCCAGCTATCAAACTCCAGTGTACAGGATAGTGGTTGCCTCAAGGGAACATAAGTGTTGGAGCTCTCTGCCCTGAGAAACAATCCCATGTGCATTCTCCCAGCTTGGGGGCTAGGACTTGGACATTGTTTCTCAACACAGATTCACATCACTAGGCTAACAGGCCAATATCCCCACGAAAAAGTGAGCTCAGAAAAATAGGTATTTTAACATAGTAACTGCTATAGAGGAAACACAATAAAATGAACAATCTTAACCAGTTAAGTAGTTATCTGAAAAAGATGTACGTGAAATCTATGCCGATGAGAAAAATGACAAAAACAATGACAGAAACCAGGAAGTTTGAATCAGTGTTCTTCTGTTCTTTATTTGGATATAAAAACTCTAGAAGCAATTAGAGTGGGCTCTGAAACTCCACGTTTTCATAAAAATGAATCAAGAAATCAGTTTCTTTAAAACTAACACACAGCAATTGCAGCTGCCCAGCATCCTTCATGGGAAACAAGAGGTGAAAACATTAGCAATTTACAATTACTGTTTTAGGGGTCAAATTTGCATTCAATGATTGATTAGTAAGTTCTTTTTGTGAACATTTCCATCTAAACATTCCTTGTCTTTTTGTTTTGTTTCTAAACTAGCCTATTATTTAAACATGCATTTGACTAAGTCTCTGTGGAGGTGTTATAAGAAATAAGGTGGGGGTTTCTTTCCTTTTTTATGTTTGTTCAAGTTACGTTTACCTAAGCCTTTCACAAGTCAAGTATACATGCAAATTGATTTTCAATAATATGCTCCAAAATGTTTTCTCTATGAAATAATTTGGGGACTATACTTACCTCATATTTCTCATTTGTGTTTATCATGAAGTGTAGTTCACTGCTTCAGCTCTGCTTTCTTGCCTTTAAATAAATGCTGAGATATATTTAATAATAGAAAATTATGAGGCAATGTAGCTATTTAAATAGATCATCTTTGTTAAAAGTTACTCTTGTTAATAACTAGGATAGAAACTTTTATTATGAGTATTCAGATAATAGATTATACAAATAAAAATTAATTTTATTATACTTTAAAAAGTAAGGCAAAATAGAGTAAAATAGAACCCCAAGAAATCTCAAATCGTGTCACTAGGTGTCTAGCACTGATGCCTCTGCTAAAAGATTGTTTGCAAATCATCTGTAGGTGGTGACTGAGTTAGTTTATTAAAAACTTGTGGAACATTACTTTTTCTTACTATGCAAACTCCTATAAAGAAACTTAACTACAGGTAATTTGACAAAATGAAATGTTAAATATCCTTTTATCACCTTGGGAAGAGATGTTTTTATCACCACAGTTAGTAAAAGACAGTCATTCTCAAAAAACATAACTTTTTGCACCTAATCTGTCAGCACACACAATTTAAAGTACAAATTTAAATTTAAACAAAGAAAACAGTGACATATTCATCAAAGCAGCACAATGCCAATTTTCAGGAGATTTTTAGAAAAGAAGTTATTTCATAAGGTTGTCAAAGGCAAGTAAGAATTGCCATGTTGGACTAATGGTGGAGAACAAGGAAAGGAGATCGACCAAAATGACTAACATCACTAAGATTAGGATGTGAAAATGTTTTGCCAGAATAAGTACTGAAGGTACATTAGCTATTTCAAATATCTTTACATTGGTTTTACCAAATTTGCTTTGCTAAACCCTTAAATTTGCATTTGACTTAGGTTTGTCATTTCTTATACCCATCTTACATGAAAATATTCAGTATGCAATCAACTTGATATGTATGTATCCTCTTTATAGATAGACAGATGAGAGTCACTAATCATCCATGAAGTGTATGCAGACTTTTATCCCTTAATCTTCAACTCTGCAGGATTGCCGCCACTTCAATATGAAGGTTGGGACAAAGAAAGTTCAACTTGCTTGCCTAATATCCAATAGGTACTAAGTGACACATTTGGGATTCACGCTGAGAGCTTTCTCGCAAGTAAGTCCATGCTCTTAGAACTACTCTGAGTTACATTTATAAATCTGATTCAGGCCAGGTTATCATAGGAATGAATCTCACTTGTCTCTTTCCTTTCAAGCTACACATTCAATATGGAGTTAATGATGGAGTTTGAAAGAGAAGATTGGAGGAAAGGTTTGGGATATTAGCCCCCCTCATATTTTCTTTGCTTATCTGACCTTCTATTCTACCGTCTACCAGGTGTCAGAGGCAGAGGCTAAGTGGCCAAAAAATGAGAAGGCTAACTCACAGCCGCCTTTTCACTTCCTGTTTTTCTTCCTTGTACTCAGCCTCACACTTTTCTTTGGACAGCTTTATTTTAATAGAGAGACTTGGTAGAAATTGGATGTTACAGTAGGTTGTGAAGTCTGTTATCTAAGCTTCCTCATGAGAGCCGGCATCAAGCAGATGTTATTCTAGTCAGTGTTTAGACCTTTACACGGTGTGCAGTTTGGGAATGTTTAAAAAGTGAAGCATTATTAAAAATTCCATACCTGGTTTATGACATCAGAATTTCCACTGACATAGTAACCTGATAAGAAATGGGTCTAGTAAGATTATACACTGTATAATTAAGAGTAACTTTCAGAACAGAACACAGCTTAGTTCTCTTAGGTCCAGGAAAGACCATTTTCATTTCATTTTGTCTTAGTTTAGCAAAGAAACTCCAAATTCACTAGTCATATGGTCAAGAGTATTGCTTAACTGTCTGAGACTTTTTATAAATGATTAATATCCACTCTTTTGAATTTTCAGTTTTAAAGCTAAAATATTCTGTTAAAATACATACATGTTCTATTATGAGATTCATTGTTTCTTCAGCTAATGTAAATTAACCAATTAAAGCCAGAAAAGAACTCAACATACTTGTGATTATCTGAATTAATTCATGTTTGTTCCTTATATATGTTATATATAATGAATATATTTATATAATGTTTTGGTCAGTAAATCTCAGATGTCTACTATTGTTGCTAAAGATATACCAATGCACAATGTAGGTCATGGAGCCAGCCTGTAGAGGGTTTACATATTGGTGGACATCTTGTTTCTTGGGGATTTTTTTCCTATTAAAATTTTAGTAGTAAACAATTTATCATTGACTTAGCCCAACTTTGTATATAATTGTAGCCGTCCATTAGAACTCATGTCATGTCCTAAGTGACTATTAAATGTTAAAGGGCCGATGTCAAAAAAAAAAAAATCTTGACCCTGTGAGAATGTCTTCATAGAAAGGAACCTCATTGGGCAGTCATAGTTAAATAATTATATTTATATGTATTTTACTATCATTGGATGGTATACCACACTGAGTCAGTAATTTACTGAATGTGTTTCTGTGCTTTCATAGGTCATTTTCAAAGTTATTTTACATAAATATAATCAGCTATCACATAAATTCCACCTTGTACTTATAAGAGAACAATCATATAAAAGTACTAATCAAGACTAGTAGATTCCTTTAAAAATCAGAAACTTTCAAAGATGTGATGGCTTAATGCTAAGCAAAAATACTTCTAAAAAAGGGTGTACTCAAGGAATGCTAAACTGATTGTCCAAAGTTTTCAAACTATTTTCCTCAGATTACATTATTGAACTTCAGCATGAATGTAGTGTTTTTATATAAGTAATACATATTAAAATGGAACCCAAATGTTCTTAAAAATTACATTTGGAAATTATTCCAAATTACTCAAATATAACCATTTTTGATATTTGTCTTCCTAGTTGAATATCCATAGCTGTGCCTAAATACAAAGAGAAGGATAAATGAATAATGGGTGTATAAAGGAATGGAGTATAGAAAGAGGAACAGAAAGTTATTTTACAGAAACTGAATCATACTGCAGTTATTTAATTAAAATACTGAATTTAATTGTACTTGAATTTATCTGAAAAAAATAGGAATGAAGCTAACAGTGTTGAACTTTACATATTTCATAGAAGTTTATTAATACTTAAAACACCCTTATGATTAAGAATAAAAGAAAACTGAGATGAGTATAATTTTGTTTCATTTTTACATAGTATCAATGCAGTCCTCCCATTACAGATGAAATAAGCACATTTTTAAAACACCCTTATGATTAAGAATAAAAGAAAATTGAGATGAATATAATTTTAAGTTTCATTTTTACATAGTATCAATGCAATCCTCCCATTACAGATGAAATAAGCACATTTTTATTTACCTCCTTTCTCCCTATCTCCTAGTTTGTGTAGCTGTTTCTACTTTGTAAACATGTCTAAAATCTTTACTCTCCTCTGTGATCATAATCTCTGTACTTGGGTTTTATTTTGGTATTGAAATGGATTCAGGGTGTTCCTCTGGTCATTTTACCATAGTCACAGTATAGGAGGGATTTTTTTT
>JAQQAC010025234.1:14700226-14743540 GCA_029783875.1 Phataginus tricuspis | reverse complement strand
GGATTCACACCTGGCTGCTCTGGGACAAGGGAAAGGCAGGCGGTCTGACAGGCTTCCTAGCAGTGAGAGTGCTGCTGAAGGGGTGGGGTTTGCATAGAGCTTGCTGTGTGGGAGAAGGGATAGGGGAACAAAGTTGTCTTGGTGCACTCTGCCCAGCAAGCAGATTGGGAACTTTGAGGAGATTCAGGTGCTTCACCCTCCTGGCTGGCTACATATATCCAAGGTCCTCCACTATGATTTAAAGCCTGCTGTGCCTTCCTCCTGGCCTGACAGCACCAGCTTGCAAACCAGGCGTCAGGCCAGTCAGAGGGAGGCCCTGCCTACAACAGCTAGAGAAGCAAAGCACAGAGGCTTACACCTGTGTGCTTGGCCCACTGGCTCTGATATGGCAGACAGGCACAGAAGACGCGAATCAGGAAACAGAGTTTTCCTCCCCCCCAGGCACCAGCTCTGCTCCTCTATGACCCCCGACCTCACTCTTGGGGCTGAGCAGCTCCAGAGACTGACTGGAGCTTCTGGGCACTAGAGAGCACAACAGAGAAATATGAAACACCAAAAGAACATGGTTCAGACAAAAATCCCACAAACCCAGGAAAAAGGACCAAATGAAACTGAGCTCACAAATCTTCCTGAAAGTGAGTTCAAAATAAAAATCATAAACATGCTTATTGAGGTATAGAAAAATATTCAAGAACTCAGGAATGAATTTAAGATGGAGATTCACTCATTAAGAACTTCCATATCTGAAATGAAACATACAAGGAGGGATTTAAAAGCAGATTAGATGTAGTAGAAGAAATGGTAAAGTCAATAGAAATTAGAGAAGCTGAGGCACAGAGAGAAAAAAGAATCTCTAAGAATGAAAGAATATTCAGAGAACTGTGTGATCAATCCAAACGGAACAATATTCGCATTACAGGGGTACCAGAAGAAAGAGAGAAAAAGCGATAGTAAGTGTCATTGAGGAGGAAATTGCTGAAAATTTCCCCAATCTGGGGAAGGAGATAGTCTCTCAAGCCACCGAGATGCACAAATCTCCCAACACAAGGGACCCAAGGAAGACAACATCAAGACATATAATAATAAAAATGGCAAAAATCAAGGCTAAACACAGACTTTTAAAAGCAGCTAGAGAGAGAAAAAAGATCACATACAAAGGAAAACCCATCAGGCTATGATCAGACTTCTCAACAGAAACCTTACAGGCCAGAAGGGAGTGGCATGATATATTTAATGCAATGAAGCAGAAGGGCCTCGAACCATGAATACTCTACCTGGAAAGGTTGTCATTTAAATTTGAAGGACGGATTAAACAATTTACCGATAACCAAAGCTGAGAGAATTTACCTCCCACAAACCACCTCTACAGTGAATTTTGGAGGGACTGTTATAGATGGAAATATTCCTAAAACTAAATAGATGTCAACCAAAGGATAGACAAAGAGTAAAGAATATGATTCATAACATAAAAGAATGGAGGAGGAATAAAAAGGAGGAAAAAAAGAATCGTTAGGTTGTGTTTGTAATAGCATACGAAGTGAGTTAAGTTATATTATTAGATAGTAATGGAATTACCCTTGAACCTTTTGTAGCCATGAATCTAAAGCCTGCAATGACAATAGGTACATACCTATCCATAATCACCCTAAATGTAAACAGTCTGAATGCAAAAATCTAAAGACATAGAGTCACTGAATGGATAAAAAAACAAGACCCATCTATATGCTGCCTACAAGAGATTCACTTCAAACCCGAAGACATATGCAGACTGAAAGTAAAGGGATGGAAAAAGATATTTCATGCAACTAATAGGGAGAAAAAAACATGAGTTGCAGTACTTGTATCAGACAAAATAGACTTCAAACAAAGAAAGTAACAAGAGACAAAGTAGTACATTATATAATGATAAAAGGGTCAGTCCAACAAGAGGATATAACTATTATAAATAACTATGCACCCAACACAGGATCACCTACATATGTGAAACAAATACTAACAGAATTAAAGGGGGAAATAGAATGCGATGCATTCATTTTGGGAGACTTCAACACACCACACACTCCAAAGGACAGATCAACCAGACATAAAATAAGTAAAGAGATTGAGCACTAAACAATGTATTTGAACAGAAGGACCTAACAGACATCTACAGAACACTCCATTAAAAAGCAACAGGATACATATTCTTCTCAAGTGCACATGGAACATTTTCAAGAATAGATCATATACTATGCCACAAAAAGAGCCTCATTAAATTCAAAAAGATTGAAATTGCACCAACCAGCTTCCCAGATCGCAAAGGTATGAAACTAGAAATAAATTACTCAAAGAAAATGAAAAATCCCACAAACACATGGAGGCTTAATAACATGCTTGTAAATAATCAATGGATCAATGACCAAATAAAAACAGAGATCAAGCAATATATGGAGGCAAATGACAATAATAATTAAACACCGCAAAGTCTGTGGGATGCAGCAAAAGCTGTGCTAAGAGGCAATATATTGCAATACAGGCCTTCCTCAGGAAAGAAGAACAATTCCAAATAAACAGTCTAAACTCACAATTAATAAACTAGAAAAGGAAGAATAAATGAAGCCCAAAGTCAGTAAAAGTAGGGACATAATAAGGATTAAAGCAGAAATAAATAAAATTGAGAAGAATAAAACAATAGAAAGACTCAGTGAAAGCAGGAACTGCAAAACAGATACACCCCAAGCCAGACTCAGCAAGAAAAAAAGAGAGTCTACACACATAAACAGAATCAGAAATGAGAAAGGAAAAATCACTATGGACACAACAGAAATACAAATAATTATGAAAGAATACTGTGAAAAATTATACGGTAACAAACTGGATAACCTAGAAGAAATGGACAACTTTCTAGAAAACTACAATCTTCCATGGCTGACCCAGAAAGAAACAGAAAATCTGAATAGACCAATTACCAGCAAAGAAATTGACTTGGTAGTCAAAAACCTACCTAAGAACAAAACACCTGTACCAGATGGTTTCACTGCTGAATTTTATCAAACATTTAGTGAAGGCCTAATACCCATTCTCCTTAACATTTTCCAAAAAGTAGAACAGGAGAGAATACTGCAAAATCATTCATAACTGCATCCAAAAGGATAAAATAACTAGGAATAAACCTAACCTAGGAAGTGAAAGACTTACAGTATGAAAACTACAAGACACTCATGATAGAAATTAAAGAAGATACCAATAAATGGAAACATGTCCTGTGATCATGGATAGGAATAATTAATATTGTCAAAATGGCCATCCTGCCTAAAGCAATCTACAGATTCAATACAATCCCTATCAAAATACCTACAGCATTCTTCAATGAACTACAGCAAATCATTCCAAAATTCATATGGAACCACAAAAGACCTCAAATAGCCAAAGTAATCCTGAGAAGGAAGAATAAAGCAGAGGGAATTATGCTCCCTGACTTCAAGCTTTACTACAAAGCCACAGTAATCAAGACAATTTGGTACTGGCACAAAAACAGACCCATAGATCAATGAAACAGACTAGAGAGCCCAGATATAAACCCAATCATATATGGTCAATTAATATATGATAAAGGAGCCGTGGATATACAATGGCGAAATGACAGCCTCTTCAACAGCTGGTGTTGGCAAAACTGGACTGCTACATGTAAGAGAATGAAACTGGATTATTTTCTAACCCCATACACAAAAGTAAACTCAAAATGGATCAAACACCTGAATGTAAGTCATGAAACCATAAAACTCTTAGAAAAAAACATAGGCAAAAATCTCTTGGACATAAATATGAGCAACTTCTTCATGAACATATCTCCCCAGGCAAGGGAAACAAAAGCAAAAATGAACAAGTGGGACTATATCAAACTAAAAAGCTTCTGTACAGCAAATGACATCATCAACAGAACAGAAAGACATCCTACAGTATGGGAGAATATGTTCATAAATGACGCATCCAATAAAGGGTTGAAATCTAAATTATATAAAGAGCTGATGCACCTTAACAAACAAAAAGCAAATAAGCCAATTAAAAAATGGGTAGAGGAGCTGTACAGACACTTCTCCAAAGAAGAAATTCAGATGGCCAACAGACACATGAAAAGATGCTCCACATCGCTAATCATTAGAGAAATGCAAATTAAAACCACAATGAGATATCACCTCACACCAGTTAGGATGGCCAACATCCAAAAGACAAACAACAACAAATGTTGGTGATGATGGGGAGAAAGGGGAACCCTCCTACACTGCTGGTGGGAATGCAAATTAGTTCAACCATTGTGGAAAGCAGTATGGAGGTTCCTCAAACAACTCAAAATAGAAATACCATTTGACCCAGGAATTCCACTCCTAAGAATTTACCCTAAGAATGCAACAGCCCAGTTTGAAAAAGACATATGCACCCCTAAGATTATTGCAGCAATATTTACAATAGCCAAGATATGGAAGCAACCTAAGTGTCCATCAGTAGATGAATGGATAAAGAAGAGGTGGTACATATAAACAATGGAATATTATTCAGCCATAAGAAGAAAATAAATCCTACCATTTCTGGCAGCATGATGGATCTGGGTGTGTTATGCTCAGTGAAGTGGGCCAGGTGGAGAGGGATGGATGTCAGATGATTTCACTCACCTGTGGAGTATGAGAACAAAGAAAAAACTGAAGGAACAAAACAGCAGCAGACTCACAGGAACCAAGAACGGACTAACAGTTACCAAAGGGAAAGGGACTGGGGAGTGTGGGTGGGAAGGGAGGAATAAGGCAGAAAAAGGTGTATTGCTATTAGCACACATAATGTAGTGGGGGTTGCGGGGGGCACGGGGAAGGCAGTATAACACAGAGGAGACAAGTAGTGACTCTATAGCATCTTACTATGCTGATGGACAGTGACTGTAATGATGGAGTATGTGGTGGGGACTTGATAATAGGGGGATTCTAGTAAACATAATGTTGCTGATGTAACTGTACATTAATAATAGCAAAATAAAAAATTTTTTAAATGAAAGGGGAAGAATCAGTGATGATTCCAATATTTTAGGTTAAATAACCAGCAGAGTGGTTGTGTTCCTGTTTAAAATACAGAAAGTGAGAAACAAGCTATACAAAAGAAATGTGAGTTAAATTTTGGAATCAAGAATTTGAACTTTGTAAGATCCCTGCATAAACCTATGCATAACATAGACATGAAGCTATAGTTTCGGGTAAGGGATTAGGGCTCCTCACTGGAAAGTAAGAGCTGAGACTTAATACACTATTTGTTCACCTAGGGAAAGTATGCAGAAGAAAAATAGGTATAATTCAAGGCCTCGCTTGGTGTTTGAATACATATAGTTAAGGAAAGAGATCAGATCCAGCAAGAGAAAAAAGTGTCTAAAGAAAAAGCTGAAAACAATAATGAAACTATTATTAATACATAATACTATTCTGACACTGATATTCACAAACAATGAGATTGATTCACTATCAATGTAACATACTTTGAGACATTTTTTCTTCTCGAAATCATGGGAAATATGTCCCCATTTTCACTCATGATACAGAAGCATGATTTATAAAGAGGATGGCCCTGATTAAAAGTGAAGGCAAGTTCCAGGGTAAGAAATAGACCATCTGGCTTTATCATCCTCAGACGAATTTGGCTCTACAATTGCTGACTACACGTTCAGTTCAAAGGGCTGCAGAACAAAGAAGCAACAGATCCAGTGATTGGTCTCAAAGATACTCCAAGCTCAGGCAGCAAGGGGACAGGACATTACGTTGGTCCTCCAGGGAGAAAATGCACCACATTGCAAGGGCTGAAACTGGAGGCTTTGAGCTTAATGGGGATCTGAGAGGACAAATGATTGTGTCTTATGCTGAAGATGAATGCCTTTAAAAGGAAGAACCAGAACTGGGCTTAAAGGACATGTGGCCAAAGAAGGCATGCATGGTTTAGTCATGTCCTGCCCATGCTGTCAGTGAGGGACGGATAGTCACTCTGGGCCTACAGGGAGGAGCAAACACGTAACACTCACCCTGAGCAGAGGAGACAGACGGCAGGTCAGTAACCGCAGATACAGCCTGGGGCAGAAGGACACGTCATCCTATGGAGGGTCACCTGCGGGGCTCACCTGGGCGCACAACGACTTGGCAGGGTGTGGGGAACAGCCTTTGTACTGTCAAGAGGATGCGGTGACCCCTGGTTTCTGGGGGAGGATGTGGTGGGTTTGAGCAATTCTGTGGGTTGTCAGAAACGTGAACCCCACTACTTGAGGAGAAACAGAAATTGTGTCTGGTCTCTTGGAGAAGGAGGTTGTTTGACTGTGGGCCTTTATTTGTGGGAGCAAAATGGGGAAGTAAGTTGAACTGAGGCCATTTCAGGCTGTCCGGTTTCACCACGTAATATAGGCACGCGTAGTTGAAGGCAGCTCATAATACTGGGCCTCCTCGTAACACTCTGAGGAGACCAAACATGGCCACACGGTGGAGATGGGAACGCGCGAGAAACGCTGAGGCTGTGCCACCTGACACGTGTTTTAGGAAAACCCGCAGAACAGAGAGCAGAATGGGGTAAGGCTGTAGAGTTCCTGACAGCCTGAAGAGTGTGGATTTTCTGGTCCAATTTGCATTTAATGTCACTTATGTTCATCTTGTTCATCTTTATTATAGAATAAAATTTCTTCATTCTAACCAGAAATCAAATTAAATTAAAACACCTGCAAAGGGTCTGAATGTACCTTCGAAGTACTCATACTCCCACGAGATAGCACTTTTGTTGCAAAGGCAGAATTCATGCAAATACAGTATTTTTTCTGTTAATATGGTATGATCATCATCTGTAATCTATATTTAATTACTGTACAGTTTTGTTATTTTCATTACAAATAGTAGTCAATAATTCTAAACATCATTTTAATGCTCACAGATAAAAAACCCCCAATGCTCAGGCTTTTATGCTTAGTATTAAAAAATTCCCTTTTGTCTCTGAATAAGTAAGAAACATAAGTTATTTTTACAGAAAGCATGTATCTGTAAGAAATTCATTTGAAATCTTATTTAATGTTCTTTGTTAAAATTGTGAGACAGGAAGTAATTTCTTTTGCAAAATAGTATGTTGGGTTGCAATAAATTTCTAGGAATGAACTTTACCATGAAAAAACATATACACATGATGCATTACTTCAGAGGGTGTTTCTCTGACGGTCGTGAAGATGAAGCAAACCTTCCGAGTTTCCCTGCGCTGGGACCTGCCTCCACTGACCGATTCCAGGGGACAGACGACATCACTGATGTCGGTCAGACGCTCCAGAAAGCAGTTCTGAGCATCTGAGGAGCCTGTCCGTCTGTCCTGGCCCACCTGGAGAGCCAGGGACAGAGCGAAGGCCAAGCTCATCAGGAGGCGGAAAGTTCGGGGATCCTCAGTGAGCGGGAGCAGAGGGGGCTCCCTCGCCTGGCCCCTCAGCTGCGGCCCTGAGACAGGCCGTGTCAGCCCAGGGAGAGGGGCCCCGTCCACTGGAGCAGGGCTACCAACTCGCTGCCGCTCTCAGGAACAGCAGGAGGAAAGGCGTGAGAGGCCGCCCTTTAACCTGTCAGACGCCATCGCCTCACTGCCCTACCGCAGAGGGGCTCCAACCCACGCCCGCAAAGGCCTCCAGGGCCGCTGCACGGTGGCTGGAGCGCCACACTGACCTTGCCAGTAAAAGACCCGGGACACCTGCCAAGGGTCTGCAGGTGCCTTCGAAGTACTCATACTCCCACGAGCCAGCACTTTTGTTGCAAAGGCAGAATTCGTGTAAATACAGTATTTTCTGTTAATATATGGTCATCATCTGTAATCTATATTTGATTACTGTGCAGTTTTGTTACTATATTTTTCATTACAAATAGTAATCAATGCAAAGTATGTATTTAAACTTTGTTTTTTGTACTGAATAGAAAGTCTCAAATCACATGCTCTAGAATCATAAAAGAAATCTGAAGAGTGTTTTTAAGGTTCTTCATATTTAATAAGATTATGTCTGATTTGTTGTAAATAATATTTTCAAATCCCTTCCAGTCGCGGGACCCATATCAGAACAGTGAAATCACTTTGTAGATTCTTGGACATAATTCTAAAACATCATCTTAATGCTCACAGATAAACCCCCAATGCTCAGGCTTTTATGCTTAGTATTAAAAAAATCCCTTTTATCTTTGAATAAGTAAGAAATGTAAGTTATTTTTACAGAAAGCATATGTCTGTAAGAAATTCATTTTAAATATTCATATTATCACTTCCTGGCCTCATCTTTGGCCAGTGCCAGTTAATTCTACCCACATACTCAGATGAGAATCTGCAATATGCTTTTTTAAAATTAGATTTTAACTCTCTGTTCACAGAGAATAATGGCAAAATTTAATAACTTCAATACCACCCTCTTATAAGATACCACCTCTTTATATGATAGACACCATTTTCATGAAAATAAAATTTTGTGTTTAAAAGAAAAAAGGTAGATTTACAAAAGAGAGAGTTCATGTGCTCTGCAACACTAAACAAACTTAAGCAAAATTTTAACAACTATTTCTGTAAATAATCATTTAATTCAGATTGCTATAACCCATCAAAGGTGTTCATATGCTTCTTTCTAGTGTATATATGTACTAAGACTATTAATTAAAATGACACCTTTACCAAACTTTCAATACTACCTTAGGAAGCTCATTTGTTCCTGGAACAATGCATATACAAATTTTGTATTGATTATATCATTAATATCACCTCCATATGGCTGACTGTATATTAAACATTTTCATATTTTCCTTTAAAAAATACTGTAGTGTTTTGTATATGTATTATTACATTACGTGTATTATATTATTATATTTTACATGTTATTTTACATATTTTTATTTTATAAAATTATACATTATATATTTATTATGCATTTCTATATTTATATTAATGTGTATTCATATATTGTTTGTGTGAATATTTATGTAATTATATATTTTTATTGATGTTAGTATATTAACTATATGTTTATATTATTAGATATTGACATTTTTACATTAATATATATTTAGATATATACAAAATATATCTTTTGGTAGGTGGTTAATTTCACCATTTTACATCTTACTCAATGACATAAGCTCTGACAATTACCATAAAATTCATTTTTAAACCAACACACTTGGATAAATATTCAAAATGGAAAGTCACACTTTCAATATTTATTATCTCAAGAATCTATACCTAACAAAACAAGAAATAAAAATGAACTAACACCTCCACAGCTGTGCATATTTAATCCTTAAAAGGACCCTATGTCCATGTACCATACGTCTCCATACACTGTGTGTTTGTGATCATAGGTGTTGAAAGAACACTAAGAGGAACGTGTCCGGTTAGGGGACAGCCCGCGCTGTTGCGTGAGAACGGGGCTCTCACCTTATACTGTGTGAGCTCAGATTTACCCTCCTTCTGAGCCTCAGTCTGTGAGCCAGAAATCACTTTAAAAAGCTAACCTCATGAGTTAAGAAAAAAAAATGCTCTTTTAAGAATCATGTAACCCAGCTCTAACAAGCACCTCATAAGGTTTCTGTGAGAACAAACAAACTCCAGGCTTGGTAGAGTGCCAAGAAGGGTCACGTTGATTTCTGAATTCTAAGAAATAAGTTTTCTTTTTTTTCACATTTTACAATACCAAGAGTTGACATAGAGCCTAGTATTTCTTTGTTTACTGAATGGATAAAACACTTTTTTTTTTGCTTACAATGCCAAGAGATGATATTTATGGTGGCTCTTAACACCAACATCACCTCAGAATTGAAAGAATGTAATTACCTAAAAAAAACAGTATATGTGTTTAGGACAAATGCATTGATATATGGCCTGGGGCACAGAGTGTAACCCAAAGGTGACTTATAAAATGTATTACCTATAATTAAAAGCATTGGCAGTGGAAGTTGTAGAGCGAGTCACTGAGCTGGGACAGGAGCTGTGTGGGGCTGGAGCTGTGTGGGACCAAGAGTAGAACAGGGACTTTGGAGAAGAAAAATACTTACTAAGAAAGTTAATGCTCATTCTTGCACAATGTATGTCAGTTGTCCCTCTCCAATGTGCCTTGGAAACTTTCAGTAAAGATAATATTAAGGGCCTTTTCCCATAAATATTATGTATTAGATACTTTTGAGAAAGAGCTTCAAAATAAAATAGGTACAAGGCTGGATAAAATATCAAAAAATATTTTTTACAATTCATGATTGCTTTAGGGGCATCTAAGAGAACTACTGGAGTGCTGAAACCATGAGAAAATAGGAATTCCAAGAAAGCAGCAGGGATGGCATTCACTCCAGGGAATCTAGGGTTTGGACTTAGTAGGACTAAAACTTCATCAGGAACCAGAAAATAAGCTGCAATAAACTCAAGGAAGTTTGTCAGACCAGGAATTCACCATGAAGCACAGATCTAAAGTGGTGAGTATTCCTCAAGTGAAACAAAAACCTGCTTCACAGCTAATGTACATACTTACTTGTCTCCGATCTAGCTCTAGTACAGCACAAAAAGTTTAAAAAAAACCTTGCCAGAAAATACAACCATAAATTTACTCTTAATAGGGACTAGAATTCACTCTATACGTATTAAAACCAGACAAGCCAAAACAGTACAACAAAAGCAAAAACATAAAGGATGGAACAATTTCAACTGGTCCACATTGTTAGAGTCCCTAGGGAGTTGGCAGAGATGCAGGTCATATTCGGAGAAATGGGACCTAAATCTTGAAGTAATTCCCACAGATTAAGTTCTAGAACATGTACATTCTGGTCATGAGCACAGAAACTATCAAGAATTAATAAACACATGAAGAAATGCTGCACAATGACACAATATTAGCAAAACAAATACCTAATTTTTACATAGGAGGCTATGTACATTGAAATGATGACATATAAAATATTTTTAAAAGCTTTTAAATATTTTAAAAGAAGTTAAAGGAAGATTCAGAATGCTCCATGAAAGAACCAGCACCAAAAATAAGCAATAAGCAAAAAAATTGAGAAAAAACCCAGGAGAACCTGTAAAAATTAAATATGTAATAATTAAATTAGAAATTCAATGAACTAGAAAGTAGCAGAAGATAAGCATCTTGGAATATTTATGAACTGGTTGACAGCTGTGAATAAATTATCCAGATATAGAGATGAAATCTCTCACGGTTACAGTGCTGTTTCATCTCACAAAAAGAGAGGAAATCTAGTAAGAGATGGTAATAGATCTGAGGGAGTGTGTGAAACATTTTCATATATGACCAGATTTTCAGAAGGGAAAATAAAAGTAATGTAAAAGAGGCAGTATTGAGACTAATGCCTGAAATATGCTTAGAATTGCGGAGACACTCAGTCTTCGATTTGAGAAATCCCAAATGAGATACTATAGAGAAATAAAAACTGAGACAAATTGAAGCAAAATTACCAGCACTAACTGTAAAGAGAAAACATTAAATGCTATAAGAGACAAAAGACAAATAACACCCAAAGTAACAATTAGGCTAAGAGAGGACTTTCTAAAACAATACAGAAAGCAAGAATGCCCAGGACTACCATCTTGATAACACTTTTCAGCACAGAAGCATATTCTTCATGAAGCAATGCTTCAGAAATAATTGTTAAGCAACCATAGTTTTATATAAACAAAAGATGAGAAAGTTTCCTACCAACGGATCTTAGCTAAAGGAACTTCCAACTTTCCAGATTTGTACTTCAGGAGGAAAAAATATCATCGGATAAAGAAGTTCTGAAATATAAGAAGGAAATGTGAGCCAAGGCTTAGCCAAGCAAACTGATAGAATAATATTCTTAAAATGCAATATGGAAATAAAATATAAAACATAAACATTACTAGACATAATTCAAATATAAATAAAAACAAATGATCGGAGCTAAAACTTTCATAGAGCATTATATGTTTTGGGAAGAGTGTAAAATTGATCAAACTTACACATTCTTAAATGTCTAACTTTAAATACAGAATTAAAGTGCACATTTAAATTCCAAGAATAAGAATTACAGTGGTAGACATACAGTGTATAACTTCCAAACCAATTTAGATGGAAAAGTAGACTGAGAAAAATAAATTCAAAAGAAGACCCACCTCCCAATAAGGAAATCAAAAATAAAACCAGAAAAAGTGATAAAATTTAGTTGGAGAAAGTAATTCTGAATAGAAATAGCAGTGTTAATTTTTTGTTTTTCTTTAGTTTTATACCTTTTATTTCCTTTCCTTTTATTATTGCATGGGTTATATTTTTCAGTATACTTTTAACAAAGGTGCTTATAGAAAGAACAAAGCTGGAGGATTCATGCTTCCTGATTTCAAACTATACCATAAGCTACAGTAATCAAAACAGTATAGTGCTGGCACGAAATAAACACGTAGATCAAGGGAAGACAACTGAGAGCCTGACATAAACCCGCACTTACAGGGCCAGCTGATCCAAGACAAAGGAGGCAGGAGTATATAATGGGGAAGAGGCCATGTCCTCAGTAAATGGTGCTGGGAACACTGGACAGCTACATGCAGAAGAAGGAAACTGGACCAGCACTACTGTCTTATATCATACACAAACAAACTCAAAATAGACTAAAGAAATATAAGACCTGAAACCACAGAACTCCTAGAAGAATACAAAAACAGTAAACTCTTAAACATTGGCATTAGCATTTTTTTTTTTCTGGAAATGTTTCCCCAGGCAAGTGAAACAAAAGCAAAAATAAAAGAGTGGGACTATATCAAACTAAAAAGCTTCTGCACAGCAAATGAAATCTTCAACAAAATGAAAAGGCAACCTACCTAATGAGAGAAAATATTTGCAAATATTTCCAATAAAGGGCTAATAACTATATTTTAAAAACTCACATAACTTGATACCAAAACAATAATAATCTTATTTAAAAATGGTCAGAGGAACAGGATAGGACATGTTTCCAAAGATATAGACATACAGATGGTCAACAGACACATGAAAATATGCTCAACATCACTAATCATCAAGGAAATGCAAATCAAAACTATATCGCCTCACACCAGTCAGAATGGCTAGTACCAAAAAGACAGTAACAAAAGGCTGGCCAGGATGTGGAGGAAAGAGAACTTTTTACACACTGCTGGTGGGAATGAAAATTTGTGCCCCCAATATGGAAAGCAGTATGGAGGTTCCTCAAAAAACTAAAAATGGAAATACCATAAGACCCACCAATTCCACTTCTGGATATTTACCTGAATAAAACAGAATCACTTATTTGAAAACATATGAGCACTCCTATGTTTACTGCAGCATTATTTATATAGCCAAGATAATATTTATAATAGTTAAGTGGCCATTGATAGATAAACAGAGAAAGTTTGGTGCATATACAAAGTGAGATATTAGTCAGCCATAAAAAAGAATGACCTCTTGCCATCTGTGACAACTTGGATGGACCTAAGGGTATTATGCTAAGTGAAATAAGTCAGAAAAGGGAAGACAAATATTATATGATTTCACTTATAAGTGGAATCTAAAAAGCAAAACAAGTAAACAAAAGAGAAATAGACTCATAGTCACAGATGGGGGGTCAACACAGGGGAGGGGTGGGAAATGGGTAAAATAAGTGGCAGGGATAAAGAGGGACAAACTTCCAATCATAAAATAAATTAGCCACAGGGATGAAAGTATAGCATAGGAAATATAGTCAATAATATTTTAATAACTTTGCATGTTGACAAATGGTAAGTACTTTTATCAAGGCAAGCATTTAATAATGTATGTAATTGTTGAATTACTATGTTGTACACCTGAAACCAATGTAATATACTGTGTCAATTATATTTCAATAGAAATAAAAACATAAAGCAAAATGAATTTTAACAAAAAAAGGTGCTCATCTTCTATTTCTTTTATTTTCAAAGGAATACTTTTAATATATCACAGAAGCACAGCATAAGCATTTGTAGGTACTTTTTATTGGGTTAGAAAATTTTTCTTATATTGCAAGTTTTTAAAGTAAATTATAAAAAAGTTTTCATCAGAGTAGGTATGATTAATTTCCTCCAATCTGTTAGTGCCTGGTTACATTGTACCATACCGCAATGAAAATACATGAACTAACTATACAAAACCAAATGGATACATCTCAAGGAGTTATTTTTTTTAAAAAAAGCAATTGGTAGATCTATAATATGATCCCATTTATAATATGTCTAAAATATATAAAAATACATAATATATTCTTGAATGTCACATACCTGTGTTTAAAAGCAAATGTTGGGGCCCCGCGGCGCCCGCCCTCCCCCCGCCGCCTCCAGCGCGAGCGGACGCGCCTCCGGGGGGAGCGGCGGCGCCGAGCGGGCCGGGCGGGCGGACTCGCCGGGGACGTGGCCGCGGAGCTGCTCCCGCTCTGCGCGCCGCCTGCGCCCGGCCGTCCGCGGCTGCCGCGGGCTCCTCCCCGGCCTGGACGGAGCCGGGCCCCAGGCGCGACAGGGCGCGGGGGTGGTGGGGGGGAGGCGCTGGCCGGGAGGGCGTGAGGCTGAGCCCCTCCTGCCGGGAGGGACCGGGACGGGCTGGGGGAGCAGCCGGAGGAAGCCTTTAAGGAGCGACACACCGTCCCCGTCAGCTGGCGGGGACATCGGGAGAACTTGGGGGCGTTAACGTCAACCTTCAGACTTTGAGAAATGATGAAAAATCGGCCAAAACACATGTTCAGAAGCTTCTGGAAATAGGTCAGAAACAAAGACCAAATGAGGTCTCTCCAGGAGGCCCTGCAAAATCAACTTAAAGCAACATCTGAGAAAGCGGAAAAACAACAGGCTACTATTAACTTTCTAAAGACTGAAATGGAAAGAAAGAGCAAATTGATCCGAGATCTCCAGAATGAGGAACGTTCCTCAGGAGATGACGACCCGGCACGGTCGGACCGTGTGGCTCGGCGCGGGTTTCATGAAGACCGGGCAGGCGGGCGGGACTCGGGAAGGAGTGGAGATAGAGGCTTGAAACCAAACTCTCGTCGGGAAACAGGCCCTGTGGCCTCCCCGCAGAAGAGTCAGACAAAAGTCAAGCCCAGCTGAAGGCGCTTCGTTATGGGAAGAAGGATTTATTATTTAAGGCCCAACCGCTCACTGTTCTGAAACAAAAATGAGCTGTGGCCAAAAATCAGCTGGAGAAAGCGGCCCTTGAGCGGGAATCGCCGCTGAAAGCAATGACGGAGACCGACCGTACAGCTCTGCCCGTCAACAGTTTCCGTGGTCAGTCTCACCCTTTGGTCTATGAGGCCAACTCCACCTCGGATGTCAGCTCCGCCCAGGACCACCGATGCTGTGCCTCCAGAAGCAAGGACCAAAAACGAGCCCCGAGGAAACACTCCTATAAGCAATGAGAGCTCTGAAGCTGACACAGAAAAGGAAGGGTATCCGAGCACTCCTGAGTGCGATGCTCACAATCTTTCACAGGAGGGGAGATCTGTTCAGTGAAGCGCACAGAACATCCCCCACGAGGTGACGCTATAAGCGGGGCCTGACCCACAGGAATTGCAAATGCCTCCTTGTCCTGAATGTGAGGTGAGAAAAAAATCCTGAAAAACAACTGACCAGCTTTGAAGGGAGGGCGATGAGAGAAGAAAAAATACTGTAAATACCAAGGAACTGTGTTAAAAAAATAAAATAAAAGCAAATGTTGGTGTCCTGTGTAGTATAATGGATGTGAAGTGGTGTAGATAGAGAGGCTGCAGTCTATGAAATAGAGCCTGTAAATGTGCAACAGTCCGCTTCCCAGGGACAAATGACTGTTTATGCCCGGCAGGTGCTGCATTAATTTTACTGCCTGTGCATCTCCTGGGAGGTAACTGGCAAACCCACATTTTAAGAAATCACATTTAAGTTTCCTCTGATCCATTGCCTTTCTTGTTTACAGACATTTTTTCAGATAGTCAAATTTAAGATAAACACCTAGAATCTGAGATATACAAGGCCAGTTTTTATATTTTCTTTTTGGGTAAGAACTGAATACCAAATCCCTATTTTGTCTTCAAAATGGATTTTAAAAGGTATACTTTTCAGGGTCCAGACCCCATCTTAACAGGAGCTTGCTCTAAACAGTGTTTAAATATATTGGTGCATTCCACATTCCCATCATTTTCTCCCTTGACTATTCCCCCAGCAGATGTCCACTTCCATAACAGGCAGGATGCTTTATCAAAAATTCAGCTCTTCCCACGCTAGGCTCCTGTTAACTGCCTCCCTTAGTTTCCTATATACAATTCAATCTCTGTGTTTCTTGTGCGCCAATCACAGTCATCTAATTTTTTCCCATTCTTCACCTCAAATTTGACTATAGCAATAGCATGCTGTGTGTTGTTACACACACACACCACACATTCACACACATTTGTTTATTTTTGAAAGGGTTCTCTGTTTATATGGAGAACTTAAGTCAATGTCAGAGGTCAGACTGGCTTTGATTTACAACTTATATTTAATAAGGTTAAGAAGAATAGATGGAGTGAAATGACAGCTGAAAGCTACTCATCTTGTCACAACATGGTAGGGCATGCTGTAAAGGGCACCAGGTGATGCCTGAAAAATAGTATGGAAAATGGAAAAGTGGAAAGATAAGAGGATTTTGCCTCCATGTGAAGTGTTTATAGCTGTTTATCCACTATAGCTTTACTTTTGAAATTAAACTTTCTAATTTGTAAAATGAGTTATACTAACATATGCCCTCTTAGTTTGTTATGAAAAATAGTGTTGTTTAATAAAGAAAATCATCTACAGTTCCAGGCAAACAATAGAGATTCAATAAATAGTTGACAGGATTCACCATAACTTAAGGGATCTATTTGATAACAGAATTCAGAAGATTAAGGTTGCATATAAAGAGATGTCCTTGAATGATTATGGTTTGTTTTGTATGAATTACTTCTAAAAATAAGTTCAGAGTGTAGGGACCAAGGGGAGGCTGTATCAGGATGTGCCATGGTAACATGAAGGTTATTTCAGAGCTAAGAACAGTCAAGGCCCAAAGACTGAGAAAGAAACTGTGACCCCCCCACCCCACGAGTGCATGACAATACTTTAGATGGAGCACCTGCTCCAGGAGGAGAGCTAGTGCCGCTGACAGCTACATTATAATGCAAACTGCGCGTGGTAGACAGGGAGGGATGTGGCTAAGTCGGTTAAAATTCCTCTGTGCCCCTTTATTGTTATTGTGTGGCCCAGCAAATATTTATTATCAAACATTTACTGTTTTCATATTCCTATGAATTACTTCCCTTTCCTTTGAAGTCTCTTTGGTACAGGATGACATACATTCCTCATTTTCTCTGTCTTTGGAACCCATATGTATGGCCTCCCTATACGCATGTAATTAAACTTTGTTTTTTTTCTTCTGTTAATCTGTCTCATGCCAATTTGATTACCAGCTGGAAGAATCTTGAAGCACAGAGGAAAATTCTTCCTCTCCAACAACAGCAAGGATAAGTGACAAGCTCCAGTAAATGGAGTGTGTGATGAGAACGTTATGTTTTGCCTGGCAGGGGGTTGAAATCTTATCCTCACTCCCCTGTGGGTTAAGGTGAGTTATAATAAGACAAAACTTAAATCTGATGAAAATGTATCATTGAATTATCCCTGATAATGCTAGCAGATGAGACTAGATAAAATAACATTATTGATTTATATATGACCAGACACTAAAACTATTTGAAAAAGGAATCCAACAATAAAACGTGATGAAATATACCTTAATGTGAAGAAAGGATGGGAAGAAAATCCAAAACACCTTTTGTAGCTTAACAAAGAAATTGCACAATGCTGTAGAGCTTTTAGTGATAATGCTTCAATATAAATATTATCTGAATATTAGAGTAGGCAGTAATTAGACATAAGCAGGAGAAAGGGACCAGCCCATCACCAAAGAAGACTCCTCCCTGGCCAGCCCCTAAGTTCTCCTTAGATCCCAGCTCCACAGTCAAGGACACTTAGCTTCTCAGGAATCCCAGACAGACAAGGACACCTAGATTGTCAAGAGGCCCAGGACATACAAAGGTTCAAAGACCTTGTCCAAAAGTGACCCCCTTCATTAAAATGACATCTAGATCTAATCAGCATTGTGGTTTGGGTCCCCTGTGAGCTTCACTTAGGTACTTACAGGTAAGGTGCCTGTGCGCTAAGACCTAGAGCTGTCAATCAACCTGTCAATCAAAAGATATACAAGCGCAGGGCAGGACTTCCTGCCATCTTAAGCAAAAATAAAAGCCAATCCAATCCTAATAGCTGGGCTGCTTTCGGTTTCCAGACAGCTTGTTCTCCTATTTAGAGGGTGTGTTTTTAGCTTTAACCAAATTAATTCCTCACTGCTTTTTCTTTTTCCTGCTATTTGGTCTCTTGACTGAATTCTTTCTTTCAAGAACACAAGAATCAGGGAACCAATGTGTTCCGCAGGTAACATAAATATAACAAATTAAATGAGGTAGCCAATTTGAATTTTAAATTTTAATTATATATCATACTTCAGAGGACATAATTTCTCATTTATGAGTCTGGATTCCTTAAAAGAGTATTTTGCACAAATAACTTTATGAAGGATGTTTTCCAGAACAAGAATATACATTTTCTCACTATTTCTCATGCTGGACAGGATGATAGAGGACTGAAGCTTGGGGAATGCTGCCAATTAGCCACTGATTCATAAGAACGTTTGTCCCTGATGTGGTTTATATGCTTACAACTTTCTCAAATTTTGTCTCTTTTGTGTGTGTGTATGAGGGAGGGGTCGGGGGAGGAGTGTTGGCTGACTCCAACTCCATCTTCAATACCAAGGTCAAAACCAAAGTCATGGAACAATTTCTCCAGAAAATCTTTCTTGAATCTTGCAATAAGTTTCCTCTGACTGCCTACTTCTCTATGAAGCCAACTCTGAGCTGGATTTTAATGTGTAGGGCATTCATGAAGGAATGAATTCCACCATCTGTGGAAGAAAGGGGGAGAAAACACAGCAATGTTCTTCAGTAGAAGATTTCTCATTGTATCAGTGTCACCACACGGTGGTAACTAAAAGAGAAAACAAATTTAGAATGAAGAAGCTAGTGGAGAGAGTTATTAATGAACTAATATTTGATAATGCCTAAAGAAGGCAAGAATAAAAATTTCTAAAAGAGAATATAGACTTAACCTGACAAGCAGAAAACAAATATCAAGGTGGGAGTTTTAAAAGCATATGTATATCTGTAAATGGGCTACATATAAAGAGAAGAACATGCCAACTAATATTCAGAAATTAATTGAATTTAAAACTAAATTCATCTTAAAGAGACTCACTTAAAAATAAAGAATAGAAATTAAGGTGTTAGTGGCTGGAAAACTTTAAGTAGATTAGATTTAATGAGATTTTAAAGGAAAAATGTGAAGAGAAAGCAAGAAATATTTTTATAATTCAAAAAATACCAGACCATCAGGAAAACACAAAAATGATTAATTTCCAATCATCAAATAACAGCTAAAAATATATAAAGTAAAATTGACAGAACAAAAAGACAAATAGATAAATCCAAAGTAGATTTTAGTACAGTTTTCATAGTAACTGATAGAATATTCAGAGAAGGTAATAGTAACTAGTCAAATATGCAGAAAAATTATCAATTTAGAAAGATGTATTTGAATATACATTAAGGTATTTTAATCTAATTGACATATGTGGAACATTCACCATATAACTGTAGAATGCACATTATTTTCACGTGCATTTTGAACATTTACTATAATAAACCATACACTACGCCATAAAGTAAGTTTTAACATTCTTCAAAGAATTGAAAATACATAGAGCTATCCTCCAATCATAGTGTATTTCAGTGAAGAATTTTTTAAAGAGAATTAGAAAATCCTCCTGTATTTATAAATGAAAAAGTGTACTTCTAACTAAATGAGCAAATCAAATAAACAGAAATTAAAAGTGTCCTTTGCTGAATGATACTAAAAATACAATATTTCAAATGTGTGGGAGCATCTTTGGCAATGTTTACAGGAAAGTTTATAGCACCAAGTGTGCATTTTAGAGAAGAATATTGATGGTCTAACGATAGAGCTCAAGGAGTCAGAAAACAAAATTAAACTCCATGATGGTTGAAACAGAGAACCAATAAAAATAATTATAAATATCTGTAAAACAGAAAAAAATGAAACCAAAATGAATCCCCCAAAGAACAACAACCAAAAGAAATTCCACAAAATCAATGTTAGTTTTTGAAAAGCTAATAAAATTGGTAAGTTGCAGCAAGAGTAATCAAAATAAAAAGGACAGAAGGTAGAAACAAGCAATATTAGAAATGAAAGTGCAATATCACTACAGATCTTTTCAAATATTGAACACATAGGAGTTCTATATGAACTACTTTATGCCAATAAATATGAAAATGGACTTGAAATACCCAAATAGCTTGAGAGAGACAAGTTATGAAAAATTATATTAAAAAGTGAAAATAAAAACTGTCTTATATCTAATAAATAAATTGAATATCTGATTAATAGCTTCCCAGCAGGTAAAACTCCAGGCCTAGATAGATACATCAATGTATATTTTCCCCCTATATTTCCTAAACAAAATACCAATACCATATACAATCTTTTTATCTTAAGAAGATATAAGGGAGCAAGTTTTCAATTCCTTTGATTAAGTAAATATAATGCTGATACCAAAGCATAACAAATACATTAAGAGGAAAGAAAAGCATATACCCACATTCCTCATATACAAAAATTTTAAACAAAATATTATCAAACCAAATCTACATAGCATGTCATGCCCAAGTTTGCTTCATTTGAAGTATGTAAGGCTTAACATTTCCAAACTCAGTGTAATTTACCGTATTAAGAAAATAAAGAAAATAATATAATCACACTGATAAATGATAAAAAAGCATTTAATAGAATTCAATACATATGCAAGATAAAAGGAAGTGAAAATATTTTAGCAAATGAGAAATAAAAGTGAAATTCCTTAGGGTCATAAAGTTGTCTTTTTAAAACTGTATGGTATAACCTAATTAATGTTAAAATATTATTACAAGATTTGGCTCTGATTTCAGAATGAGAAAATATGTCTTAGGTACAGCATTGTACTGGGGTATAAGGTCAATAAATCAAAATCATATATAGAAAAATTAAAAGGAAGAAAAATATGACAGGCAAGCTACACAAATGTGCATACTAAAAAATTAAAGGAACCTGTAGATAAACTATTTGAACTTAAAATTCATTTTGGAGCTGCTGAATCAAAATCAATCTATATACATATAAAGATCCACTGTATTTCTAGGTACCAGCCACACAAAGTTGTAAAATGATATTTAAAAATATATATATTTCACTTGACATTATTGAAAACCATCAAAAAGCTAGGCATAAATTTAAAAATCTATCTAATACAACTACAGAAAACTGTAAAAATTACTCAGAGAAATTTGAAAAGACCCAATATAGATATATGCCATTTTCTAGTGTTCGAAATTTTTAAAGGCAATTCTACCAGCTTTGGCAACCAAATCATTGCAATAAAACAATCAGACATTCACTCTGGCCACGCACCCCGTGGGCATCATGGTGAAGCTCCCGGGCTTCCCTCAGTCAGGCGGCGCCGTCTTCCCGCGCTCCCCCTGCCGCCGACACAGAGCATCGGTAACAGCCCAGGAGCTTTGACGCTGTCGCACGCTCCCGTTAGCCTGTATTTAGGGGCAGAGATCCTCCCCTTTGGGACACTGCAGGCCTGGGCCCCACCCTCCACTTCTCCCAGCTGTTCGAGGTGAAACGGGCCCCTTGGCGGATTGCAAAGTTTCCCCAGAGACAACCAATTGCTGGGGCGGGTTGGACCGTGAGGTTCGTCCCCTACACGAGGCCGGTCCTTCAAGCCTGAGAGAGGCGGCTGTGGATCTGCTGCACAGAAGCCAGCACGGAGTGGAGCAAAGTGAAGGAGCAGCCGTATGTTCCCGACGCAAGAATGAAGCCTGAAGGAAACCTAACGACAAGGACGAAACCTCTCCAGGACGACACGGCTTCTTACTGGCTTCAGAGAACTTCACCACAGCCACCTGGATAAGAAGAAAACACCAATGCTGACACTCATGAAGCCATAATCTAAAGAAGAGTAAGGTTTTGGAACCATTCCTCCTAAAATACTTCTGGAGTCCACAAAATTTTCCCAAGCTATGACCAACTGAAGCTCTGCATATCTGGGACCCAAATTTCGATGGTTGGAACTGGAAGGGGTATCTCCTGGGATGGAGTTTGGAGTGGATCATCCACCACCCAGCTGATAGAGGGACCACACGGCAGGTGGTCTCCATGGAGCGCTCACCAAAAGACCACAGTAGGGCCTAAGACCAGCCTTGATAATTTCAAAGAGGTGAAATGATACAAACTCTGTTGTCTGACCATAATAAGATCAAGTTAGAAACAACACTAACAGAACAAGAGGATTCTCTAAAACATGTGGGAAACAGCACACTTCTAAATAACCCATGGGTCAAGGATGAAATCTTGGATTTAAAAAACGATACTACTATATATTACTAAAATAATAATTAGGACTGAATGAACACAAAAACATTACCAAAATATATGGGGTGCAGCCAAAACTGCCTTAGTGCACAGAGAAGATGGATACCAGTACATGCTTACATTAGAAATGAAAAAAATGTCTTAAATCAATGACCTAACTTTCTACCTGAGGAAACCAGAAAAAGAAAACTAAAGCCACAACAAGCAGAAGTATCATAATAAATACCAGAGCAGATATCAATAAAATTGAAAAAAAGGAAACAATAGAGAAAATCAATAAAACCAAAATCTGTTTCTTTGAAAAAATAAAAATAAAATTAATAGACTTCTAAACAAAACACTCAACAAAAAGATGCAAATTTTCTGTATTAATAATAAAATAAGGAATATCACTATAGACCCCATAACCAAAGAGAATATAAACAACTTCACACTCATGAATTTGATAACTTGAAATGAAGGGACCAATAATTTGAAAGCAAAAAACTACCAAAAGTTCATGAAGATAAAACAATCTAAATAGCTTTATAAAAACCAAAGAAATTTTATTTGTAGTTAAAAATTCCTGAAAAGTAAATCTTCAGAAACAGATGATTTCACTGAAGAATACTACTAAACATTTAAAGAGGAACTAATACCAATTCTACCAGAAAACAGAAAAGGAGCGAACACTTCCCATCAACTTTTATGAGTCCAGTATTACACAGATAGCCCAATCAGACAAAATGTGTTTAAAAAAGGAAACTACAGATTGGTATGCCTCATAAAAATAGACATAAAAAAATTTTAAATACTATAAAGTGAAATTAAGCAATACAGAAAAGAAATTATATACCATGACTAAGTTGGATTTATTTTAGTGGTGCAAGGATGATTCAACATTACAAAATCAATCATTGTAATCAACAGTATCAGCAGACTAAAGAAGAAAAATCACACAATTATAGTAATTGATGCATAAGAATAATTTGACAAAAATCAACATGCATTTATGATAAAAACTCTCATAAAATTAGGAGTTGAGAACTTCCTCATATTGACAAAGAATATTTACCAAAAACCTACAGCTAACATTATATTTAATGACAAAAGAATAAATGCAAATACTAGGTAAAAGATGAGAATGACCACCCTCCCTACTCTTTTTCAAAATAGTACTGCAAGTTCCAACCAGTGCAATAAGGAAAGGAAAGGAAAGGAAATAAAAGGCATATAAGAAAGGACAAAGTAAAATTGTCTTATTTGCACAAGATATGATCAACTATGTAGGAAAACCCCAATGATAAAAAGCAGGTAGAATAAGTGATTCCAGAAATAATAAGTGATCCAGTCTGTGAATATGTGATGAATATCAACAAGCAGTATGTGTTTCTATATACTAGAGATCAACCCATGGACACTGAAATTAAAAACAAACACCACTTATGACACTCAAAACATGAAATATTTATGTATAAATCTTACAAAACTGTGTAGGTATTTTATGCTGAAAACTACATAGTGTTGATGAAAGAAATCAAAGACCTAAATAAGTGGAGAGCCATACTGTGTTCATGGATTGAAAGACACAACAAAATAATGATGTAGATATTCCCTAAACCGATATACAGGGTGAATGTAATTCCTATCAAAATACCAACACATTATTTTTGTTAGATATAGGCAGATTGAAACATATATAGGAAGGCTAAAAAGAACAAAACAAGCTAAAATAATTTTGAAAAGAAGTAAAAAGTGGAAGGAATTAGACTACCAGATTTCAAGACTTATTATTTAGATACTTTAATCAAGATTATGTGGCATTGGTATTCGAACACATCCATACAAATATACCAAACTGATTTTTGACAAAGGTGCAAAAACAACTAAATGGAAGAAACTGGTGCTAGAGCAACTGGATATACAGAGGCTAAAAAAAGAAAAAAGAGGTAAATTTTATACATTAGATAAAAATTAAATGCATCATAGACTTAAATGTGAAAATATAAAACTTATTAAGAATAATAAAAAAAAGATATGGAAACCAAGCTTCTGGAAAGAATTGGTCCGCCTATTTGGAATTAGCATTCCTGGGTAACCTCTCAGCTCACCGTAGCTTGCTTCCAGTACCACTCCCAGCTCCCCTGAGCATATCCTGTGGGTTACAAAATAAATGTATTTCATCAAACATCGTCATGGCCACAAATAGATTGGCATACTTTGAAAGCATCATGGTGCGTAATGGCACATAAAATTGTTACAATTATTTGTATGTATGTATATGTGTATGGTTATACTAAATTGTGGTATAAAAATAAATAAATAAATGAATAGATAAATAAATAAATAAAAAGAATAATAGGAAACATCTTCAGGATCTTGGTCCAGCCCACACTTTTCAGACTTGACATCAAAAGCACAATACATGAAGAGAAATGATTTTGCTTACTAAATACCCATGTGAAGAGGATAAAAAGACAAGCTACATATTGGGAGAAAATATTTAAAACTATATCTGGCAAAGAACTAGTATCTGAAACATACAAGAAACTAAGGGAACTCAACAGTAAACAAACAGTCCAATTAGAATTTAGGCAAAAGACATCAGTCATTCCAGTGAGGAGGATGTACACATGGCAAACACATTAAAAGTTGCTCAGCATTATTATCCACCAGGGAAATGCAAATAAAAATCACAATGGGATATTATCACCACACCTAATAGAATGACTAAAATAAAAACAATAGTAGTGATATCAACAGAACCTGGATCCTCAGGCACCTTTTGTGGGGATGTGTAATAGCAGAGCCATTATGAAAAAGTTTGGAGCTCCCGAAAAAAACTAGACTTGCAACTGTCATTCAACCCAGCAATTGTATTCTTGTGTACTTATTCCAGAGGAAAAAAAAACACGTTCACACAAAAATTTGTACAATAAATGTTTATAGCAGCTTTATTCATAATGGCCAAAACCTGGAATCAGCCCAGATGCTCAGCAGGTGAATGGTTAAACAAATACTAGCACATACATGTTATGGAATACTACTCACAATAAAAAAGAATAGACAATTAAAACAATATAAATAAGAGAATTATGATGAATGAAAATATATATAAGGCTTTATATTCTGGTTATGCTGAATTTTAGAAATTCATGAGTACAAATAACACTATGGAAATCTGAAAAAAATTTAAGAAATAAAATAAATTAAAAAAATAAAACATTCAGACAGAATTGTTTTTAGGGGGATGGGAAAGTTTATTACTTGACTCTAAAATGAACAGGGAAATGAAAAGGCCAAGATAATAGTGAAAATGAAGACTAAACTTGTATTTTCACTACTATATATCAAGTATTATTACAAAATTATGGTAATTAAGATACTATGATATTGATGAAAAAAAAAAGCCCAAAAGAGACATTGGAGTTCAAGTTACATAAAAATGGAGAAACTTTGATAAACACCCAGACAGTCAATCAAGACGAAAAGAAAAACAATGCCCTACACATAGGACCATTCTTTAGCAATAGGATAAACTGACGTAGACTCCTCTAAAACAAGTCCTTAGGGTTCAGGTGTGTCAATGGCAATTTTATTATCTAACAGAGAAATATTTAACCAAATTTAAATGAAGGTCAAATAAACTAGAGCCTCTATAACATATTCTTTGCAATGACAGGCACACAGTAAATAATTAATAATGAACAACAACAGCAAGAATAACATCTAGACATGGAAAGAAGGAAAAAAATGACTAATAAATGAGAGGTTAAATAATGAACATAAAGAGACCCAGATAGTATACAAACTATAAAGTTAGAAGTTAAAGACTTTAAAATAACTATGGTTAATATATTTAAGAAATTACATAAAAGAGTATGCAAACACCAAAACTGACCATGTCTTAGGAAAGCTGCAATACATTTCAAACATTTTGCCAATACAAGAAAGAAGTGTACACATTCCTTGAACAAAACAATTGGTTATAGCACCAGAAGGAAATCTAAGTAGTCCTATATCTACTAAAGATACTGAATTCATAATTTAAAATCTTCCCATAAAGCTCCAGGCACAAACAGTCCAATGCATTCTGGACTAATGAATTCTTCCAGACATTGATGAATGAAAAAATATTACCATTCTTATATAAATACAAAAAAAGCCAGACACAAAAGAATATATACCACAAAATTTATTTTCATGAAGTTCAGCAACAAAAAACCTAATTTGTGGAGAACTAGGCTGCATGCAGGTATACACATACATAAAAAATGCACACATCTTTAAAAAGTGTGTACATAGAGCACCTATAAAATATTGGCAATAACTAGAGAGGAAGGGATGTGAAAGAGCCCTGTTGTGGTTAGTAAAGCAAACTCAGCAGGACCACATTTAGGAACTAGCTATTATTGGAAACCACAGATACCCAGCGGCACAATTCCACAAGGTCATGGTCTGTCTCCTGCAGTGCTCAGCAGCCCATAGGTAGGGGATGTCAGACTAACAGCTCTACTGATCCAAAGCTGAATAAGTAGAGGCAGGTGCTCTGGAAGCTTAGTGGCTAAGACAAGGAGGATTGTTAAACAATGGATAAGACAAGGAAGCCTTTTAGAATGAGCTGATAAATTGGGAAGAAGAGAGTCATCTAGAGAAAAGAGCTCTCAATGAGGACAAAGCTTATGGAAGCATAAGTGAGGCGTGTGCCTTTCTGTAGTGTGGTCCCCACCTACGTGCACAGGAGCGCCTCTAATGGCTCCTCACCTAGTCCTGCTAAATGACAAAGGTGTCTTGCATGCAGGCCATTCCATTCCTGACTACCTGTGTGCTCATGGGTCTCTGTCCCCTCCAAAACCCTCCCTCTTCTGCAACGCACATTTCCCCTCTCACAAGTCCTCCTCTGCCTAGGATAGAATGGTATAAAGTACAGGCTCATGATGGGTGGATAATGGATGAATACGAACATGAAATACACCAATGAGTGTCTTTTTATTATTTTTCTTCTTCCCTCTCCTCTCTCTTCTCTTTCTCCTCATCTTTCATCTCCTCTTTCTTTCTCTTTTTTTTGTGTGGGTGGTTCTTACTTCAAATAGCAAACTTAATAAATTAAAAATCTTATTTTTGTTACAAGTGGATATTTAGGAAATAAAAATACATGGTTAGAAACAAGAGAGAAATAAATGGATTTCGGAAGCAGTTTTACTATACAGTGAAAACATGTTTACATTTTAATTAGAACTCACATAAAAGCTGAAATCGTTCAGCACTGGATACTGTGGTCACCACTCTCGTTAAGAGAGTTGTTAGGTCCTAGCTACATGGCCTAGTGTTTTAGATATCAGCAAAAAACAAAGCATTCTCATCTAGTACTGTACAATCTAAAATGAACTAACTACATGTATGTGCATTCATGCATATGTGCCTATTTTCCACGCTACTTAATCTTTCTGGAATGCCCTTTCCAACCCTACATGCTTGGCTAAAACCCTACTGATAATTTAAGATTTTGCCTAAATATCTGAAAGTCATAGCTTCCTCTACCTTTACCCTGATCTTCATAGTTAAACCCTAAATATATTTTCTTTTCAAATTTTACAGAAGTTCTTAAATAACTAGCTACAGCAACATGTATATCAGATTATAGAGGAGCAGAGAAAAGGAGCTGGATAATAATTTCAGGAATTTCAAGTGTATGTATGAATAATTTTAATTAATCTATAATAATATCAACAGAAACTAGCATTTACAATGCTCTAGGTCTGATATTTGTAGTTCTCATAAGAATCCTTCAGTTTACATTTTATTTACATCTCCATTCAAGAAATTATGAAGCTGACTTAGAGAATGAATAATTCCCCACCAGTTCTGTAGCTGGCAAACGACAGCTCTGGGGTCTGAACCTCTGGTGAGCGGCACCGGCATCTACATTCCTTCCACCACATCCAATCGCTCCTCTAGAATACAGATGTGTCTTCTTCACATATCTGCACATACGTGTTTGTGAAATTGAGATTCTGACAGTCATCTGTGACAGGCAGAATAATGGCCCGCCAAAGAGGCCCATGTCCTCATCAGCGGAACCGGTGCCCATGGTAAAAGGGGCCTCCCAGCTGTAAGTGAAGGATCGTGAGGTGAGGCACGTGTCCCAGTTCATCCAGAGGCCCAACGCAATCACAAGAGATTTTATAAAAGGGAAGCAAGAGATTTGGAGTCAAGAAGAAAGACTTGAAGATGTTACATGTGTGATGGAGGAAGTGGCTGAGAGCTAAGGAAGGCAGGTAGCCTCTAGAAGTTGGGAAAGACAAAGGAACCAGTTATTTCTAAAGTATCCATTAGGAACTTAGATGACATCTTGATTTTAGCTCAGTGAAGCCTCTTTCAGGCATCTGACCTCCAGAACTGTAAATCATTTTAGGTAGGTATAGCATAGCAAGGAATATAAAAGACAACAGTTCCATGGCTTCTTAATAGTTTTGTTGACAAAAATGGGTCATGTTTATAAAATGCTATGCAAAAAAATGTCATAATGTCTGGGATGCTGTCAAAGGAATACTTAACTATGGCAAAAGATGACAATGTCTCTTCTTGGTCCATATCATTCTGTTTTCTTTGAAGATCATTTAAACTTCATTTGATGTTATTTGAATTAAACTATTATCATACTGGAAGTCAGACACTTGCTTTTATTTCCCACACTTGTGTTTTCATTATTCCACTTTTCTTAAAAAGTCAACCAAATTTAAGAATTGAATTAAGCATAAGAGGTTTTATTTTGAACTTAATTTTTGGTATGAAAATTTTTTACTCATATATTATTTTATGAAAATATCATTGAATGGTAAATTTCAAAGTTTTAATCTAGTAACATTATTTAATCTAAGAACATTGTTATCAAAGATCAATGAAGGAATCAGGAATTTATTGTGTTTCACTCTTGAATATTTTGGAGATCTATAATTATTTTGATTGATACTTTGTGCAATTTAGAGAGAAATCAAAAATATAATTTCAACAGGACAGTAGAGCCAATTTCTTTTTTCAATTCATTATATATAAAACTCTTTACAGTACCTACATGAACTGGCTGCTTAGATTTGACAACATACTAATTAGTGTAATCATATAAGTTATACTAACTTATACTAATTAGAATTAGCAGGTCCTTAGATAGTTATTCCATCCCTTAAATTTACATGTCAGAAGACTCAGGATTGCTACCTAATTTACATAATAGTTAATTTAACAATGAGCTAGGATTAGACTCCAAATCCCTAATCTCTAATTTCCTAATATGCGTGTGAGTGTAAATCTATATTTTAATATTATAAATTTATTTTTATTTTATATATTTATTTTTAAATACTTAATAAATATGTAATACATTTTATGGATCAATTTTATGAATATATTTTATATTTTTAAAGATGATGCTCTAATTACCAAAATAAGTATTGAAATATTATTATATTATATATATAGTTACAGAGCATTCCTATGAATTATCTTTCTCTTGTATTTGTGATATCTCAAATTGTGTTGTTTTAAAACATTATTGTTTTAAAGCTTGTTTGCATTGGTAAAATTTTAGTTGAGGAAAATTAATAAGATTTCCCATTCATATGTTATTCCATTCAATTCACATTGTCTTGAAAAATAAGCCCTTATTGTTTCATTTGTGTGGTATTATTCAAAGTTGAATGCTATCTAAACATCCTGACACAGGGATTAAGATAAATGTAACAATTCTTGTAATTATTTTTTAAAAGAAAGATAAACTTATTTAAACTAGAATACTGTAATCTTACCTTCATTTTAAATAATTTGTTATCTGCACCCACCATACAACTCAGTTTATTTTAATCAATATTTTTTGAATACCTTTCATATGACCTAAGCTGGGCGTGGTACTTAGGAAAGTAAAGATGAGAGTACAGTCAATCCATGAACTTGAAAAGTCCATAACTGACCTAACCGAGATTCAATAAGTGACTAAACAACAGAATCAAATTATACTACCATATACATTAATTGTACATATAGTTGTATGTGTTATAGAACAGTGCCATATATACAGTGTTATATAAAGTATTGGGAGCCACACATGAGTGAAAATACAAGTAGTTTGCACTCCCTCTAAAGCACCTTACAGCTGGGGAGGTGGAAGATATTACCCAAATGACAGCACAGAGAAATGTGACAAGGCAAGTACTGAAACTGTGGTTAACGAGAAATAAATGGTTTAACAAGCTCTTGCTACAGGCAGCAGGTTTGAGGCAGTGTTCTAGTCTGGTTTATTAGGAAAAGCTTCTGCAGGGCTCAGAAGAAATGCAATACTTAAAGAAGGAAAAACTCTCCAAGCTGAGGAAAACTGCACAAAATGGCTTGAGGAGCATGAGGGACAGAGAGATGGTCATTCTGGAAGGAGTCGAGAGATTGTTGGGTGTTGGGTAAATGGAAATTTTCAACCAGAATTTCTCACCTGGCCTTGACAGTGACATGCATATAAGGGCCTGTTTGCCCATCAGGGGGATATTTGCCACAGAAGAGCCATGGTCCCATCTGGGGTAAGCGGTAGAGAGTAATGGCCATTCTCTCCTCCCCTCTGTTCCTGGTACATAATTGGTCGGATGCCTCCTAGTCACCAGGGACCTGACCACAGAGTTCCTCCTGGAGGAAGGGGCAGGGAGGTGGAAGGAGTTTGGGGAGCGGAGCCAAGTGGGAGGGGGCGGGGAGCATGCCGAGGCCGGAGAGGGATGACTTCGGAGCATGCTGAGAGCCATGAGCAATAAAAAACCCTTTCCCCAACCTCTTTGTCTTCCTTTAGTCTCATCATATTTATAGGGAACTTGCCCCAGGTGAGGAACCACCTTCCTCCCGGAGCCACACTGGGATAATGAGGGAAATTGAAGGCATAGTTAACTGTTTAAAAACTGCTAAAAGGTAAAGAAGGATGTGAATTTTCCAGGTCATAAATACTTCAGCAGGAGCAGTTTCAATAACTTCTGAATAGATGACTATTAAGATGAAAGAGTCAGGTGGGGAAATGAAGACACCAAGTAGAGAAAATGTTTTGAATAATTCTGTTGTGAAAAAACAGAGAGATTAGCTGAGGAGTGATGAGAGTTTAAATTGAGTTTTTCGTTTTGCTTTTTGTTTATGAGAGAGCCTTGAGTGAAATTTTTTTTAATGGGAAAACAGTAATTAGGAAGTAGGGGATTTAGAGTATAGGTCTTTAAAAAGGCAGGGGCAATAAAATAATCAGATGAGATGAGAAGATAGATCATTTTTATGGAAGGGAATTGGATGGGCAGATATGTAGGTAGGTTTTATGTCTGGTATCAAGAAAGTGGTACCATTCCAATACCTGTTATCTCTTTTCTCCCTCAAGTAGGTGGTGAAGTCACAAACTAAGAGCTGATGTTGTGGTGAGTTGAATGTTCAAGGAAAGTGTGAAATTTTTCAAATAGATATAGTCAACATACATGCATAAGAACAAAGCTGACCAGTAGCCATTTACTAAACATAGTAGGGACTCATTCAAAAAAAAGTTGGCAATGGTGAATTCATTGTGGATCCAATCTGATCTTTCTCTGTGACTTTCTCCAACAATGATCCTCACTGCTTAGCTTCCTGCATGTAGAAGCTTCCTGCATAGAGAGCAGGTTTATAGTCAGAAGACAATGAGCCACCTATACCAATGTTAGAGAGAAAAAGAAAGGAGAAATATTAAGAAATTGGAATCCACAGAAATAAGGACTGCCAAGATGTTATCTGTGAAGGAGAAAAATAGTCCAAAGTGACCCCAGATATTATTCTCTGTGATAAGGAATAGAGCCAAAGTGGAAATAGCATTATACTGGGAGAAAGACAATGAGGTCTCCTGTGGACATGCTGATTTTAATCTTTTTTCAGATAGTGGGATAGTAAAACTTAAAACTTAGAATGTTGAGTAAAATGAATCTCAAGGACAAGAGAATATTCTAATCTGATGACACCTTTTTGTCAAACATTAACTCAAAGTAAATTTTGATTGAAAATAAGTGAGATTTCCCAGGAAGTTAGTAAAGTGATAAAACAAGGCTACCAAAGAAGAAACTTGGCTTTCACTTATTATATCAAATAAATTAAATGAGAGTTTCAGATTATCAAATAAGTGTGTCCTAAAATAATATTTAGTTTCATTTATAAACCAAAATATAAACCTCAATTTCTTTAGTCAAAGAGTATGTATGGAAAATAATTAAACATGACTTAAAAATGTACCTCATAAATACAAGAATATAATTTTCTACATTCTATAAATGTGCAAGACTGGAAAAGTGTGTACACATTTGAAAAATAATATGGATTACATGACTGCTTTTCTTCATAATCAAGGCCCCCCTTAAAAGGTAGTCTTTAATTACTCTAGTTTGAAATCAAGTTATGATTAAGATTCTTATTTTTCTTATGTATCAAGTATTTTCTCTGATTTGAGTAAAAAACAGTCCACATCAAGTTCATTTGTGATGAAAGATCACTAACAAAGTTGCTCATTTGCTTACTCATTGTCTAATATATATTTAATAAAGTATAATTTTCATGAATAAATTATTATATAATGCTACATGGGCATTCAGACTACCACATTTAAATGTTTTTATTGTTATAGTTTAAGGCTTAAATTACCTTAATTTCCAGCAGAGAGATCTATCTTTGCAATGATGGTAATGAAAGTACTCAATCCTTCTGACATGGGCAGTGTGGTTCCGGAAAAGAGCCAGGCCCTGGGCGAGTCAGGAAAAGCTTGAGGCCAGTTCATGTGGCCAGCTGGCAGGCAGGTTAAGTGAAAACAAACCAGCTAGATTCCAGGAAAATAACTGATGGCAAACAGAATGCAGTTTCTAACCAGTTCAAATCAGTGAGATTTGGGATGGGAAGGAAATACAGCCAAAGCTCATTATACTCACATTAGCATACTAAAATCACACCCCATGGTGCCATGACAATTCCAAGGTTGACTATATCAGGGCAAAAAGAGAGCATAGCCCCTTTTCCCCCAAATCCCCTCTGTATTCTGAGAAAATTCCACCTACCCAATGAATATTCTATCCCCTGCTTAAACGCCAGCTGCAGGACTAATCAGGCAGAACTGCTGTGCTGCTCACTTCTCGAGCATTCCCACACCCCTTCCTTGAGTGTGTCTTTCTACTTTAATAAATTACTTGCTTGCATCTGCACCACCTGTTCATGAAATCTTTCTCCATCAGAGTCAAGAACCCTATCCCAGGTAGAGGTCTGACTTAGTACACAAGGAGCCCTCCCAGGATTGAATTTCCCAACCATACTTCTACATTGTGTGCTTAGGGTATTTCATATTTAGTGATAACAATATGGTTCTTTCAGGTTTTGGTGAATTGTACACCTGTTGATATAATTTGGGGAAATGTTTATTTTGCTGATTTCCCACTTAACATTTTAACACTAAAACATATACATTTAAGAATTGAATTAGTTATATAAAGCATTCCTTTATTAAACTCAATGCTTTGCATTACTTTTGCTAAAATTCTCCTCTTGAATGTTTTAATTTGAAGGCTGAATGAGAATTAGGTTGAGATCTGGATTTGACCTTGAGGGAAAATATTTCTTTCATTACAAGAGAACATATACACACACACTTACACATGCAAATCCCAGATACTTTATTATGTGTTTCATTATACCAAGATTATTAATGTATTTGGTATGAGTTTATACTGGTGTATAGACTGCGCGTATTCAGGTAAGGGAGGATACAGGAGAGAAACAGGAGCTGTGCACATCTTATAGTCTTTTGTGTTAGGTTCCTCTTGTATCTTTACTTTTTCATTAGCCCTCTCAATAGATTCATAAATTATTTCAATGAAGCTGTTTTGGAATTTCTAAGCCTTTCTGAGGCTCCTGCATGCCATTAAGATAGTTATGCTCTTCTGTCTGGTTTAGGGTATGCCATCCCCCTTTCTTTCAAGAGCACTTCTTAAATGAATGATTTGTCTAATTGTAACATCCACCATGAAGGCAACTATAATTCCAGGTTGCCTTAGTAAGATTTTGCCATTTTTTTATTTATCTACAGCTTCTAGGACCACAGTTCTTAAACACAAAATAATCAGGTTTGCCAGAAGGTGGCACACCTAATTCTTTGTAATTTGAAGATCCAATTTCTTCAGCTAAGCACTGAGTCTTTTAAAACCAAATTAATACCTAGGAGGGATGTGCCACTAGGCTGGGGATTTTGTGGTGTTTTGTGTTTTACAGTATAACTCACTGCATAAAAATTGTCTTGGGATTGGCTGGTAACCTAACATAAATCTAACCTGCTCTGTGACCAATTTACCCTAGCAATAGCCTTACAGTGAGGTGATTGAGCACTCCAACAGATTTTAAATGCTAGGCCTCGGCCCACCAATTTTGTGGTTTTGGCTTCTGAGATTCCCACAAGCAATAAATCTATTACTCCTTTCAGGAGATTTCTTTATGGTGGCAGATACCCTAATGGCTTTTACTAGTCCAACTCATATTACTTAGATTTTGGTGAGCTCTTGATCAAAGAAGTCTGAGTTTCTTGTTTTATTTCCCCAAGTCCTCCAAGGGTTTATGCTGTAGCCTTACCTCCAGGCTTTGTGAGCCCCCTAAAGGCTACTGTCTTGCTTTCTTTAGATGATGGGGTACCCAAGATTTTCACTTGAAATGATCCTCCTTAATTCAACCACATTACTGTTTCTGGATGCCTGTGCACAGTTCCTGAGGCCTGTCAGGACTTCCTGAAGACACTTACCTTGTAGATGCGGTTGGACACAAAACCAAATATTGCAGCCCACAAGGTCTTTGCCATGAAAACCTAGACTCTCTCACATCCCAATTTCCACCCTGTGAAAATCTGGACCCTTTCAAACCCCAGTTTTCTACCCAGAAGGATAGGACAAACAAACTCTAAGAGCTCAGACCATAAAATAAATGGAGCCCAGTCTGAGAGAACTTACCAGAGCTCCTTGAGGGTAGTCGATGAGGGAGCCAACCCAAAGGGCACCTTCACCTGGGTGGACAACTCATCCCCAGAATATTCAGCAGCTGTCTTCAGATCCCATCTTGTTACCCAAACTGTCAAAAGACAAAATTTAAACATTTAGTAATGAGTTTGATGTTCTTTATTCACAGGTAAACAATCCATGGCTTAGGGGAGTACAGTACCTCAAAAGCAGTGAACCCTATTCCTGGGGATATGGTGCAAGAGCACATTTCACAGAGTTAGAAGAGGCAGTGGAGAAACCGGGCATGGTTGGCTAGGAGGTCAGGGATCTCACAGGTAAAATTTCTTGGGTAAGGTAAACAAGCTAAAGCTGAGCTGGTGAATTGTGATTGGTGTACCGTAGGTTTCCTTGACAGGTGTTTCCCATACATACAGGCTGACTTTGGCTTAGATTTAGGACATGGGCCAGGCCCTTGGGGAGACCTCTATTTTGTGGGTCCTTATATACAAATCAACTTTATCAGGCCCCAGGTGTAGAAGATCCTCAGTTGAGTCTCAGTGTTCTCTCAATCTCTAGTAGCTGATTAATCACTTATCATAAGAAAATACTGCAGTGGATTTGGGGTATATGTCACATGCAAAAGACAGGTGATTTTCAGTGAGATACAGAAATTTATAGAAAGCTACTGTATTACCAAAGTTTTGGGCAAATCACTGTGCTGATATCACAACAGCAAGGAGGTTCAGATTTTTAGGAAGTGGTTCCTCCAAAGACACACCAGGCAGCAGATTTTTACTGAACCAGCATCGTTCTTAGGCTGGGGATTTTGTGTTGTTTTACAGTGTAACTCATTGCATAAAAATTGTCTTGGGATTGGCTGGTAACCTAACATAAATCTAATCTGCTCTGTGACCAATTTACCCTAGCAATAGTCTTACAGTAAGGTGACTGGGCACTCCAACAGATTTTAAATGCTAGGCCTGGGCCCACCAATTTTGTGGTTTTGGCTTCTGAGATTCCCACAGGCAATAAATCTATTACTCCTTTCAGGAGAAGATTTCTTTATGGTGGCAGATACCCTAATGGCTTTTACTAGTCCAACTCATATTACTTAGATTTTGGTGAGCTCTTGATCAAAGAAGTCTGAGTTTCTTGTTTTATTTCCCCAAGTCCTCCAAGGGTTTATGCTGTAGCCTTACCTCCAGGCTTTGTGAAACATTTGAAACAGGACAGTTTTGGACACAGTCATACATCAAGGGAGAAAGTTGAAACTGCCCTTTCAAGGATTTAGAATCATACTTATTGGCTTAATTGAAATTGCATTTATAAGCCTTTCTATATTTTGAATATGTGCACATGTAAAATTATGGTTGGGCACATTGTTAAATATTTATATATTTGGTAAGAGCACCAGAAGATTTTGCTTGCTTTACTAGGGCAAGCTTCATACCATGCAAAGAAATTCCAGTATCAAGGCTGATCGTCTGTCCAGAGATGGCCATTAAATTCACAGACCAAATCTGAAAAACATTTGTAACTATTTAGCTACTCCTGAAGAGCTTTCACAGCTAGCTAAATCATTTTCTCCAAGTGGTAATTGTTTCAATGTCCCAAGACATTAAAAGCTATTAAAGTCTAATGACCCAAGTCTTGCTTTTCCTGTAAAGGTGGAAATTTTTTTTTGATGCTCTAGCTTTTTCCTCAGTAGTGTTTAGCTGGCTACCAGTTTTACAAATACACAATTATATCTATGTATAGAGCACAAATCAAATACATTCAGTAAAATAATAGGTTTGGAAAAGTTATCTTGTTGGCTCATTATTGCCTTTGCTGAAAATATTTTAAATACCAAAAAGAGTTTTCAGGTAATGGCATCACGAAATGATATGAAAACCCACATGCAGCAATCCTATTTTTGTGGATCTTTTTTACTACTAACATTACAATTTGTACTTTACCAGCTTTCTGGCCTTTACCTCATAAAACCATTTGTCACAAGCATGAAAAAGTGGTACTGAATACCATCTTATGATTTTCAGCTAATTAACTCTCTAATGAGTGCAAATATGGCACAGACTTTCTTATTTGCAGTTTTCCCCCTCTATGGAACACTTTATTTTTCATCCTTTGAAAAGGCAATATTAAACATGGTACTTAACCAATCAGAATTTGAAAGAAAACATGACAGAATATTGAATAAATGAGAAAAATGTAATTTTGATTATTATAATTACACTGGAAATCCATTTAAAGGCTCTTTTTTACTATGACCAATTTTAGATATTTTAACTTTTCATGTACCATAAGCTCAAATAACTAAAAAGGAAATAACACTGGAGAAATGCAAATAAAATCAACATATTATTAACCAAAGTAGTGAATGTGACAAGGGAAAAAAACATAGGTGGGGAAAATGTATCCTATGGCCAGGATCCTCACCTGACCCTAAACTACTTGATGATGTAACTGCCTACTACTAGACTAATGCTCCCACACTCCTAGGCTATTATTGGCTGAGTCACTAAAGAACTCTGCCCCATGCTCTAGGCAGAGGCAGTGACAAGGAGGATTACAGATCTGCAGACTGCTAGATGCAGACATGATCCCAGTGCTGGACCTATCACCAGAAGAACAAAGTTGGGTAAAACCCTTTTACCCCAAGAATGTTCCATTGTCATTCCTCACTCTCACTGAGTCCACAGTGACCTTGTTTGGGGCTGAAACCCATTGCCAAGCCAACATAAGAGTTCAAACTAAATGTTACGCTAATACATTTGTTCTAGGGAAAATAATTGGTAAAATAGGATGCATATTTATTCATTTCTTATGGCTTAGTCATTTAAATTCTCATCAATAAAATTACCAAGTTGTGTCAAGACAGCTATACTTTAATTATATCCATCATATGTTTTTTAGCACAGTAGAGAACACCAAATCTGTTTAACTTAAATTATAGGGCATAATTTTCATAAAAACACAATTACATCTAAGTTTTTACAGCATTTTATAAATTTTACTAGGTTGCTTAATTTGAATACTTATTATGTCATCTTAATTTTGTATAATATCTTCCATTATCATTCATTGTTTTGAAGAAAACATTGTTTTGGAGAAAACAAGTATGAAGAATACTTGAACCAAAATCATTCAATTTTTAAAAATCACTTATCATTTATTCAACAGATATTTACTTATTTCTTACTATGTGGCAGTTATCATATTTAGGGTTGAGTATATATTGATGAAATAGAAAAAATACTGTCATTTAAATTAGTGATAAATCTATCATAATGATAAAGTTAAATCATTTAAATACAATACAAATAGTTCAGTAATTATCAACCAATTCAGTTTTCAGTTAGTGGTCAAAAAGCATATTTTGTCTGACAGAAGAAATATGAACAAAGAGTTAATGCTATTTTACTCTGGTGTTTGAGGAGCCATAATGGAGACTGTGGGCAAGTTTGCATTTTTTGTGACTGGTCCAACTTGTCATAATTAGGAACAACTATTGTTAAACATGGAAACTCCAGTTTTAAAGGGTGTCTTAAAAAGTTAGATTTGCTTCCAATACCACATTCATTGTAACGTGAACATTCTAACATACAGTACAGCTCCTAAATGCCTTGGTTTAGGTTCATGTTGAAAATTAATCCTAAAAACTGCCATTTGTTAATATATAAAAATTTCAGAAAAGGCCTTGAAAAAACAATACACATCAAAGAATTCTGAAGAGGGAGGTTTACTGAATCACAGTGTGGAGAAATCTTATATATCAGATAGCCACATAGTTAATGGGCTGAATATCCAGGTCCAACAGAAACAAGTTACAAATATTTCAGTGAAAATTCCCACCATGGCTCCATTGGACTGTGGTTCTGCTGGAATTTCTGAGTTGAAAAGAATAGCTATATGGACATAAATTACTAAGAGAGTAATTATTTTGAAAGAAATCCTTATGTATTTATTTTGTTATTACTCTCTCTTTAGGCCTATGTTCCATGTACAATATGCCCATTGGAATGTCCTACAACAATCAGAATAGTAATTGGACCAATTTTCCCTTTTCAGTTAGACAGTAATGCTGCAAAATGCTTTTGTAAATACCATGGGGCAAATATCTGTATTTCCTGCTTCTACTAATTAAAAAGCAAAGAGTCTGTGGCTCACTATTTAATGTATAGTCTTACCATTGTTTTTATCAATAGTGTCTTTTATTTTTGCCAGAAATGTCTTGCTTATAACCCAATTTTCTTAGCTATGTTTGTAGCCACGTTCCAATTTTCTATACTTCTATGAGAACTGTTTTATGTTAATAATAAAATATTTTGTTTTTTGAAATTTAAATAAGACTGTTAAATGACTTCATACTGATGAATGTAGTTAAATGAATTTTATGAACATTTGCACAATAAATCACATTAAACTCTGTAATGTAGGAGAAATTGATGAAAATAAAAGAGAAATAGGAACCATGTGGCAATGAAGTATGGTATGAAACATAGTTCTTTATTCATTTCCAAACAATTGTTTCACTGAAGTATGAGTGTCACCTGTCAAGCAGTATCCTTCCTAGTAATATGGAGAGACATGTTCTTTGATAAGGTTTTGGTAAAAGCAAGCAGTTTTTGCCACTTTTCAGAAAAATCACTGTATTATATCTACTTCTCACAGAGACCCATCCATGATGAGGGGACAAAAAAAATACCTCTATCCCGTCCCCCTGATATTCTATATTGTATGTTTCTGTGGCATTATATATATTTTCAGAAACAAACAAATAAAATGTTTCTTAGGATTCCCAGAACTTAAACTCAGCCCCTTCCTAAACTCCAATCTACAGATTTACACAAACAAGAAAATAACATGACATTAATCTTAACTATCCTGAAGGAGAGCAAATCAGATCCTGTTTATTCTCTGACTATAAAAAACTTGAGCAATCCTAAACTCAACTTTTCTGGATTAGTTTTTGTGTATCACTCAAGATACTTGTGATACTTCCATTTACACAAGGTATGCAAGGAGCTATCAATACCAAAAAAAAAATGCAAATAAAGATTCTAAAACATGTTTTAAATACACCATTATGAAAATGATAAATCAGACTTAACATTCTACAATAAGATCATATAATAAATTGCATAAATGTATTTCAAGTATGGCAGATAGCTATGTTTCAGGGACAGGCAGAATCATGGAGCAGCAAAGAACTGAGATCTTCAGGTTTAAAGTTTCAGCTCACACATGTGTTGCTCATTCCCTTTCCAAGTGTCTTTGCCTTGTTTTGTGCCACAGGAGTTTGTTCTCTGTGGACAAAGACAAAGACCTTTTGTATCCTTTAGTTTGGTCATGTTTTAACAGTGATTTCCTATCACAGATCAGAGGGTGGGAGGAGAAAGCTGTTTGGTTCTTATTCCCCAGCTCCCTTCCCATTGAGGCAGCCGGGTGTCAGTACAGGTGTTACTCTCCCAAGGGCCACAAACCCTGCACAGCCACCCTCTAGATCTCCCCTCCAGCCCCTTCACACCTGCAGAAAGGCGGAGCTTCCTACTATCATTAGCCCTGGACTCACTCACCTTCCCTGATGGTTTCCATTAGCTTTTAAAAATCCTTCATTCCACCACCTGGAATTAACTGTTTACATCTTTACATAATTTTGTTCAGATCTATTTTTTAAGTTAATGTAATTTTTTGCAAAAGTCATACCTTATTATCAAACTCAAATGATGCAGAAAATAAAAATATATACAATTTTGAAACATCTTAAATTCAAAAATTACTTGTTAACATTAGGTAAATATTGGTGAAGTCCTTTTTGGTATATTTACAGAAAGAAGGATATATGTGCTTTTATAAAATTGAGCTCATAGGTTCTATTTTTATTTAAAAGCATTCAATTTAATTGTAATGTATTTAACTGAAGGAAAAGCAACAAAAACAAAAACGAAGGCATGGCTGAACTTTAAAAAAAATAAAGTATCATTGATATACAGTCTTATGATGGTTTCACACATACAACAGAGTGGTTTCAACACTCACCCATCGTCGTCACCCCCTGCATTGAGGTCACTGTCTATCAACATAGTAAGATGCTACATAAGATGCTTAAAAAAGTCATTAATTGTCTTTTCTGTGCTGTACTGCCTTCCCCATGGCTCAGGCATGGTTGAATTTATAATCAAATTGTTCACAAGAAAGATAATTTTCTCTCTCCAAAGCTAACAATAATTTAGTTAAATTAAAAAAAATCCTTTCTTAAGCTCATGCCAATTGCCCCTTGTTAGTGCAGCGTTTTCTGCTGGGAAATGGACTGATATGAAAGATGACATCTCTTAAGTCCTAGAGATGATAAAAGTGTAAAGTCTAGTTTATCTTGGACACATTATTGATGCCTGCGGTCTTATGAAAAAAAGGGGCTTTATGACAGCTTTAATAAATTCTCCCCTCAAAGCCCTGGATTAAGAATAAAATTCAAAGTTCCTAGTGGCTGATAAAATCAAGAGTGTTCCTATTCATTCCCTTTCATTAAAATCCTACACAGAAAGAAAACACTAAAACTATAAGCATTAGTTAGTCTTCAGAGTCAAGAAGGCTCACATGTTGCTTTTCACTGCGTGCCCTACTCGATGCCACAGGTTTAAAGGATCTGGTTGCAATGACAAAGGCTAGTGGAAGAGCCGAAGCCAGAACTAAGCCCTTTCCACATCTGCACACAGCAACTGGATCCAGGGACTGGTAAGCATAGATGACGGCCCTGTGCTTTTGAGGAACTGAATTATATCCACCCACTATGCAGAAACACGGGATGAAGAGAAGAGAGAATTGGAAAATAGACAAAGAATATAATGAGCAGAGTGGTGAGTTAAAAAGCAGCACAGAGCCCTTGATCATCATAAAATGCTTAGGCTAAACACATCTTGTGGGATCATAGCTCTAGTAAGCCAACATAAACACCACTCCCCAGGTTCCTGGTGAAGAGTGAGAGCCTGGGAAGTTGTGTAATAGACACAGTGCAAGTGAAACCACAATGGTTATGAGGAGGTTTTCTGTGTTCAAGGAGAAATAACAGGAACACATTGGCTGCCTTATTTCCCAACATCATTGCCAAAAGCCACAACATAAGTCTATGTGTGCAGCAATGTGACTCCTCTCTGGAAGCCCTTCTTTTAACAAGGTTTTAGCTAACAATTTAGCAACAACTTGTTACCAGAAAAGCTCAACAAAATTTCTAAACCAGAAACAACCTCATTGTAGAAATTATCAAAGCAGAACCTTTCCAATTTTAGCAATGCAAATTATTTCCATTAAGACAAACATATTACATACAGCAACTGTAATAGCCAACAATTATGTAAACAGATTACTTGCAGAAAGAATTTTTTTAAAGATACATATTTTGCTTTCCTTGAGCTATCAAGGATCAAACCCAGTTTCTTTTATCCCTGTTGGAAGTTCATCATTCTTTATGAAGTTATTTATACCCTGCTGATTTTTATGTGCCTGGTCTAAGAAGGACTGTTGGGTCAATATTCTGACCATCTCAGGTCTGTAACTATGCAATGGGTATTCTAAGTAAACGTCATGAAAAAAGCGACATTTTAGTGGAAAGAAAAGACTGCTAAAATGTTGGAGGAAGCTGAGTATTTTTCTTTCCTTTCTATAAATACAGAATTTAGAGAATAATGAGCTATCAGATTTCTGTTCAGCAACTTAGGGTTAAAGACCAGGGGCCTAGAGATGTTTAAGCCATACCAGATGTGAGGAATAACAGCAGGAA
>JAQQAC010025234.1:14591152-14672832 GCA_029783875.1 Phataginus tricuspis | reverse complement strand
GAAGTCTGATGACAGTCTGATGGGTTTTCCTTTGTAGGTGATCTTTTTTCTCTCTCTAGCTGCCTTTAATACTCTGTCCTTGTCTTTGATCTTTGCCATCTTGATTATTATGTGTCTTGGTGTTGTCTTCTTTGGGTCCCTTGTGTTGGGAGATCTGTGGGCTTCCGTGGACTGTGAGACTATTTCCTTCCCCAGCATGGGGAAGTTTTCGGCAATTATTTCTTCAAAGACACTTTCTATCCCTTTTTCTCTCTCTTCTTCCTCTGGTACTCCTATAATGCGAATATTGCTCCGTTTCGATTGGTCACAGAGTTCTCTTAATATTCTTTCATTCTTAGAGATCCTTTTATCTCTCTCTGCCTCAGCTTCTTTGTATTCCTGGTCCCTGTCTTGTAATTCCTTGATCGTGTCTTGAACCTGATTCAATCTGCTGTTGAGCCCTTCGATGGCTTGTTTCATTTCTGCATTGTCTTTCCTCACTTCCCTCACTTCCTCCCTCAGCTCTTGCACATTTTTCTGTAGATCCGTCAGCATGGCTATGACTTTTATTCTGAATTCTTTTTCTGGAAGACTGTGAATGTCCATTTCTTCAGATTCTTTCTCTGGGGTGGTGTTTGTCTGAAGCTTTGTCTGTATCATATTCTTCTGTCTTCTCATGACTATAGAATTGGTTGTTGGTAGCAAGGAGAGATAAGAAAGGAGAGACCAGAAAAAAAAGAGATTTCTACTAATAATAAAAAAGTAAAAGGAGAGAGAGAGAAAGGAAAAGAAAAGAAAGAAAAAGAAAAGGCAGCAACACCTAAAAGAAAACAGCAACAACAACCAAAAAAAAAAAAAAAAAAACCACCAAAATGCCCACCGGGGGTGGTTTCTGTGTGAATGCTGTAGGTGGCGCTATTGCTCCACTATTCCAGAGCCACGGCCACGTCACTCCACACGGCCCTTTAAAGCTGTGGTCGGGTGAGAATGAATGGGAGGCTGTTGAAAGAGAGGGAAAGAAAAAAAGGAAAAGAAAGGGGAGAAAAAAACAATAAAAAAAAGAAAAGCCACCGGGAGTGGGTTCCGCGCGAGTGCTGTAGGTGGCGCTGTTGCTCCACTATTCCAGCGCCACTGTATAGTTCTGGCTGGGTTGGGAACGAATGGTAAGCTGTTGATCTCCGTGGGGGTCTCAATGGCGGGCACTCTTTCCCAGTCGCCAGCCACGGGGTCCAAAGCTCCCCAGGACTGCCAGCGTGCTGGGCTCAGTTTGCGGGGCTATCCAGCCCCTCTACTGAGCTCCTGTCTCTTTAAGACCGCTGAGGTAGAGCGCGCGCTTTTCTTCCCTTTTTTCTCCTTTGTTTTTCCTTCCTGGAGCCTGCCGCGGGCAACTTGCACGTTCCGGGCTAGGACCCTGTGCCCTCTGTCTCTCCTATCTCCGCTACACTGCAGGCCGTGTGTCGGCGCTCCCGGCGCAGACTTCCACTCCCTCCCGGCTCTGAATCCTCTCCTCCCACTGGAGCGCTGGGGGGTAGGGGCGCTCGGTCCGCTCGCGGCTCCGTACCTTACCCGCCTTGCCGGGACTCCCGCTGGAGTGCTGGGGTGGAGGGGCGCTCCCGGCGCAGACTTCCACTCCCTCCCGGCTCTGAATCCTCTCCTCCCGCCGGAGCGCTGGGGGAGAGGAGCGCTCGGTCCGCTCGCAGCTCCGTACCTTACCCGCCTTGCCGGGAGTTCCGCCGGAGTGCTGGGGTGCAGGGGCACTCTGGTCTCGCTGGATCGTGTTTCCGTCCCGCCTCGCCGGGTGCCGAGTCCTCTGCCGGAGTGTCTGGCCGCCGGAGCTCTGGGGGGGGGTGAGCGCTCTGTCCCACCGGGTCGCCGCCCCGTATCCCGTCCGCCTCACCGGCTGCCAAGTTCTCACAGGTGTAGCTGTACGCTGTGCACTTTCCTGTGTATTCTGGTCTCTCTTTTAGGGATAGTTGTATTTGCTGTATTTTTGTGAATAAATATAATGTTGGGAGGAATTTTTCTGCTGGTCCATTCACGACGCCATATTCCTGGAAGTCCCATTTAATTTTTATCTAATGTATAAAATTTACATTGAGAATCTTCCTCTAAATCAGAGTATGTATTTTCTAACTGCACAGAATAATGGCTATCCAGCTAGGAAAATAAGTCTTTTTATGGCAAAAGCAGCAGACTGCGAAAAAATGCTGGTATTCTGGGTATACCTAAAATTGGAACCTTAATCCCCTGTAAAGTGGTTGGGGGAAGCACTGATATTCAGGGTGCCTAATAGGATGTGGAGAGTCCATGTGTTCTGTGAGAAATTTTAAGAAAAGGAAGGCTCTGTTACACTGATCATGTTGACGATCAGTCTTTCTCAGTCACATGTCACAGCTAGGACAGTCAGAGAAACGGTGATAGAAAACATTGCAAAGGACTCAATGAAATCATTATACTACATGGTATAAAAATATTACATAATATACAATAGCAAGAGTATTACTCAAAATAAGAATTTACATTTTACTCTTATGGGCAGTCAGATAAATGCAAGTTTTCCTTTTACTCCTTAACTGTGAAGACAGGACCTTGACTTTGCATGAATTTGGATTATAACTTCTTAAAATTCTGAGTATTTTCACAGAGTATTCCTAAGAGCAAGCAAAGACTAGGTCACGGTGTTCCAGATCCGGGAATATGAGTTCAAAGAGCTAACGGTGAGTCTGCACACATGAAACCAAAGGAATGTTCTCTGATCACAGCCACCGGGAGATGTGCACAGTGAATATTGCTGTGTCAGAAATAAAGAAAAGTGAGGCTCAGAGGGGCTAAATGAGGAATGCAGGATCCACCACTAGTGACTGTTAGAGCTGGGCTCAGACCCAGCCAGCCTGGCTCCAGGGATCATATCTTTATCATCAGAGTGAACTTCACAGAGCTGAGAAAACAATTCTTACATATAGAATCTCAAACCTAATTAAGCAGTTATTCAGGCACGCCGAAATACACTTTCAGATATCTGAAGACCGAGGCAATTCACCATCCATGGACTTTTCCAAAAAACAATTTTTTTGACATCATACTGAAACAAGTGATGTACGGGATGCAAATAGAATTTACGGGGAAAAAGTTGTACCAGATAATACATTTGATTAAATGTGAATTATCAATTATACAAAGAAAAAAACAAATTTATTTTTGTAAAAGAAATGATACAAGAGAAAGTTAAAATTACAAAAAAAAAACCCTCAATAATTGTAACTTGGGAGCCCCATAAATTGTATAAGTAAATGGAAAACTGATTTCAAAGCACACAGGCAAGTAATAGTGACCTAGACCATTCCCTTTTCATAAGCTCTTCCAGGATTAAGAAGGTAGGAGGTATGGATGATGACAAATCTTCCCAGAGCCACCTAAGACATTTTGGATCAGACGACACTAATTCTCTATTGTAGGGACCCCAAGAGGTGCCACTTTGGCATGAAGATTATTTTGAGCTGAAACCATCATGACCCACAAAACTCAGGAAGATACTTTGACCTCCCCCTCCACACCCCTGCAACTGCATAAAAAGAATTTAGATAGCTCTCCTCCTGGAAAAGCTCTCTGTCACCACAGGTAGCTCTATTATAATGTAAACCAGGGGTGGTAGACAGGGAGGGATGTGGCTAAGTGTGTTAAAATTCCTCTCTGTGCCCCACTGTTTCTGTGTGGCCCATCAAGTATTTTTTTTTTTTTACCAAACATTTACTCTTTTCATATTCCTGTGAATGAATTACTTCTTTTTTCTTTTGAAGTCTCAGTCCCCTCCCACCTTGAAATCTCATTCTCCCTGATTGTCTTTGGAACCCATGCCTATGGTTTTGCATAGGTACATAATTAAACTTTGGTTTTCTTCTCCTATTAATCTGTTTTAGGCCAGTTTGTTTCTTAAACCAGCTAGAAAACCTCAAGGGGTACAGGAAATTTCTTCCTCTCAAACACTGTATAATCAAGACTTTAAACTTCAAAGGAATTGTAATGTCTATGTTACAGGAACTGTTATATAACAAAGGAAAAGGGAGAAGCCATTTTAAATTGTTAGGTGACCTCATGACACTAAAACTAGACAAAGATAAATCAGTGAAGAAAAAATGTGGACAAATCTCAATTATGAAAATAGGATGCAAAAATATTGAATAAATAAATACCCTTTGGAATGTCTCCTCATATACTTGGAGTATGTCACCACCAGTTTGAAGTCTAGAGGCAAAGAATTCCATCATATTGTAGCACCATTGAAAATACAGAATGCAGTATTAGCTACATTTATAAGTGCTTCTCAGTGATAAAGTTAATATATTTTTAAAAAATCTATTTTCAAGGGAAATGTAAAAGTTGTCATTTACTTTCACCTAATAGTTTCAAAATATACAAAGCAGAAATTTATAGAATTACAGGGAAATTTGATAAATCCACAATCATAGTTATATTTAAAACATCTCTAATACTAAATATATAAGTAATTTCAGTGTATAGCCAATTTGAACTACACGATTAACATTTTTGATCACTGAACCCAAAACTAGATAATACACATTTTTAAAATGGAAAGACTTTCTTCAAAATCACATATACAAGTACAGAGTAAAAAAAAATTCACAGATTATATATCACAAATAGCACCATCTCCAAACAAAATGGAATTCAGTTACAGTGATGCTGGGGTTCTTGTTCTCAGAGCTGAAGAATGAACTTCGCAAACACTCAAGGTAGGAGAGCAAGGTAGAGATTTTTATTTAGAGATAAAGTAAAAGGACAGAGCTGGCTCACTTCAGGAGGGGACAAGAGAGTCCGTGGTTGTGCATTGTCTCGGGGATTTGTAGTCGGTTGAGGATTTTCAGGAATGGGGATAAAGGACTCTAGGGGTGCAGATTTGCAGAATGTTCATTTTTGATAAGTAGAATAAATTTGCTGATTTTTCTCAGGATAGCAGTTTCCCTCTGGGAGCACATCAATTAAGACTGCCTGCCCTGACCCCAAGGTTGGCTGGGCTGTAGCCTGTTTGCTAAAGTGTGTTAAGAATCTTACTTCTTAACTTTTTGGGATGTTTATAGCTGGGCTTGCTTACTAAATTAATCTTTTGCTCAGGTTGCAGAGTACTTAATTAGGATCAGAGAAGGAAACACCGCACATAGGTACAGTTAAAAATAAGCCGGGCCTTTTAGCAGGCTAAGGTAAATTTTACAGTGTCATGATCTAATTGATACAATAAAGTCACAGGTTATGCTGAGATATCTGCAGATCACTCAAACATTCCAGGCCAAGTTGCTCCTGGCCTTTTGAGCTTTAACTGATCTCACTGAAGAATGTCTATATTCCTAGTCTGGTATCTTTACCCTAAAGAATTAGTGTGACCCTGACTTGGCATAATGCTTAGCACAGAGTTTCAATAGGGACTTCTTTGCACATTGTTACATTGTTTTCTCTGTAATTATATTGTGTTGCCTTTTTCTCCAGAGGCCCTTACCCTACTCTTACTACACCAGCATTCCCTGTCTCAACAGTACAATAAGGGAGAGGCTTGAAAAATGAAAAACACACAACTCAGTGATCTATGGATTAAATATGATAAAAAATAGAAGTGATTAAGTAAAACAATAAACATAAAGATATCAAACATTATCTAAAGCAGTCAATACAGAAAAATTTGTGGCTCTGTTTATATTAACATAAAAGGCAGTCTGAGAACTCATGAGCTAAGAATCCCTGTTAAGAAAGTAGAAATAATACAATAAATCCAAAGTTACAGAAAGATGATTACTAAAAAATCAAATATTACAGAAGTATAATAGTACCAAAGATTGGGTTGTTCTTTGAAAATATTAATAAAACTGGCTAATTTCAGGGATGATTAACCTGATGGAAGGGAGGAAGGAAGGAAGGAAAAGACAGAAAAAGAGAGATGGAGAGAGAAAGTAAATGTGGCATTGTGATAAAATGCTACCATTTGAAGAATCAGGGGATTTTTTAATACTGTTTTCTCTAAGTCTGAAATTATTTCAAATTAAAATGATAAAAAGTTGAAAATTTCAGAAAGGATTATATTTTATGATTTTTAACTTACCTGAATTTTATGTTGCATCTTGGGGGTTCACAAAAGTGTGTCATTAAAACTGCATAAAAAATAGAGACATGGATTTGAAATTAAATCACAAAATTTAACTATCTGGTATCAGAGAAGGACATAGAGCATGACTTGTCTAAGGATGACATTGAAAAAAATTTAAAATATGAAATACTGCTCAATGGCATTTTGTTAAATATTTCCATATTTGTAATGAGAGTTGCATTATAATACATGAGAGGAATGTGATTTGCTTTACATCTATTTTACATAAGCTGGCTGTTTCTTAAGAGCATTATGAAAGAAACTTTCTGACAATGTCAAGAATAATTAGATTAGGTTGCATTTGAACAGGTATTTCTAAATTCTTCTGTGCTTTGCCAATGGTTGGCTGACATCTATCTGATGACTCTGGGACAAAAATATCTAGGACCTCATTGAGAACTTGACCATGGATAGTAGAGGTTTCAGTGTGATTTGGGGCATTTATCTTTTCAGGAATATGTCTGAAGAATGAATCAATCAGTCTGAAACTAAACTGTGTCATAGGTTCAGAAAAGAATCACATATAGGCCAGTCATGCAAGAAATAAGAAACATTTTCTGATGTGATCATGAACAATGACACAAATATGAACTTACCCTGCTTCCCTTATCTTGATAACCTTTGGTCTACACTGAGACTAATGAACTTGATGGTAAAAAGACCTTCTTTTCAACTTCTGTGCACTAAAAAATATGGTGGTATAGTTGCATGGATATCCCATGACCTGAAATGAATTTTGACTTCTGCTTGATAATTTTGATTTACATATGTGTAAATGAGACCAGACAAACATTACTTTGTTACTCTTTATTATACTAAAGATGCTCACTTTTGATTCAGAAGTGTGTTTTACTTTTTTTTTGGACTTAACAAGCAGATATTAGAGACAATTGACACAAATAAATAAGCTAAAGGTCCGAAAGCTTTCACTAAATATCCCCTTTGCTCAAACACCTGAGTGCCCACATAGCCACTCTTTTGTAATCAGTGAAGGCGTTCTTAAAAATGCAAACTGTTTGCAGTCATTAACCATAGGTTCTATTTAGAAGGATGGGTCAACAAAACAATAACCCCATACATTTGCAGAATGTTTTACAAAAGAAATGTAGTTCGATAGCTTTGGAAAAACCCTGCAGGGAGAGTGCTACCAAAAGTCGTATTTAGATGGCATAATGATGTGAGGACTCTGCATGTGTAAAGCACAGCCATGAGGTCCAGGAAGTATCTGATCAATAAGTAAAAATACTTCTATGATGAGATACAGAAGTGTTTTTGTTTGTTCATTTGTTTAACTAAAGCTGCACATCTCAGCGACTCACAACAGCAAACATTCAGATACATGTCACATGTAAGTTCAGGGCTGGTTGGCTCTGCTCTGTGTATCTTCAGATTCGGGGACACAAACCAGGAGCAGCACATGTGTGCACCGTGACCCACCATGAGAGAGCGCCCGGGCCCAGACATCAAGGCAGGACGCTCCTTAGGAGGAGCTGAAGCACAGTTCATATTTTATGTATTTACAATCCAAAGTGCAAGCCATGTGTCTAGCAGGTTATTAGTAATTCCCACTTCAGAATGAGGATTCAGTCATTCTCAGCATTGATTATCTTGTTCTCACCACGAGCACTGGTGAACTTTATCTAAGGCCTGTGGTCCCAGAAAGCAGCAGTCATTACAGTCTCCCCGCACTATGTTCCAGGATAGGGTGATGGCCGGGAGCACCCTGCTCCGACATATTCCCAGACGAGCCGTTTCCATCCTTCCTCATGACCCAGCAGACTGGCCCTCCTCCTTTCCTTTTAGATTCATCAATCTTCACTAGTGAATGTCCTCTCTATTGCATTAGTCTGAATAAAATCATCTCAATTTTGTCTTTCATACCATAAACGTTAACAAATGGTAGAAAAGGCATGGATATTTCACATTTATCTAACTTTAGTCATCTTTCGAAAGGAGAGTAATTTTCTAACTGAAACCAATCACTACACATTTGGGTTAATGGAAATTTCAGTCCTATCTATCTATATAATTTCCTCATTTTCCTGCTTTCTCAAAGAAATCCTTTCCATGACCTTGCTCTGATTTCTGTCACGTGATTCTGACCCTTTTCTCCAGCCACATGACTCACTGTAGCAAAAGAAACACTGTATAAGGTGAACACTGCTCACTTAATCCTTTCCAGGGCACACCCTTCTGGATACCTGCAGTATTTATATTTACCTCCCAATCATAGAAAGCACCAAAACTTCTCCTTCCTGAACAGCCGAATATTTGTATAAAAATAATTTAGATTTTTATTGTAGTCTGAATGTATGAGCTAACTCATGTTTTCTACCTATCGCTATCTTTTTTCTGTATGTCTCTTAATAATTTGTTTCAGTATCACTAATGACAGGATTACTGTTTGTAACCTTCTAAGTGTGAGGGGAAGATTTGCTCGGTTTTTAAGAACCATGATTCTAAGGGTGCAGGTCTGACATGGCTTCTTATCTGTAGAGCTTTTCTTCAACTTTTAATTAGTTGTTTCCTCATATTTCAGTTACATGCTTCCTGCGGTGATCTGTGCTGGGGGTGGGGGAGTGGAGCCCGGAGGCTGTCGCTGAGGGCTCGGGACACCTCTTCAGAGGGACGCTGATAGAGCAAAGGCGGTGTTTAAGTGTCACTCAGACCGGAAGCTTTCGTTTGCATTTCCAGGCTCTTTCTGTCCATGAATTAAAGACTTTAAAAATTATCTTCCAATTGATAAATCTCGTGTCAGAGTTAGAAGTGACATTTTTGGTGACACTGGATATTAATTAAGAAGTAAGAAGAACTTTAGTGACCTTTTCCAATGGGAACAAGCAGAAAGAGGGCTCTCCTGCAGCACACCAAGCCAGTGGAAGAGATTCTCTCAGTTGAACTGCTTACGGGGGAATTGCAATTATCCTAGCTGCCATAGCTGCCGCTGGCAGATAAGCACCTTAGGTAAACAAACAAGGATGAGTAATGATTATGAACATGGATTTAGAAGCCCTTTAAACCAGTGGCGAAGGGACTTAGCATCATACCAATCACCACCAACGCCAAAGGCAGAAATGAAGCCATGGGAAGGGTTTGTGGAGCTTCTGCCAACTCAGCAGAGTGAAAATTGGAGCTGACTCGACCCTCATCATTTACAGGGGTGAATTCTGAAGCTATCAAGCAGCCTGTGTCTTCACAAGGCTTCCACATTCAGCAGAAATGGTGACAATAATTTAGCCATCTTAGAAATAGTCACTTACAAGCTTAAAAAAAACAGTACATACAGTTACATACAAGAGATGTACAACATTTAGGTATATTTCAGTGGATCATGTAACAATGTTCTCTGTACCTCACCTCCAGTTTAAGAAATAGAATGAGGAGCCCTCTGTACTCTCATCAATCACATCCCTTTCCTTCCACAAACCTTAAAATTTTGTGTTAATTATTCTTTGGTCTTGGTTATAGTTTGTCACATATACCTGTCCTCTAAATAATAGTTATTTTCTATCTTCATTACAACAGGGTCAAGCTATATGGGGCTTCCATCTTATTTAAATATTGTGTTTTCAAGATACATCCATGTTGATTCAATCCAGTTGTGGCTCATCCACTTTCAGTCCTGTATGCAGACTATCTATGAGTCTCCTTGTGGAGAATTGGGTTGTTTTAAGCTTTGGGATATAACTATTGCTGATGGAAGTGTGCTTATGCAAGTCTCTCGGCTCACCATCGAAAGAGTTTCTCCAGGCCATGGATTGCTGAGTTGTAGCATATATGCATCTTCATGTTTAAGAGATAATGCTAAATCGATTTCTGAAATGGTTTTAGCAATTTATATCCATACCAGCAGAGTTTAAGAGATTTTACTACAACACATAGTTAGATAGTAGTGGGTAGTCTAAACTCCAGTTTTGGAAGTTTTATTAGTAGTTTAGTAGAGTAATCCCTTTATTTTATAAATCAGAACATTTTGGCTCAAAGATAATTCATGCTCCTTCCAGGTCACACAGATTAATCTGTATCCCAGTATTTGGAAGTAGAAACTCGGTTCCCTGATTTTCCATCTAATAGCCTTTGAATCAAAGCACTTGCATTATCAGCTTCTTAACAAGAGAAGCTGAGGTTCCAAAAAGCAAAGAGAACCAATCAAGAATAACTGAGCCTTGAACTTGACTTTTTGAGGCAGTCAGTCTTTCCCTAAGAACTATGAATAAAGAAGAATTTCTTTATTATGTTAGAATTTATGGAAATACATAAACAAAACAAGGTGGTCTGCCTTGAAACTACTCTTGAGAAATTAAACTCTGTGATGCTTAAAATCAGTCAAAAAATCAAGGTGAACAGTGGAAGAAATCAAGGAAATTGATGAATGTGAGAAAACAGGCTCTATTTTGAGGTTCCCTTAGAATGTTTACCCTTAAAGTTGTAGGTCTGAGAAATATGCTGCTGGTTATGTTCCTAATATTTACACTATTATTTGAGAGAAACTAAGAGCTCATACCACAGATTATTTTTGTGTTCCACCAGTGTGGTTTTTCTGCTTTAGCTTATCAGTTTTATAAAATGATTTTTCTATACAGTATTTCTACAATATGTATGTATATCTGTGTGTGTGTGTATACATATATTTTTTCCTAAACCATGCAGTTTCTTTAATCTGATAAAGCAATTCCATAATGGATTTCAATTGTGATTGAAGATTATACAGAATTGGCTGTTGAATTCAGTTGGGGCCTTAAAGTGATTCTAAATCTCTAGTGTTTAATCTATTCCAATCTAGGTTTAAGTTATTTGAGAGCCGAAAGATTTGGACTCAGAAGAAATCATGAAAGAAATCATAAATGTGGGAGCAACTGCATTTGGTAACAGGAATACTTAGTATAGGAAATGGAAGTAGTGTTTACTGAGAGTTTTCTGTGTACTACATTCTCTGGCAAGTCCTTTTCACAAATGTTCTTACTAGGATGATATTCTGTGTGGCATGGCATTTGCATTTACATTATCCTTAGGAAGGTCAAATGATTTACTGTCGTCACACATTTGCAATTGGTTGACCACTGAAGTTGACCCCTGGAAGAGGCAGTTTGCAGGAGCAAACCAAGGAGTCATTTTTCATTAAAAAAAAAATTCCTTGTGATGTAAAATAAAAATCACTGGGTATTTTTATTTGTTTTGTTGCTGCTGTTTTATACCTTTTGGTTTTAAGTCATTAGCCTTAGGGGAAAATTGCCATCCCAAAAAAATTCTGTTTAGATTTGAAAATATTTTTCTTGCAGTATTTCTATAATTTTTATTTTCATTAGTGTGGTTCCAGCTAACATATATAGTATGATTAGATTTTTATCATAATTTTCCTAATTTAAAAAAGTTTTAATAATTGGGTGTCTCTGCATCTATTTCATCACTTACCTATTTTATCAATTTAAAATATATTTTTGTTTGTGGTGTCGGTTTGACCTCTTCTATTAGGCAGAAGCTTGATGTATGTATGGGCATCGCCATTGCTCTAAAATCATGACAATCCTAAATCATGCAAACCTTGAAATTGGCTTCTTTATGAAGAAACTGCTGTTTTCCTCATACTTACTGGTTCGTAAGAGCTGTGTGATTCTCGATGCTTTGTTGAGTCTCCTATGATGAACTCTTTCTCTTCTTTGTCCAAGCCATAATTTTCCCACCAGCAAGGGAGCTGGTGGCCTATTCCATTTGTAGTGTTTTTAATATTATCCGTTTTTCCACCCATTCACTTGCACACATTGTGCCTGGAATCACACCTTTTTAGTTTCTCCAGAAAGTAAACATCTGTTTTCTGTTACCTAAGCATGTAAGGCAGCAAATCCATCCTGGTGGTTTAGAGCAGGGACCACAGGTGTGACTTCATGGGTTCAAATTCCTGCTTTGTCATTCATTAGCTGCCCCTCTGGGGATAAAACTGCTACCTCACTGATTTATTTGTTTTGAGGGTTAAATCAATTCACCCATGTAGTGATCTAGAACAAGTTGATACCCAGTGAATTTTGCTCTAACAGTAGATAGCTCTATGTTGATGTTCTAGATATGGGAAAAAGAGTCAGCTTTTCTACGCAAAAATGTTCTGACCATCCTCCTGTTTCCCATCCCCTTCCTCATCCCCACACTCACTGTGTTCAGTGCCAACCATTCCTGAACCTGTCCTTCATACCAAATTCCTCTCTGTAAAGTACTGAATTGTTAGTTCCTCCAGTAAACGAAGTCAGTCACAGTCCTCCACAAGCTTTTTACCTTGCCAAAGTGTGTTGAATTTTTTTTTCCCACTAGTGGTCTCTTTTCTCTTGGTTTTTATGATTTCATACTTTTTTCAAATTTTTCAATAAATTTAGAGAAACCTTAATGGGGACAGGAAAAAAGCTTGTATTTTCAGTCTAACATAATGCTGAATGGCTAACCATCTACTATTGTTATTTTGAGTTTCTTACAATTATGCATTAAGTTGTATTACATTCTTTCAATTTGCAATTCAAAGATTACTAGCAAGTTGAAGATTTCATATAATACATATATATATAAAGAAGAATATATGTGTGTATATTCTTATATGAGTTATTTGTCCCTAGGCATTATCAGATTACTTTTTAGAGTTTTGACAGTATCATACATCTGAAGGTATGAACCCTTATAATTCTGTTGCAATACTTTCCTCCTGAACATACTCTTCAAATCTGTAGAAAGAGAGGAAGATGGCCAGCTGAATATAGTCTTCTAAGTCTACATGAATAATGTAAATTAGTATAATTTCTTTTTTATCCTTTCTTTTCTTCTCTAATTGTCCACCTGAACTGCCAGAATTTTAGTGTTAATTTCATACATCTCAAAGATCCTGCTTGATTGACTCTTATGTTTAATGTTATTTCATGTACATTTGCACTCTACATATCCTTTAATGAAATGTTACTATTACATTAAATCAGGATGGTTGTAATAACTCTTACATAAATTAATTTACAATAGTATATTCATTATGATAATGTATTATTTTATTAGAGAAAAGGCATTAAAATATTAAGCCTAAGGCATGACTAATGCTTGATATCCCAAGCAGGATCTAATGATGTTGGTATGATATTTGAATGTGTAATTGAATAAAGGTATTCAATCATGTCTCTTCATTCTGCTAAAACCACAAATCCTGGATTCTGTGTGTCTCAGACACTCATTAATTGTTTAGTATTGGGTAAATTATATTTCTTCTGTGTGCTTTAGCTTGTTTATCTCTAAAATGGAGGTAAGATCATAAGGAAGCTATTGATATTAAAATGAGCTAATGTTCATGAGACCCTTTGAAGAGCTTCTAGTGGATAATAAACACTATACAAGTAATAACTGTTATTAATTTATTATTGTTTATTCATTTTATAAAACTTCAAAGTTATCTAATTCTGCCCTAACTAAAATTAGAGTTCCAGGTCTAAGTATCCAAACACGTTGAGTAACTTCCAGGGCAGCGTGTCTTGGGTTTCCTCTTTTCTTTTCCAAATGGTTCTGAACAGACAATTAGAGGTATTTAAATGTGGACTAAGCCATTGGAAGCAGAAAAGCATGAAAAGATGCCAGTATTTGGACTGAATAGCCAGTGATATTTGTTTTTCCTGGTAAAAGGGTTTTTTCAATAAACATGAGATCCCGTTAACAGGCTCATCAGCAGTGATTTATGGCAAATGAATTTTAGTTTAATCACCACAGTCAGAACTTACCCATCCAAGGAAACAGACAAATGCAGTGATGAAATTACATTCTAAGCAACGTCTATTCTACGCTAGAATAATACAGCCACAGGATAAACCAACATTTTCTTGCAGGTAGTGAGAGCTGATTATTTTTCATGTTCACTGAGCATTAAGGAAATAGTGATATATAAGAAAGTTACCTTTCTCTCCTGTAGTTTACATTACAAAAGACAATGGAACACAAGAACCATATAAAATGAATTTTAAAAATCAGCTACAAATAAGTTATATGTGGGAATTTTTTTTAAAAATGGGATGATGTAATAAATGGGGACTGGACAGTTCCTTTATACTGGTAGTTCGAAAGTTCTAAGATGTCACTTCAGTTGATGTCTAAAATTAATAGAGTCAGATGTAAGATCTAAAATGTTTGTTCTTTATTACATTGATCAGGGAAAAATTCAGACTTTTTCTCTGTGAGTCTCTTTATTTCTTCTGAGGGAAAATAAATAAGTAGATTTAGTTAAAAGTCATTTGCTTTCAACTGTATTCATTGTGCGTCTGAACTACATAAATGAAATAGATTATTTCTTTCTTCAGAGTAAATCCACGCAAGGCACCAACTGCCCTATATGGGGTAGTCAGCTGGTCCACCGAGAGCTTGATGTTTTTCCTGCTCCTTGTTCCGTCTAAAGTTTCTCTTCACCTGATCAATTCTTCCACTCCTCATCCACACATGGAAAGGAGCCTGGGAATATTGCAAGCTCTATTCTGGACAGGTGTTTATCCATTAAGCCAAAAGAGAAATGAAGTTAAAGGATATGATTATATAATAATGGCTGTCAAACCTGACTGCATATTCAAGACACTTTGGTCATTTTTGTAAAATTCTGACGCCCAGGCTGTACTTTAGAGCAATTAAATTAAAATTATGGGGAGTAGGTTCCAGGCTCCAGGTTTTCATGATTTATTAGGTGATTCTAATGTGAAGGCAGCACTAACAGCCATTCTCTAGTCTAGAAAACTCCATTTAAAAGTTTTATGACATATGTTCATAATTCCATTAGATGTCCTTTTCTGTACAGAAAGAACATCATGAAAGAATTTGTGAATGCCACTGACATATAACATGTGTCCAAAAGATGCTTTTAAAAGCCAAAAAAGTGGACACAATCCAAATGTCCATTAACTGGTGAATGGGTAAACAATATGTTATAGCCATATGAAGGATTATTATTTGACAATAAATAGAATGAATTACTAAGTATGCTATACATACATGAACTTTGAAAACATTATGTTAAGTGAAAGAAGCCAACCTCCAAAGACCACATATGTAAATTATAAGAAATGTCCAGAAAAGGCAAGTATATAGAGGTAAGTAGGAGGCTGTGGCTGCCTGGGCTTGGATGTGGGGACAGGGAATGAGCATCAGGGGTTATGTGGGATCCTTTTGGCTCAATAGAAATGTTCTAAAAATGGATTTTGGTGACAGTTGTACAACTTAATAACTTTATTATAAATCATTGAATTGCACACTTCAAATAAGTCTATTTTGTATATCAAATTATACCTCAAAAAGCTGTTTAAAAAAGATGACTAATGTTCTTTTATCATTTCTAGAGATCTTTACACATTATTACATTAACATAATTTAAAATATTTTTTGGAAGGGAAAATGACATTTATGTAAATGATATATTAAATAAGAGACATTTTTAACATTTTTTGTTTTGAAATGAGTTTTTATAACAAAATTTGTTTTCATTTGTATTTTTTCTCATTTTAAAAATGGTAAAAATAACTAAAAGTTGGGAAAGAGGGATATCATTATCACCTAAACAAATTTAAAATTCCATAATCATTGTAAAATACTACTATCAACTATTAATAAAAGGAAATTAAAATAAGGCAGCTACTTTTTCATATGTACTAATATGACTAAAGTCACAGATTAAGAACATTGTTCTGCTTTATTTTTTCCATATATGTTAATTTCCCAATTATGAAGTTGTAGAATGAATGTTCTAAGTTTATATTTACAAGATATGAATTCATGGTTTCCATTATATTATTAATTATTCAAACACAAAATAATAAAACCAGCTCTGGAAAACAGTAAAACAATATCTACAATTTATTTAATTAGTCATCCATTTAATCTGCACTAATTCCAAAGATGTTTTCAAGATCTTTCCAAGTTTTTCAGGGTATAGTTAGATCTAATTTAGGTTACAGTGAAAGTGAGCGAAATATATGCTCTGAAAGGGCAGAAATAGAAAAGAATCAGTTGTAAAAATGTTATATAACTTGTTATAAGATATTTTAAAAAATGGTTTCATTGGAATAACGTAGGCAACTGCAGGATAATATAGACCTGTTCCATAATAAAACCCAGTGCTGCCTGAATCCTTGGCTATATTAAATTCAGAAATGAGTGAGAAGCTGTAGACTTTGGCTGAAGAGTAAAATATGAGTTCTTTAATCTAGAGAATGATTTGTGATAATGAAGCTGATGTATGGGAGGGGGTTTCCAAACATTCTGTGGAGGAAATTGTTCATTATATAACTTAGGGCTAATTTTCTTTGCAATATCCATTCAAATGTCATTTAGAACAAATATTTCATGATTAGGAAGTTTACAAAGCCATTATAGGTATGAGAGTTTTCACTATGATTATTTCTGAGAAGATTGTGTTTACTTGGAAACAGAGAGCAATATAAGTTTGCTGCTAAAGTCAGACTATTTGAGAAAGGTGATTTGTGTAATTGTGGGTCTCAAATATGAGATGATATTGCTCCTTCTTTGAGGTTTTTTTCGTTAATTGATTTAAGAATAGCTGTTCATAAAAAAATGTTTCTATGTCTGCAAAGATTTGTATTTCTTCTACTTAGTTACCTCTGGCTCTATTTACACTATTTTGACATCCTATTCTGGCTGAAGTCCCAGAGAAAGTATTGTTAATACGCATTTCATTTTGAGTACATGGCTTCAGACTGTTTAAATTAATACTTAACTGCAAGAACTTCTATGTTAGGTCTATAGATATTTTCTATGTGTATGAGTGTGCGTTTATGTGTTTTAGGGAAAGAATCTGTGCGTGTGTGTTTGCACACATGTGCATGTGTGGTTCAGTGAAGGTAATTTCTTAATCACATGAAAACAGAGCCTGAGACATCTGCATAAATTGATGAATCTTTTTATGAGTTTCCTCATTCATAAAATGGAGACAAAGTAATACATATATTATGGCATTATTTTAAGTGCCAAATGAGGTAATATAGATAGATCACTCAATACAGTGCATGGTGCATATTAACATCAATAAACTTTGCCTATTATTCATTTAAAATTATTATATTAATATTTGGAAACTGAAAGAAACCTTATTTTTCAATTTCTATTGCTTTTATTTACAGAGTAGTTTTGAGTGGTTTTTATACACATGATTTTAATGGACTATAATATTTAATTATTATTAAAGGATATATATAATGCAAATATATATATGTGTATGTATATATACACATGCATGGATAAATTATTTAAAAAAATAATGCAACCCTCATCCTAAGAAAGAGGATATTACCAATACTATTGAATCTGGCTCTGTGTTATCTAAGTTAACCACTATTTAGTTCCATTTTTGTTACTTCCTTATTTTTCATTACATTTGCTACACATAAATTTAACCCTCAAGAATATATTATGTATTTTTGTATATTTTAGACATATTATAAATGGGATCATATTATAGATATACCAGTTGCTTTTTTATGAAAAATTAACTTCTTGAGATGTATCCATTTGGTTTTGTATAGTTAGTTCATGTATTTTCATTTGGGGTATGGTATAATATAACCAGGCACTAACAGATTAGAAGAAATTAATCATACCTGCTCTGATGAAAACTTTTTTATAATTTACTTTAAAAACTTGCAATATAAGAAAAATTTTCTAGCCCAACAAAAAGTATCTACAAATGCTTATGCTGTGCTTTTGTGATACATTAAAAGTATTCCTTTGAAAATAAAAGAAATAGGAGATAAGCACCTTTTTTTTGTTATAATTCATTTTGCTTTATTTTTTTATTTCTATTGAAATGTAATTGACACAGTATATTACTTTGGTTTCAGGTGTACAGCATAGTAATTCAACAATTACATACATTAGTAAATGCTTGCCTTGATGCATGTACTTACCATTTGTCAACATACAAAGTTATTAAAATATTATTGACTATATTTCCTATGCTATACTTTCATCCCTGTGGCTAATTTATTTTGTGATTGGAAGTTTGTCTCTCTTTATCCCTGCCACTTATTTTACCCATTTCCCACCCCTCCCGTGTGTTGACCCCAGTCTGTTCTCTGTGTCTATGAGTCTATTTCTCTTTTGTTTACTTGTTTTGTTTTTAGATTCCACTTATTAGTGAAATCATATAATATTTGTCTTCCCTTTTCTGACTTATTTCGCTTAGCATAATACCCTTAGGTCCATCCATGTTGTCACAGATGGCAAGAGTTCATTCTTTTTTATGGCTGAGTAATATCTCACTTTGTATATGTACCAAACTTTCTCTATCTGTTTATCTATCAATGGCCACTTAACTATTATAAATATTATCTTGGCTATGTAAATAATGCTGCAGTAAACATAGGGGTGCATATATGTTTTCAAATAAGTGATTTTGTTTTCTTCAGGTAAACATCCAGAAGTGGAATTGGTGGGTCTTATGGTATTCCCATTTTTAGTTTTTTGAGGAACCTCCATACTGCTTTCCATATTGGGAGCACAAATTTTCATTCCCACAAACAGTATGTAAAAAGTTCTTTTTCCTCTACATCCTGGTCAACCCTTTGTTACTGTCTTTTTGATACTAGCCATTCTGACTGGTGTGAGGTGATATGGTTTTGATTTGCATTTCCATGATGATTAATGATGTTGAGCATATTTTCATGTGTCTGTTGACCACCTGTATGTCTATATCTTTGGAAACATGTCCTATCCTGTTCCTCAGCCCATTTTTAAATAAGATTATTATTATTTTTGGTATCAAGTTATATGAGATTTTTAATATAGTTTAGATATTAGCCCTTTATTGGAAATATTTGAAAATATTTTATCTCATTAGGTAGGTTGCCTTTTCATTTTGTTGAAGGTTTCATTTGCTGTGCAGAAGTTTTTTAGTTTGATAGAGTCCCACTCTTTTATTTTTGCTTTTGTTTCACTTTCCTGGGGAAACTTTTCCAGAAAAAAAATTGCTAATGCCAATGTTTAAGAGTTTACTGTCTTTGTATTCTTTTAGGAGTTCTATGGTTTCAGGTCTTACATTTCTTTAGTCTATTTTGAGTTTGTTTGTGTACTGGTCCAGTTTCATTCTTTTGCATGTAGCTGTCCAGTTTTCCCAACACCATTTATTGAAGAAATGGTCTTTTCCCCATTATATATTCTTGCCTCCTTTGTCCTAGATCAGTTGGCCCTATAAGTGTGGGTTTATTTCAGGGCTCTCAATTTTCTTCCATTGATCTATGTGTTTATTTTATGCCAGCACTTTACTGTTTTGATTACTGTAGCTTTATAGTATAGTTTGAAATCAGGAAGCATGAATCCTCCAGCACTGTTCTTTCTATAAGCACCTTTGTTAAAATTATACTGAAAAATATAACCCATGCAATAATAAAAGGAAAGTAAACAAAGGGTATAAAACTAAAGAACAACAAAAAATTAACACTGCTATTTCTATTCAGAGCTACTTTCTCCCACTAAATTTTATCACTTTTTCTGGTATTTATTTTTGATTTCCTTATTGGGAGGTGGGTCATCTTTTGAATTTATTTTTCTCACTCTACTTTTCCATCTAAATTGGTTTGGAAGTTATACACTGTATGTCTACCACTGTAATTCTTATTCTTGGAATTTAAATGTGCATTTTAATTCTGTATTTAAAATTAGACATTTTAGCACGTGTTAAGTTTGATCAATTTTACTCCTCCCAAAACATATAACGCTCCATGAAAGTTTTAGCTCCGATCATTTGTTTTTTAATCTATATTTGAGTTATGTCTAGTAATGTTTATGTTTTATATTTTACTTCCGTATTGCATTTTAAGAATATTATACCATCAGTTTGCTTGGCTAAGCCTTGGCTCACATTTCCTATATTTCATAACTTCTTTATTAGATGATATTTTTTCCTCCTGAAGTACAAATTTGGAAAGTTGGAAGCTCCTTTAGCTAAGATCTGTTGGTAGTAAACTTTCTCATCTTTTGTTTGTGTAAAACTATGGTTGCTTAACAATTATTTCTGAAGCTTTGCTTCATGAAGAATATGCTTCTGTACTGAAAAGTGTGATCAAGATGATAGTCCTGGGCATTCTGGCTTTCGGTATTATTTTAGAAAATCCTCTCTTAGCTTAATTGTTACTTTGGGAGTTATCTGTCTTTTGTCTCTGATAGCATTTAATGTTTTCTCTTTACAGTTAGTGTTGGTAATTTTGCTTCAACTTGTCCCAGTTTTTATTTCTCTATAGTATCTCATTTGGGATTTATCAGACTTCTCAAATCGAAGACTGAGTGTCTCAGCAATTCTAAGCATATTTCAGGCATTAGTCTCAATACTGCCTCTTCTACATTACTTTTATTTTCCCTTCTGAAAATCTGGTCATATATGAAAATGTTTCACACACTTCCTCAGATCTATTACCATCTCTTACCAGATTTCCTCTCTTTTTGTGAAATGAAACAGCACTATAACTGTGAGAGATTTCATCTCTACATCTGGATAATTTATTTATAGCTGTAAAACAGTTCATAAATATTCCAGGTTGCTTATCTTCTGCTACTTTCTAGTTCATTGAATTCCTAATTTAATTATTACATATTTAATTTTTACAGGTCCTCCTGGTTTTTTTTTTTAATTTAGTTATTTTTTGCTTATTGCTTATTTCTGGTGCTGGTTCATTCATGGAGCAGTCTAAATCTTCCTTTAACTTCTTTTAAAATACTTAAAAACCTTTTAAAATATTTTATATGTCATCATTTCAATATACATAGCTTCCTATGTAAAAATTAGGTATTTGTTTTGCTAATATTGTGTCCTTGTGCAGCATTTCTTCATGTGTATATTAATTCTTGGTAGTTTTCATGCGCATGACCAGAATGTACATGTTCTAGAACTTAATCTGTGGGAATTACTTCAAGATTTAGGTTCCATTTTTCCAAATATGACTTGCATCTCTGCCAACTATCTAGGGACACTAACAACTAGACCAGTTGAAATTGTTCCATCCTTTCTGTTTTTGTTTTTGTTGTACTGTTTTGGCTTGTTTGGTTTTAATATGTATAGAGTGAATTCTAGTTCCTATTAAGAGTAAATATGTGGTTGCATTTTCTGGCAGTTTTTTTTAACTTTTTTGTGCTCTACTAGAGCTAGATCTGAGACAAGTATGTACATTAGCTGTGAAGCAGGTTTTTATTTCACTTGATGAATACTCACCACTTTAGATCTGTGCTTCATGGTGAATTCCTGGTCTGACAAACTTCCTTGAGTTTATTGTAGCTTATTTTCTGGTTCCTGATGGAGTTTTAGTCCTACTAAGTCCAAACCCTAGATTCCCTGGAGTGAATGCCATCCCCGCTGCTTTCTTGGAATTCCTATTTTCTCATGGTTTCAGTACTCTAGTAGTTCTCTTAATTGCCCCTAAAGCAATCATGAACTGTAAAAAATTTTTTTTGATATTTTATCCAGCCTTGTACCTATTTTATTTTGAAGCTCTTTCTCAAAAGTATCTAATACATAATATTTATGTTAAAAGGCCCTTAATGTTATCTTTACTGAAAGTTTCCAAGGGATTTTGTAGAGGGACAACTGACATACATTGTGCAAGAATGAGCATTAACTTTCTTAGTAAATATTTTTCTTCTCCAAAGTCCCTCTGTTCTACTCTTGGTCCCCTCCTCCAGCCCCACACAGCTCCAGCCCCAGCTCACTGACTCTCTCTACAACTTCCACTGCCAATGCTTTTAATTAGAGGTAATACATTTTATAAGTCACCTTTGGGTTACACTCTGTACTACAGACCATATATCAATGCATTTGTCCTAAACACATACACTATTTTTTTCAGGTAATTACATTCTTTCAATTCTGAGGTGATGTTGGTGTTAAGAGTTACCATAAATGAATATCATCTCTTGGCATTGTAAGCAAAAAAAAAGTGTTTTGTCCATCCGGTAAACAAAGAAATACTAGGCTCTGTATCAACTCTTGGTATAGTAAAATGTGAAAAAAAAAAGAAAACTTACTTCTTAGAATTCAGGAATCAACGTGAACCTTCTTGATACTCTACCAAGCCTGGAGTTTTTTGTTCTTACAGAAACCTTGTGAGGTGCTTATTAGAGCTGGGTTAAATGATTCTTAAAAGAAGCATTTTTTTTTTAACTCATGAGGTTAGCTTTTTAAAGTGATTTCTGGCTCACAGACTGAGGCTCAGAAGGAGGGTAAATCTGACCTCACATAGTATAAGGTGAGAGCCCCGTTCTCACACAACCGCACGGGCTGTCCCCTGACCAGACACGTTCCTCTTACTGCTCTTTCAACACAAACACACAGTGTTTGGAGAAGTATGGTACATGGACATAGGATCCTTTTAAGGATGAAATATGCACAGCAGTGTAGGTGTTACTTCATTTTATTTCTTTTGTTAGGTATAGATTCTTGAGATAATAAATATTGAAAGTGTGACTTTTCATTTTGAATATTTATCCAAGTGTGTTGTTTTAAAAATGAGTTTTATGGTAATTGTCAGAGCTTATGTCATTGAGTAAGGTGTAAAATGGGGAAATTAACCACCTACCAAAATACATATTTTGTATATATCTAAATATATATTAATGTAAAAATGTCAATATCTAATAATATAAACATATAGTTAATATACTAACATCAATATAAATATATAATTACATAAATATTCACACAAACAAATAATATATGAATATACATTAACATAAATATAGAAATGCATAATAAATATATAATGTATAATTTTATAAAATAAAAATATGTAAGATAACATGTAAAATATAATAATATAATACATGTAATGTAATAATACATATACAAAACACTATGGTATTTTTTGAAGGAAAATGTCATGAAAATGTTTAACATGCAGTCAGCCATATGGAGGTGATATTAATGATATAATCAATACAAACTTTGTATATGCATTGTTCCAGGAACAAATGAGCTTCCTAAGGTAGTATTGAAGGTTTGGTAAAGGTGTAATTTTAATTAATAGTCTGAGTACAGATACATACACTAGAAAGAAGCATATGAACACTTTTGATGGGTTATAGCAATCTGAATTAAATGATTATTTACAGAAACAGTTGTTAAAATTTTGCTTAAGTTTGTTTAGTATTGCAGAGTGCATAAACTCTCCCTTTTGTAAATCTACCTTTTTTCTTTTAAACACAAAATTTTATTTTTATGAAAATGGTCTCTACCATATAAAGAAGTGGTATCTTATAAGAGGGTGGTATTGAAGTTACGAAATCTTGCCATTATTCTCTGTGACCAGTGAGTTAAAATCTAATTTTAAAAGAGCATATTGCAGATTCTCATCTGAGTATGTGGGTAGAATTAACTGGCAGTGGCCAAAGATGAGGCTAGGAAGTGATAATATGAATATTTAAAATGAATTTCTTACAGACATATGCTTTCTGTAAAAATAATTTATGTTTCTTACTTTTTCAGAGATAAAAGGGAATTTTTTAATACTAGGCATAAAAGCCTGAGCATTGGGGGTTTTATCTGTGAGCATTAAGATGATGTTTAGAATTATGTCCAAGAATCTACAAAGTGATTTCACTGTTCTGATATGGGTCCCTTGACTGGAAAGGATTTGAAAATATAATTTACAACAAATGGGACATTATCAAATGGGAAGAATCTTAAAAACAGTCTTCAGATTTCTTTCATGATTCTAGAGCATGTGACTTGAGACTTTCTATTCAGTACAAAAGACAAAGTTTAAATACATACTTTGCATTGATTACTATTTGTAATGAAAATAACAAAACTGTACAGTAATCAAATATAGATTACAGATGATCATATCATCATATTAACAGAAAAAAATATTATATTTATATGAATTCTGCCTTTGCACCAAAAGTGCTAGCTCGTGGGAGTATGACTACTTCGAAGGTACATTCAGACCCTTTGCAGGTGTCTAGGGTCTTTTACTGACAAAGTCAATTTGGCGCTCCAGTCACCGTAAACCAGCCCTGGAGGCTTTTTAGAGAGCTCCTCTGGCATTAGGTAAGTTAGGTGATGGTGTCTGACAGATTAAATGGCAGCCTCTCACACATTTCCTCCTGCTGTTCCTGAGAGTGGCAGCGAGTTGATAGCTCTGCTTCAGTGGGATAGGGCCCCTCTCCCTGGACTGACACGGCCTGTCTTAGGGCCGTAGCTGAGTGGCCAGGCGAGTGAGCCCCCTCTGCTCCCACTCACTGAGGATCCCTGAACTTTCTGCCTCTTGATGAGCTTTGCCTTCGCTCTTTCCCTGCTTCTCCAGGTGGGCCAGGATAGACGGACAGGCTCCTCAGATGCTCAGAACTGTTTTCTGGACCGTCTGACAGACGTCAGTAATATCGTCTTAGCCCTGGAATCAGTCAGTGGAGGCAGGTCCCGGAACCGGGAAACTCGGAAGGTTTGCTTCATCTTCATGACTGTCAGAGAAACACCCACTGAAGTAATGCATCGTGTATAGATATTTTTTCATGGTAAAGTTCATTCCTAGAAACTGATTGCAACCCAACATACTATTTTTGCAAAAGAAATGACTTCCTGTCTCACAATTTTAACAAAGAAAATTAAATAAGATTTATAGCTAATTTAATTTGATTTCTGGTTAGAATGAAGAAATTGTGTACTATAATAAAGATGAACAAGATGAACATAAGTGACATTAAATGCAAATTAGACCAGAAAAGCCGCACTGGTCAGGCTGTCAGGAACTCTACAGCCTTACCCCATTCTGCTGGCTCTGTTCTTCGGGTTTTCCTAAAATACGTGTCAGATGGCACAGCCTCAGCGTTTCTTGCGCGTTCCCATCTCCACCGTGTGGCCATGTTTGGTCTCCTTAGAGTGTTACGAGGAGGCCCAGTATTATGAGCTGCCTTGAACTACGTGTGCCTATATTATGTGGTGAAACAGGGCAGCCTGAAATGGCCTCACTTCAATTTACTTCCCCATTTTACTCCCACAGATAAAGGCCCACAGTCAAACAACCTCCTTCTCCAAGAGACCAGACACAATTTCTGTTTCTCCTCAAGTAGTGGGGTTCATGTTTCTGACAACTCACAGAATTGCTCAAACCCACCATATCCTCCCCCAGAAACTAGGGGTCACCGCATCCTCTTGACAGTACAAAGGCTGCTTCCCACACTCCCTGCCAAGTCGTTGTGCTCCCAGGTGAGCCCCGCAGGTGACCCTCCATAGGATGACGTGTCCTTCTGCCCCAGGCTGTATCTGTGGTTACCGACCTGCCGTCTGTCTCCTCTGCTCAGGGTGAGTGTTACGTGTTTGCTCCTCCCTGTAGGCCTAGAGGGACTACCCGTCCCTCACCTACAGCATGGGCAGATGACTAAACCGTGCATACATTCTTTGACCACATGTCCTTTAAGCCCAGTCCTGGTTCTTCCTTTTAAACGCATCCGTCCTCAGCATAAGACACAATCATCTGTCCTCTCAAATCCCCATTAAGCTCCAAGCCTCTAATTTCAGCCCTTGCAATGTGGTGCTTTTTCTCCCTGGAGGACCAACGTAATGTCCCATCCCCTTGCTGCCTGAGCTTGGAATATCTTTGAGACCAGTCATTGGGTCTGTTGCTTCTTTGTTCTGCAGCCCTTTGATTGAACATTTAGTCAGCAACTGTAGAGCCAAATTGGTCAGGGGATGATAAAGCCAGATGGTCTATTTCTTACCCTGGAACTTGCCTTCACTTTTAATCAGGGCCATCCTTTTTATAAATCATGCTTCTGGATCATGAGTGAAAATGGGGACATATTCCCCATGATTTCTAGAAGAAAAAGTGCCTCAAAGTATGTTACATTGTAGTGAATCAATCTCATTGTTTGTGAATATCAGTGTCAGAATAGTATTATATATTAATAATAGTTTCATTATTGTTTTCAGCTTTTTCTTTAGACACTTTTTTTCTCTTGCTGGATCTGATCTCTTTCCTTAATTATATGTATTCAAACACCAAGCTGAGGCCTTGAATTATAGCTATTTTTCTTCTACATACTTTCCCTAGGTGAACACATAGTGTATTAAGTCTCAGCTCTTACTTCCTAGCGAGGAGCCCTAATCCCTTACCTGAAACTATAGCTTCATGTCTATGTTATGCGTAGATTTATGCAGGGATATTAGAAAGTTCAAATTCTTCATTCCAAAATTTAACTCACATTTCTTTTATATAGCTTGTTTCTCACTTTCTGTATTTTAAACAGAAACAAAATCACTCTGCTGGTTATTTAACCTAAAATATTGGAATCATCGCTGATTCTTTCTTTCCCTTTAATTTTTGTATAATCACATAAGTAGTAAGACTTACAGGAGCGAATACAGATACTGGATTGACTGGAAAACAGGAATTCTGTAGAGAGGAGATGGACATTCAGTGGCTTCACAAATAGTATTTATTAGAAGGCAGACTACATGTTATATGTTATGTGCAGTGTTCTCATTCGCCCACATTTGGGTGGTTGTTGTGAGCAAAAATAAGCAAGTTATCATTTTTTGTGTTACTTTAGTTGTTCTTCTCAACTATACCTATTTGATTTGATATTGTTTGCAAAGTAATTTTTTTATTTTGGTATTGTTAATGTACAATTATTTGAACATTATGGTTACTAGAACCCCTATTATCAAGTCCCCCTCACATACCCCATTACAGTCGCTGTCCATCAGCGTAGTAAGATGCTATAGAATCATTACTTGTCTTTTCTGTAAATACTGCCTTCCCTGTGTCCCCCCCCCCCGCCCGGCTACATTATGTGTGCTAATCGTAATGCCCCTTTTTTCCCCTTATCCCTCCCTTCCCACCCATCCTCCCCAGCCCCTTTCCCCTTGGTAACTGTTAGTCCATTCTTGGGTTCTGTGAGTCTGCTGCTGTTTTATTCCTTGAGCTTTTTTCTTTGTTCTTATACTCCACAGATGAGTGAAATCATTTGATACTTGTCTTTCTCCGCCGGGCTTATTTCACTGAGCATAATACCCTCTAGCTCCATCCATGTTGTTGCAAATGGTAGGATTTGTTTTCTTCTTATGGCTGAATAATATTCCGTTGTGTATATGTACCAAATACAAAGTAATTTTAATCAACTGTGAAAATTATTGTTTTTATAAGCTCCCATGTCCCTAAAATTAATTATGCTTCTTCATTAGAAGAGTAGTACTTGTTGTATATAAAGTATGTTTATTAATAAAACAAAAAATAAGTATAGATTTGGTTTATTTTATTAGATATATTTTGAAATGATTGAAAAAACCTTCATGTAATCATGGTATCCTTTTTGTCTTTGTTATTGACAATCAAGGAACTAGCTGTCAGCTAGAAAGTATAGACAGGACATGAACGGGGTTAAATGGAACCATGACATATCTGTGAAATGCAGTTTAAAGGACAAGATCATTTCGCCAGCCTGTCTTTTCAGAAGCAAACACAAAAATACAGACACAAATGTGTTGATGGTATAGACTTGCTTTAGGAGACTATAGAAAATCTCCTAAGTAACTTGTCAAAAACAAGCTCATTATTTTAACATCATTTCACTGGAATACATCTGCAGCAATGTTTTCATATATTAGGTGTGGATTGTATTCTCTATTTTAATACCAAATAGTGTCTGCAACTATAAAGTATGTAATGTAATGCCTTGCCCTGAGGTCAAACATACCCTTGAATGAAAGAAGTCAATCTAATAAGTTTTAAAAGGACATGTGAAATACAGCTTTCTCCCATCCAGGCCTGACCCTGCTTAGCTTCTGAGATCGGACAAGATCAGGCACGTTCAGAGTGGTATGACCACACGCAGAAATACAGCTTTCTACAAGGAGGAGTCAGTAAGAACAGCTATTTCCTATGATTATTTGGAGATACTTAGTCATTAGAGTAAGGTGTCATTTGTTGTTCAGCATTAACTGCATTTGAGACTTTATAATTGAATTATGGGCTTAGATAATATGTTTTAAAGGGAAACAAGATAGACCTACCAGACAGGAATATCTGCAGAAAAAATTTCAGAATATTAAGAATAACAAAGATAAACACAAGAAAATTGAATCAAAGAACAGGTTTTTATTTCCTTTTTTACTATGGATTTCTGATGTTTAAATTAAATAAAAAATGGAGTGTGGACTTGAGAATTCCCCAAGCAGACAAAACCATTTAAGCCATCTAAGCAAAAGTAAATCTATCTTATTTCATGAACATAAGCAAGAGTTATCTGGGGTCATTTCCTATAAATGCCTCTGACAATCATAAAAGAAACTTGTCATCTTCCCAAAAGTGGTATGAGATAATCACTTTTAAACAATCCCATGCTGTCTTGAAAACCCCCATTATAATAACCAGTCATTGTAAAGGGTAAACAACTTCCAGATTTCACTTTATAAGTCATCCTGTAACTTCACGCCCTTGAGCTTTATATCATATTTGAATTTGAAGTCTCCCAGTTCATGAAATCTTCTTACATGCACAATAAATTCTTATTAAATACTATCTATTGACTTGGTAGCTTTAATTTTTCTATTTCTGGATTTTTCAAAGTTCTGGCATCAGAAGTGAGGCACAAAGAAGACCCCCCAGTGATTCTGAGGCTGGGGAGCTGCCAGATGCCATACGTACCCGCGGAGCCCACGGAGCTCATCGCTTTCTTGCTGGCCCTGGAGCTCCTGAGTAAGTCTCTTGGATGTGAGTCCCCAAGTTTATTGCGTATGCCTGAATTATGCTTGTTGAAGCTAAGTCACCATATTCATTTCAAAAGGGAGGGAAACATGATTCCCTCTGTTAGATGTTAAGAAACCAGCTCCCTTGTGGTTAAAATGTCTTATGGTATCTGAAGACAAAGATGAGCTCTATCTGGTCTAAAACTTTCTCCACTTCTCTCAAAAACTCCTGCTTCCTATGTGTATATTCACTATGGACCAATTTTGTGCCTTTTTGGATAATGGGTAAATTTGGGGATAATTTGGAATTGTAATGACTGACCCCCTTGGAGAAAGTAAATAAGTTCAACTTTAGGAGAACCTGAAAAGGATCATCTCATGCCTCTCTGAGACAATGGAATGCATTTTTCAGTAGGTATAGAGAAGCTTCTAAAAGACAAAATGACAATGACTCTAAAAATTGCTTCTCTAAAAGAAACCTTACAGTATACAGTTAACTTAGTCCATCTGCCAGAAACACAATTTAAATCCAGCTATTCTTTTGTGTTTTTTTATTATTGTACCTGAAACATGGCTAAAGTTTTGAAATGAAAGCTATATGATCTCTGATTGTGTCTGTATATATGTATATGTATATCCATGTATATATATTAAATATATATGTGATCATTTTAGATGAGTTCTATTTAATTGGTTTAAAGAAAACTAAGTATTTATGTAAATTGAGTATTCCTTAAACTCTCAGAAATATGGAAACTAACCCAAATGTTTTCTGTTTTCAAGTGTACATGATCTGGGATAGTCTGATAAATAAAAGCTAATTTAAGTGTTTTGGTTTAATAAAAACAGGCATGTCTTCAGAATTGTCAGTATTAAATGGCAGGCATACCTATAACTTCTTCTACCTACATTTGTTCAGTCAAATAAACACACTTATCTCTGTTGAAAAATTTATAAAGAAAAATTAGATAAAGGTTAGCTGTTTGATGTCTAATCTAAGCATAATTGTTGAAAACAAGTAATTTAAATAAATGTAAATAAGATAAAAGTTTATACTAAGTTGGAAAAAATAATGGAAATTCACTGTATATCTAGATCATTTCCAAATAAGATAGTATACTGAGACATTGATTGCTAAACAGAGGTTTAAATTTATCTAATTTTGGGCTCTTAATTTTTTATAGAGACAAAGGGTGTTTAGGTCTATTAATAAGTACCTTTTGCCACATTTAAACCTGTACAATAAAAATGCCTCTAAAAACATATGTTTTATAAATCTGTATAAATATGTATTATACGGTAGGATGCTAATATAAGATTGTTCACAATCGCCTGCTTCCTAGTTTACTTCACTGGAAAGTAAAGGCAACTAATAGTTAAAATTTATAATCAGTATATAAAAATGGGACTACTAGAAACAATAGGAGCAAAGGGAACAACTTTACTTACAAAGCCTGGGAAAAAAATGGAATGTAGTTTTAGGTGAGGGCTATGGAAGGAATATAGGAGGTGTTTTTTTCCTAAGGAAAAAGAAAGTAATGTTTAACATAAAATGAGAGAGAGGAAACTAGTTGTTTCAGAAAAGAAAGGAAAAAGAATAAGACAAAACCTAAATGGATATAAGAAGTTGTAGAAATAATATGTTTTGAAATTAAAGCTGGTTAAATTAGATTCATTTATAAGGGTTTTTAAAGTGAACTCATTAACTTACTAATATCAAAAATTAGAGCTTAATTTTCTATGTTAAAATCCTATAAGTTCTCAGATTATTGGTCTGCTCTTAATAAAAGATTATAAAAGGTTTCCCTTTGCCTTTAATGTAATGTGTCCAAGAAATAAAGATCCTATGTCTTAGAAAATATTCCTGTGTTCCATACTGTGCTTATCAGGCTTTTGATTACTTAGAAAAACAGCCTTTCCAATATTAAAAGAGCTAAAAATTTTTACAACTATGTAATTTTCTGTATTTGCCTTTAAAATATTTTCATCATTACTTCAGTGGAATAAGTAAATAATGATACAGTGACTTGCACTCCTGTTTGTTCAGATACTGTAAATCTTTTGACATTTTAGCAAACTTCACCAAATCAAATTCTGAATGAAATCTTTTTTACCTCAAACTGAGATTTTTCAGAGGTCTGCTGGAAGATCTCAAAAGAGTTGTTCTCTCTCCTTATAAAAAAGAGAAATGTTAATTTATTTAGGCTTATTTGATATGTTAAGTTGCATGAGGAACATTGTCAAGTAAAATGTAATGCTTAAACTTCTTATATTTATATGGGATATAGATCATTAAAATAAGTAATTCAGAAATTATATGCCATTTGTAAAAATCTTATATGCTGTGGTATAATTTTATCAGTCATAATTCTAGTTGTTTTATAATATTGTATATCACAAAAGGAACAATTTGCTTCTCAAGTGCATCTTTTTTTTTTTTGGTGAACTCTCACCAGATTTTAACCAGATTTTTAAGTCTTTTGTCACTCACAGTTACTGTTTTACTCTTAATTCTCTGAGAGTATTTACAATCAACTACAGGCAAGAAATGCTTCATTTTCAAAGAGATACATGGAAAAGGCTCTGAAAACTAGTCTAGAATGTAGGGTTCTGATAACTTTAAGATCATAACACTAAACTGGGTAAAAACTTCTAAAACTTCAATGGAACACTGACCATAAATCTGCTAACCCATGATCAAAACAAGAATTTATTACATGAGACTGAAGATGATTATAATTTTTATGACTTCATTTAAAACATTTCTGGTTCCTTAATGTTTTGTTTTCCAGATTTAAAAGACCCCTTTCTCTCCTCTCTTTTAAGCTATCTGTAAGTTACAGCAATTTTACAAAGTATACTTTTGTAAACTAAAGTTCAAACATTTAATCTTTCTCTCCTTACCTGACCCCTCCAGAATTTGGAAACCCTTATTAAATATTCTTATTTTTCATGATAATATATGTATATATTTATAAAAGCTAAATAAATCAGCTCTCGTAACAGGACACAATTAAACAAGTCAGATTTAGAAAGGTAAAAACTGTGCCTGATTAGAACTCATATGATTTATTTGATTGATTCAATCTTGGCTCCTGGGAATCTCGGGGGGGTTTTCAGTCTTTGGCTATTGCTCTCCTTATAGTCATCATATTAACCTCTCTGGCGTGTTGTGTCCTCTCAAGGGTTTTGAATGTCTCTGGCAGCTACTCACATCAGGGGATGTCCACGAGGGTTGGATAGCTTGGAGGAACTCGGTGACCTGACCGCCACATCCGTGATGACACTACTACCGGTGGTGACCCTCCATCCTAAGGACTCAACTGGCAGAAACAGCAAATGTGAGATTCTTCAACATCAGCAGTGGTAAGCGAAAATAATGCGGTGCTAGTTGAATCAGAGATGTAATCCAATATGAAGGTTTACTAATGAATTCCAAGATACAAGTCATTTTAAAAAGAAAATTTCATGTATAATAAAGTAAATGAGTATTAGAAGATGATTTCATTATGTAGCTGTGCAGTGACAATGAACCAAATGTTGAGAAGATAGAAAAATAGGTCCTCTCAAACACTTTCTGTGAAAAATAGAAATTGGTACAGTTATGCAAGTTAACTTTATTTTGCCTTTCAAAGTTTAAAATGTACATACAAAAATTTCTATATAGGAATGCATATTCTCAATATAAACACACTGGAGCACTGCTATGTGTGGACAAGCCTGTTCAAAGTAACATAAGAACAGAAACATAGAAAATACATATTAAAAGGATAATTCAGTCAGTTAAGATACTCTTAAAGAATGGAAAGCTGTGTACAAGTTAAAAGCAATGATGTGAGTGGATAGATGGATAGATTTATCTATTCTGAGCTTTAATTTTTAAACCATAATTAAATACTTAGCTCAGGTGTATGAGTTAAAGGAAAAATTAGTTAAGTGAAGGAAAGGTGGTTGGGTGGGGTGGGTCACTATATTACTCCATATTCTTAAAATTTTACAATAGGAATGCATTATTTTTGAAATAATAAAAAATATAAAAACAGTTTAAAACAAAGAAGTCATCATTTAACCAAAGAATTTAGAAAACTAAAAGAAAGAAAACTGAGAAAATGACAAAAATGAAATCAAATCTAATGCAACAGTAAGCAGTGAAAATTAAAAGTAAATACAAGAATTGTTTGTTTAAATAGACCAATAAATCCACAAGAATAGATCTCAAAACAAAGTTAAAAAGGATGCTATTTAACAGAAAAAAAATGAAATGGACAGATATTATTTTGTATTAGCAAATACACTCTACTTATGTTTGTAAATTTGCTCTGTGTTTATTTAGAATGATCAGAGGATGCTCTCTTCATTAATAATATTCCTAATATATGTAGCATACATATATGTTTTAACATAAATCTTAAAAAGTTGGTAGTGCAAAAGTAGGTTCATTGTGAGAGTTGAAAGTTTAGAACTGCATAATTAGTATATGGTATTAGTTTTAATTTTGAGATGGAAGAAAAATGCCTGCATTTTAGTTCATGAAGACTCAATCCTGAAAACTGGCAGCATGCAAATCTCAACAAAGTCAGCATCATATGTAAGTACCATGTGCTAGAGAAGAAAAGGTTCAAGTTTCTCTGCTTTTGTTCCATTTATAATGAATGCAATTATTTAATCCACACAGATTGATATCAATTTTGGTGTTATCACATATGCAGCTGAGGAAACTCACACTCCATGGGTAAGTCTCAGTCTGAACAATATTTTTATGTAACCCAGATGGTCAGATCTCAGATGGTCAGGTAGACAGGCTGGAACACTGAGGGCAGATCCACCTGGACCCATCTGGGCTGGCTCAGCTGCTGGCACAGATCCAGCAATGGTAATGTAATTTCCCAAGGTGGCAATGGTCTGGGTCACTGTGAGCAAAGTAAAAGATGATATAATAATTCATAGTAGCTACATGATTTTGTTTGAATTTTTGTTTGAATTACTTTCTTGGTTGAATTTTGGTTTGTTTTAATGATTGACTGTCAAGTACTGTTATGTCCAATTAATATAGACTGTCAAATTTTTTTTCAGTGTTTCAAGGTCCCCAGGTTTGTTAAGTGATGTCTTTATTCTTGGTCCACCTGATAAGGCTTTAGGGAGCCCATTCTGTCAGTAATCTAAGGCAGAAGACAGCTTCTAGTAAGAGGCTCGTTAGGGTAAATACTAGAGCCAGTTTAGGGACCTGATGCTGGTGCAGCCATATTTGTTCTGTCTCATTCTGGGTCACCTAGCTAAACAGTGTTTGGAGGAAGCAGGGCTGTTGTGTACTCTACCCCCTGATGAAGTATCTGAAGGTATGTCTAGGACAGGTGTTACAATTTCTAGTTACCAAATTCGTACATGGGGAAAATATAATTAAGGGTTATTAAAACGAATCTATCAACATGGTTAATTCCTTGTTACTGTGAAGGCCATCAGCAATGCCATCAGCTGGGAGCCTGCTACAAATGCAGAATCTCAGGTCCAACCCCAGACCTACTAAATCAGAATCGGAAATGTTAAAACTTGCCCAGGTAATAAGCAGGTATATCAAAGTTTGGGAAGCACAGCCCTTATATACCTTTTACACAGCTAGTATTTGGCTCATACCACCAAAGAGTTTTTGAGGCATTTACTGTGTATTCTCATTGATTTGTCAACAAATAATTAAATCTCTAAGGGCAGTTCAGGCTACAAGGATAGCAATCTTTGAGAGTAGCACAGGTCAGAGAAATACACAGATGGGATCTTGATGAATTAGTTGCTTTCCTTTTTCCATTTCAATTGGTGGTGATACTGCATTTAGGCAGGCATGCCTAATTTTATGCTCTGATTTGTATAAATGTAATTTTTTCTTCTGGTGTTCGGAGAAAGTGATGTTCTCCTTGCCTGTTCCTTTGACAATACTTTGTAGTTGGATGTGCGTGTCTGGTTTTCTCACCACTATTATCAGAATGATTGTGAAGAAAATCTGGTGTAGCCTGACTTAGCAAGGGTCAAGAGGTTTCAGTATATATTCCGTGGTCAGGACCCTGTGAGTTGGATTGTACAAGTGGGCAATATTGTGTGGGATCTTCAGGGACAGTGACCCGACCTTCAAATGATAAGACTGAAGACAATGCTTACATCCTTGACAATACACAGTTATGTTATTAGGTGTTTGCTCTTATTAGGTTCTCAAAGGTCTTGGGGCAAGGCAAGCAACTTCCTCAGCTGCCTGTGACCATTTTCTCATAGATACTCTGGTGGTGGCCCTCATATTTTCTGAGGCAAAAGTTATTTTTCAGGACATTTCACATGCGTAGTTACAGTTTTTGTTACTGTGTCCTTTAATATCTCATTCTTCTTCTTAACTTCTCCCAGACTTTGAGAGTGATGATTACATTGTAGGATTTTGTGATACGAAATTTTTTTTCTCATATTATTTTCTGCCTAAACCATGAGTAATGTCTGGCCTACTAGAAATGGGAACAGGGCATTTAAACAAGAATTAAATCATTCATTTTTGTTGTTCGGGTCTTTCGTTTTGGTAACCGTGATATGATAAACTATTCTATAAGAATAGCCCTGAAGTGGAATTACTGGGTCAAATGGTAATAAATTCATACAACACACATATATTTAATGCACAATATTCATATCCATTTACCTTGGGATATTATACAAAACTCATTTTTAAAATAAAGGAAAGGCAACAAGGAGCAGTGTTGTCATTAACTGTGGCATAAGTTATATGGCTCAAAAATCAGTCTGGAAAAGAGAAAGAGAAGAGCTTTAATTTGTAATCTGTAGCATTGCTGATTTATGTGTTGTAAATATTTCACCATCCTGATTTCAAACTACCAGCGGCTTAATAACCATTTTGCAAAATTCCTGAAAGTTTAGCAGTTGCATCATCTGAGCCAGGGGACCCCTGCCTCACACACTGCTGGCATGTGAGAGCCCTCGCCTGCATTCCGGACCTAACAAGAGAGCTACATAGGACAGAAGTCCAAAGAGATCTGCATCCATGTTGGTACAATGTGTATTTCTTATGTAATTTCTCAGTCCTTTGTTAATTTAAAACAAGGAAGCTGCATCTTTTATAACAGGCTGCAAGAAAACCCACTCAAGTTTTACCTTTTAGGAAGATAACATCTTTATTATACTGGACAGCCAGTAAATGTATTTTGATCTAGATGGAGACATTGTTTATACCTTCTGAGGCTCTTCACTATGCAAACATCCTGGAAAATATAGTGCAGACAAAAGCTGCCAGAGCCTCTCATTCCAAGATGTGCAGGAATGCAAGTCACATGGAGAAATGCTTCCCCTTGCATAAATGCAAATACTGAGGTATTGCTTAGAACTCCTATTTACTTTATTTCATGGGTAAAAGTGCTATTACCACTCAAGTAGCTTTAGAGTGGAGTTCCAATTTTAACAGACTTTAAATAATTATAGTAATTATGTCAGTAATGTTTTACCTACAGATCTGAAAGCAAAATAAAGATGCCAGTAAGTGAAACGACATTCAGCAAAAGGATTTTTAGACCTTTAAACTTCACTCATTATATAGAAGAAAGATTTTAACAGATCCTTATTTATATAATATGATCTAGAATAACATTGGCAAACTATGGCCCACTGACCAAATCTGGCCCACCATTGGTTTTTGTAAACAAATTTTACTGGAATGCAGCCACACTCACTTAAATGTTTCATAATGTCTATGGCTGCTTTTTTACTAGAATGGCACAGTTAAGTGATTGTGACAGAGAATGCATGGCCCTTGCAGCCTAAAATATTTACTAGATAGCTGCTTACAGAAAAATTTGATGAGTCCTGATCTAGAAGCCACAGAACCAAATCATAATAGACACTAGAACTTTCAGTTAATTTATTTCATGGATCAATTCTTATTTGTATTATCATTGGCAGATCTATTAAGAGCTTCACTAGGAATTTTGGTTATTTTTAGTCTATCAGATATTGCCATTTTTACATGACATACATAATAGCTATTTTCAGTACAAATATCCACAATTTTTTTATGGATTGAACATACTGTGTCCTTGTCCACAACACAAAGGCATTGACTCTAGGTTACTTGGCCAAGAAAGTTTGGTAAAATCCATATGGGAGGGATAGGGTTTTACCAACATCCAACATACTCTGATTCCTAGTAATTTGTTTCAAAACTCCTGGATTTTGAGAGGGTGGGTAAGAAATTGTGGAGCAAGAATACACTGTGATGTTTGAGAACTTTACCTAAATGATTAGTCTGAGTTAGTAGAGGATGCCGGTGTCCACATCCAGTTAGCACCCGCCTTCCATAAGGGAGACACAGACCTGAAGCTTCCTTGGGGCTTCTTGGGGCTCACGGTCACTTGCAGAGGCACTGGGACATCCCATGTAGGAGACTGAGAACTTGTGGCCTCACCTTTCCTCAGGGCAGGCCAGGAAGAGCTTGTGGAGCTCTTCATTTTAGCAATTTTCATCTACGGTTATGCCCTCCTAGTTCCAGTCCCACCAAACACACACCTAGTTCAGCTTCTCTGATTTCATTCTTTTTTTTTCTTATTCTGTAAATTGGAGACCATATACTAGATGCTATCTGACAAAACAAAGTACCTGTGACCCCAGCTCTAATCTGAAGTGGCTCACGGTCTTTCTCATGATTTTAGGAAATAAGGGAGAGCTAAAAATGCAAGGCAGCAACTGATACATCGTCAAGGAGAACTGATATGGGCAGTGCAGTCGGTTTCTAGAGGCTTCATAGAGGCGACCTAGGAATTAAAAGCCGATTGCTTTAACTTGAATATTCCTTGTGAATAAAAATTGAATCTAGTATTGTAATTTTTCTCTCTAGAATTTTTATGCAAGATAATCTATTTGTATCTTTGTTTACTCTTTTATTCTGTTGTGGTCTGTCCTGTGTTGTGAGGTATATCGTCCGCATTCAAAATAATACCTTTGAGGATAAAAACTTTTATGGAAGTAATATTCGCATAATAGTACATACAAATATCCATGTACTAAAGCAGTGCTTAAAAATAATGAGATGTCCTGCAAAGGTCTATATTGGCTTAATCATGTTGGAAGAGGGCATTGTCCTTTCTGTTATTAGTGTCAGCAAATCCACTGTGATATCTAGACCCAAACTGTTTAAAGTTTATTTCTCAGTTTCAAAACAGAGTAACACTGGTGTTCCTAGTTGACTATTAGCTTTTATACACTTACCTTTCAAGAACTAGGGCTACATCCATCTTGCCAATTTATCATCTCCCTGGCGACCATCATTTTCTGCATCTGGTAGGAGAGGAATGGTGAGAAGAGTAAGGCGGGCTCAGACATGCTTCTTATAAGTTCTGCCCAGAAATAGTACTCATCATTTCTGCTCACCATTCACTGGCTAGAATGCTGCCATACAACCTAATTTATTTTCATGGGGCGCTGCAAATGCCTTTTACTGTAGCCCAGGAAAAAGAGATGGTGAATTTGTGGTAAATAACCAGGAGTTTCTTGTTCAGCCAACATCAGTGAAGCCTATTTTTTCAAACCTAGTCTCTGCCCTTATCGATAACCATTTTTTCTGACAAATACTTGTACTCTAGGTATTTCTGAGACACACTGAGCTTGAGTTGACAGCACTTAAAGCTTTCAAAGGCTCAGCTGAAAGAACTGTTTATGGAGGATTTTGTGCAGTCATTCTGTTTCTCTAGGATGGTGCTTCTTAATCAGAGTTGATTTTTGCCTACGCCACAGGGGATGTTTGTATAGGTTTTAGGTTGTCAAACTGGGAAAGTGGGTGGACTGGCCTCTAGTGGGGGGAGGCTAGGGATGATGATAAATGTTCTGTAATGCACAGGGGAGCTTCCTGCAACAAATAAATATCAGGCTCAAAATACTAATGTTGAGGTTGAAAAACCCCCATCCTAGATACTCTATGACCTCCGTTTCAAGTGAAGCCATGTCATTATGAACGGGTAACTGGATTTTATTATATTTTGTAGCATATTGTATATATTGCATTATATTCATTATCCAATGGTTTATATTCTGTTTTGATATATTTGGACCCTCCTGAATCAGGAAACTGTGGGGTTCATCCCTATATTTACTATAAGGGCGATGCATTACATAGCATTAATTCTTTGAGGAGTTATAGCTAAAGTCTCTTTTATGAGAATCAAAAATAAAATCAGAGTCATTGGTTTCTTCTTACTTTATAGATACTCTGACAATTCATTGTATTTCTCCATTTGTTTGGCTATTAGAAAGTTGAGTCAAATATGTTACCAACCTTTGAATGACAAGAGTTATTGTTTTTATGATTGTTGTATGTATTTGATTTTTTCCAGTCTTTTTCATGTATGGGTATATAATTACTATATACCCAGATTTAGATTACCTTTTAAACATTTCTGTCACTTTATGTCAATTTTCTTACCTTTTTAAAGTATATTTTATCAAGCTGTATTTTTAATATGTTTGCAAGAATCATTCTTAAACAATATGTAGATAAAAATGAATTAACTAAACAATAATTTTGAAAAACCTCATCCTTATAGCATTTCTGTTTCTCAGTAAATAGCATCCAAATGTAAGCTGACATGTCTAATGTCATATGGTATATGGCAGGATCAGGAGATGAGAAAAATTGGATGTGACCAATATACGGTTTGATTTTGAAAGAAGCCAAAGTGGTAAAGTGGTTTGTAGAAATACCTGGTTGCTTGGGGCAGATTTTCTAGTCATGTGGAATTTAGTAATATATGCCTCAAAGTGACATCAAAAACTGTCTCCTGTCCCCAGCCAATTATTTTCCGACTTTTACTGAGTGAAACATGCAAGCTTTAATCAAGGCCGATATTTACTTTAATCATCACCTGAGATTTATAAGCTACCCTTTAGAATGTAACAAGTTAGATTAAATGTCTTTTTTTTACCATGAACTCTTGTATCATCATAATTAGGTGATACTTTTTCAATATTCTCTGGAGTAGGTGATTGTCAGTTTTCGAAATTGCATGGATGTATATAACCTAGTGAATTCTCGAATGGATATATGGCTACACAAATACAAATATTTTAAGCTCTTCAAGATTTGCTGGGCAGTTGAGATCCATGAGCTATTTTCAAATGTTCTAGGTCTTATTTAAAAAACACAAGCTGTCTTTGAGGTATTTATATACATTTAAACTAAAATACACAAACTGGCAGGCTGTATTCTTTGGCCTGCATAGCACTTTAATTTTTTAAATACTTGTAAAATTATTTGACTTTTTTTAAACACTGGCATATTTCTGACAGGATAATCAGACACATTAGGGCTCTTATTTTCAGATGGCATCAATCAGCTGAAGATAAATCATACCTGCACCCTTTGCATTTAACCACAGGCAAACTCTGCCAAGTTCGCTGACTTCATTACCTTGCTGGCACCTGCAGGGAGTTCATGATTTGTAACCCACCCCATGATCACACATTTTAAAAATGACAGGTAGATTTTGAGTATTTGATTTTTATTAATGGATTTGGGTTCTGAAAATGGCAATACTGTTACTGTTATCTTGAGAAAGCGTGTGATTACAAAACCACAGGTGATGTGAATACTGGGTTGGGATTTCATAAGACCTGCATGTGAGGACTGATGAATCCTGGAGGCCAGGCCATGGACAGCTTTGCTTCTCTTTCAGGTTTGTCTGCAGTGTATATAGTTTCCAGCCTGGGCATAATGCGCTTTTCTCATCAAATGTCTTAGAAATGCATCTTTCAGAATGCAAGTCACTTTCTCCTTCCTTCCTTACCTTCTTTCTCAATATTAACATCTACCAAATGAGAGTGAAGCTCCAGACTTTATAGGAGGCCTCCGATCATGAATCTTTTCACCTTTCCGTAGTAACTTCAGAAAGCATCGTGGAGAATCCATCCAGATGCCTCAGAGAAGCTCTTGCAGAGGATAAGTATGCTTAGGGAGTTTAGATTCATGAGAACTTTGTGGTCAAATCATTTGGCAGAGTGTAAAGGGTATCATGACATCATGTGACTGTATAGCCTATGTGCATACTCAGGAAAAACATCCCCTTAAAACATGTATCACATGCAAGATTGCAAAAACCAACTTTAATAATTTTTAAAAATATGACAGCTGTATAAAATGAAGTCCAGTATAATGCTTTCAAATCATGCCGTAATGGCCCATATGTTTTCACATATGAGGCAAAGACTGCACTCTCACATATTCACGGGCCATCAAAAAGGAGAAACCTTTGTAGGCACATAATCCAAACTGCCTATAATCGTAAACAAAGTGATTGCTTAATTAAGTCTTACTTTGTTGTGCTAAACATGCAGGGAACTTATCCCGGTGGTCTATGTAAACAAAAGGTGTTGAAATGAAAGTAAGAATATGGAAGGAAAGGTATGGAGGATGGGCCTTGCAGTAAACAGCCAGACAGGTGCAGTGGCCACCAGCAGGTGAAAGGCTGCTGTCCCAGGCCACAAGCTAGGTACCCACCCTTGGACAACACTCCCTCACAGGTCCCAGTGGCACCCCCACCCACGCATCCCCCGCCAGCACCGCCTCCTCCAGGGTGGAGTTATCTGCTGCCCCCGCAGGCCCCGTGGCCTAACTGCTGCTGTGGCCAGAGGGAGGAGCTCAGAGGTTTCCCACCCTCCTTGCCCCTCCCTGGAACACTCCCAAGCTTGGGGTTTTTTGGTAGGTTTGGAGAGGGAGACAACAACGAGGGACCCCAACAGTAAAGGGATTGGATCCACCCCACAAAGTAGCCATGTTGTATGTTTAAGTACTAATTTAAGGGCACTTCTCTTATTCTGACCCACAGCAGGAGCTAGTGGCATGCCATCAAAGGGAACTTAAGTATGCTTCTGGTGGCTGAGAGAATGCCAGTCTTGCCCTATGCTGACCTGAATAAATACAAGGAGAACCGCTTCAAGCCATCCACCTTAAACGTAGTTTCTCACACCGGAGTCGTGGATGAGATAGGATGGCTGGGGAATGGAAAGCTGCTCTTCTGTATTTATTATATATATTATATACACCCCTCAGCAGTCTACCGACAGGAGTTCAGATCACTGATCCATCGAGAAAGCTGCAAGCCAGCCAAAGCTTGGGCTGAACTGAAGACCATGTCAACCCTATGCAGAGGTGGAAAGTATGGGGTCATAGTACCCTTAAGTAATTGATCAGAATCTGCTTAAATACCCAGACGAACTTATGATAAAAGTTATAAAATTCTAGGTCATATACCATTAGCCAGATATATTTTCCACATGAAAAAAACTATTGAAATTTTTATATCCACACAGCTGCCTCAATTAAGCTCCCATAGAATGCTTGTCAAAACTGTAAATCCTTGTCACACCAAGCAGATAAATTGTATGCAAGACACACTCCATAATACCAACAAAATTAAAATTAAAGTTAATATTTAATATCAGGAAGTATCTATTAGAAATAATTAAATGTTAGGAATAGTTCATCTGTGTTCTTTATAAATTAATTACCTTGCAGGGCTGTCAATCTCAGCCATTTCTTAAGAAAATACCATATCATCTGTTAATAAATGAGTATTTGTATTCTTTTCTTTTGATAATGAGGCCGTTTATACCTGATTATCTAAAATAGTCTCTTGAATTATGGAGAAACAAAATGAAAAGTACAGAGAAACATTAATGAGACTTAGAGGTATTGAAAACTCTTCAAAATCCTGTTTAAAAGCTGTTTTGGTGCGAATATAGCTACTATTCACTCTATATAAGAGGAATGGGGGAAATATTGTACCTTTAGAAAGTGCTTATTAGACTTCCAGGGTTTAATATCTTAAGTTTTTGGTTATTTTGAGGAGCACAGAAATCTTATTAGAACTTATTTTTTACTGAAAGTATTCTTTAGTTCGCTTAACTCAGTTCATAGACCTAATGATCTTGGATGCTTTTTGACTCAAAACCAATAAATCTTTATCAAGCTTCCAGATTCGAGACTTTGTATCAAGTGCTGAATAAGAGGGGGGAATGAGACAGGGACCATGGGTTTAGAAAGTAGGGTGAGGGCCTCCGGAAAAAACAAAGCCAAAACAAAATAACAAATCCACTGTGGGATGTGCTCTGGCCTGCTGGGGGTCCTGCTTGTTTTCCTGACTTAACAGGGGCTGCTTTTCTTCCCAGAGCCCTAATCAGGTGATTTGCCACCTGGGCAATTTTACAAGCAAGCCGAAAGCAAGTAGTAAAAAACAAGAAGGATTCCATCTTTAAATAAGATTGCATTTTAAAACCCTATTAGTTAAAAAGTAAGTTTCTTAACATACACTTTAACAAACAGACAGTAACTCAGCTCACCTTGGGAGCAAAGCAGGCAGCCTTGAATGATATGCTCCCAGACCAGAAAGCTGCTATCCTGGGAGCAGTAAATTTCTTGTAAATAACCAGGAAGACTAATAAGAAACTTAACAGTCTCTTCAAAGATAAACATTTTGGGACCACTTAGCAGGTGTACATCCCTAGCCCTTTGTCTCTCAACTACCTATAAAACCCCTAGACTATGCACCACCACCCAGGGGCTCTCTTGTCCCCTCCTGGCGTGAGCCAGGAGCTCTGTCCTCTCCCTTTATCTCTAAATAAAAGCCTCTCGCTTGCTCTCCTTAAAAAAAAAAAAAATCACAGCAGTAATAATATTCTTCTCAAATACTGACCTGAAGATGAAATGAGATAATCCCTGTAAAGCCCTTAGTGAACATTCAAGTGTTGATCGTGCAGCTGGCAGGTTGCTCTTGCCGTCTGCAAGTAAAACTGTTACAAACAGGCAATAAACTATTTACCCAAAGAAATTTTGCAGCCAACCTTTCATACTCTGGTTATTGGTGTTTATCATACATAACTGTTATTGGTAGTAATTCAAAAATATAAATTGTGGTATTTCAAAAACAAGTAATGAACAACCAAGTATCCAGTTAATGGAGATGTCTTAGATCCCCTGTGGAAGAACAGGTGACTGTCCCAGAGGAACTATACTATGGTATCACCTTGGCGAATAAATGTTCCATAATTTTGATTCTGGCTTAAAACACATGCATGTCTGCAAACTGAGAGCACAGCATTTTGCCAGAGTTCCAATCACATTAGCTGAGCTCTCAAGAATTATGAAGAAAAGCAAATGCCACTTTAGAATATACAATAGGAACAGTACCTCTCATACAGGCTGGAATACCAGTCTTGGCCTAAATAATGTATCATATCATGGGAATGCAGATAGACTTGGTGAAAACTGTATTTGAAAAAATGGGAGTTTTATGATTACCAATTTAAATACCTCCTCGTTTAAGAGAGTCATCATTTTGCCAATGAAATGGAGGTACTCAATGTCTGTTGTGTAAAGTTCCCTTTCTTCTAGATTATGATTAAATAGACTCTACCATTATTTACTTCAACACTTAGCTCTTTCTAACATTCCTTAGCTGATCATTTCTCTCCCTATTTTCCACTCCAAAGACTGCAGTCTCTTTCTATTTATTTGTTTATTTATTTTTAATAATTTATTTTGGTATCATTAATCTACAATTACATGTGCAATACCATGGTGATTAAACTACCCCCTTCATCAGGTCCCCCCTACCAACCCCATTACAGTCACTGTCCATCAGCGTAGTGAGATGCTATAGAATCACTACTTGCCTTCTCTGAGTTGTACAGCCCTCCCCATGCCCCCCAACATTACTTCTGCTAATCGTAATGCCCCTTTTACCCTCTTATCCCTCCCTTCCCACCCATCTTCACCAGTCCCTTTCCCTTTCGTAACTATTAGTCCATTCTTGGGTTCTGTGAGTCTGCTGCTGTTTTGTTCCTTCAGTTTTTTTTTTCTTTGTTCTTATATTCCACATATGAGTGAAATCATTTGATACTTGTCTTTTTTGGCTTGGCTTATTTCACTGAGCATAATACCCTCTAGCTCCATCCATGTTGTTGCAAATGGTAGGATTGGTTTTCTTCTTATGGCTGAATAATATTCCATTGTGTATATGTACCACCTCTTCTTTATCCATTCATCTACTGATGGACACTTAGGTTGCTTCCATTTCTTGGCTATTGTAAATAGTGCTGTGATAAACAGAGGGGTGCATATGTCTTTTTGAAACAGGGTTGCTGCATTCTTAGGGTAAATTCCTAGGAGTGGGATTCCTGGGTCAAATGGTATTTCTATTTTGAGCTTTTTGAGGAACCTCCATACTGCTTACTACAATGGTTGAACTAATTTGCATTCCCACCAGCAGTGTAGGAGGGTTCCCTTTTTCTCCACATCCTCACCAACATTTGTTGTTGTTTGTGTTTTGGATGTTGGCCATCCTCACTGGTGTGAGGTGACATCTCATTGTGGTTTTAATCTGCATTTCTCTGATGATTAGCGATGTGGAGCATCTTTTCATGTGCCTGTTGGCCATCTGAATTTCTTCTTTAGAGAAGTGTCTATTCATGTCCTCTGCCCATTTCTTAATTGGATTATTTGCGTTTTGTTTGTTAAGGTGCGTGAGTTCTTTGTATATTTTGGATGTCAACCCCTTATCAGATATTTAATTTATGAATATATTTTCCCATACTGTAGGATGTCTTTTTGTTCTACTGATGGTGTCCTTTCCTGTACAGAAGCTTTTCAGCTTGATATAGTCCCACTTGTTCATTTTTGCTTTTGTTTCCCTTGCCCGGGGAGATATGTTCATGAAGAAGTCGCTCATGTTTATGTCCGAGAGATTTTTGCCTATGTTTTTTTCTAAGAGTTTTATGGTTTCATGACTTACATTCAGGTCTTTTATCCACCTTGAGTTTACCTTTGTGTATGGGGTTAGACAGTAGTCCAGTTTCATTCTCTTACATGTAGCTGTCCAGTTTTTCCAACACCAGCTATTGAAGAGGCTGTCATCTCCCCATTGTATATCCAAGGCTCCTTTATCAAATATTAATTGACTGTATATGTTTGGGTTAATGTTTGGATTTTCTATTCTGTACCTGGTCTGTGGGTCTGTTTTTGTGCCAATACCAAATTGTCTTGATTACTGTGGCTTTGTAGTAGAGCTTGAAGTCAGGGAGCGTAATTCCCCCTGTTTGATTCCTCCTTCTCAGGATTGCTTTGGCTATTCGGGGTCTTTTGTGGTTCCATATGAATTTTAGAATTATTTGTTCCAGTTCATTGAAGAAAGCTGTTGGTAGTTTGATAGGGATTGCATTGAATCTGTAGATTGCTTTAGGTAGTATAGCCATTTTGACAATATTTATTCTTCCTAGCCAAGAGCATGGGATGCATTTCCATTTGTTAGTGTCCTCTTTAATTTCTTTTAGGAGTGTCTTGTAGTTTTCAGAGTACAGGTCTTTCACTTCCTTTGTTAGGTTTATTCCTAGGTATTTTATTCTTTTTGATGCAATTGTGAATGGAATTGTTTTTCTGATTTGTCTTTGTTAGTTCATCGTTAGTGTATAGGAAAGCAACAGATTTCTGTGTGTTAATTTTGTATCCTGCAACTTTGCTGAATTCAGATATTAGTTCTAGTAGTTTTGGAGTGGAGTCTTTAGGGTTGCAGTCTCTTTTTAGACTTGTTAATTCAAACAGGTTATAAATAGAAATTCTCAATCCTGTCACCTTACTATGACTTGGAATTTGTCATTTAAATCATTTGGTGTGATATTTAAAACTTAATAATTCAGAAGGTGTCCTATTCTTACTGCCACTTAGTTGTTTGCATGCAAAAACATCATTCAAGTTACATAAAGGGCAAAAAACACTAAGAACTTCCACTTAGTTTGCTTTTTCAATTTGGGGTTAAGGAAAATGTTTTTAACCATATATGAGAGAAAAGTTAAATGACTCTCTGAAATTATTAGAAATGCAGTCTAGGTTTTCATTATTTTATAGCACAGTTGTTTCCCTGGTGCCTTCAGAGAAAATAAGAGAATGTTTCCAAAAAAGCAATTTCAGTGAAGTATCTTTTGAAATATAAACATTATGAACTTCCATATTTCTGTACCTAGAAAAATAGGTATGTTTTAAAATGAAGTCCCCCTTTTCACTTTTGCATGTTAGATGTAAGAAAATTTCTCTTCTGTGTTTGACTACATATGAAAATATATGTGTGTGTTTGACTAGCCACATGTACACACACACACAAGAAAATATACAATATACACAAAGAGTTTTGGGGTCAATTTTGTGCTCCCAATTACAAATTATTTTTGTTTAATAAATTTCTTAGTGGATCATATTGAATAGGATTTTTCTAATTTTGAGATTGATCAAATGTTGCCATATTAAGCTAGAAATCCCACATCAGAATCTTTGGGTAAATTGTTTATTGCCTGTTTGTAACAGTTAGACGGCAGAGCAACCTGCCAGCTGCCTGAGACCCAAATATGCACCAAAATATACATCCTCTTGATTCTACACAGTATCCTGTATTTCTCTGTACATTTCCCTTACTATTTAAATACTTAAAAGAACTACTGTTAAAAAGAAACCTGTATGTGGCCGGTGAAATATGTGAAACCATTAGCAACTACAAATATTAGGTGAATTAATTTATTGGACTATCTTCAGGTTTTTCTTTCAGTTTGACAGCCTTGATTTTATCTCTGGTACACAAGAGGAGACAGATAAATATTCTTAGTGTATTTATCTGTATGTGAGAGAAACAAGACAGCAAGAAAGAGCACTGGTCACTTTATATGTAGGCAAATACCAAGAGATGGGACAGCCATAATCATAATAATAGACATTATAATATTAATAGGTGACTTTCATTAGCATGCCTTATATGCCAGGTACTCTTCTAAGCATTTCTGTGTGTATTAATTTACTTAATTTACAGTGACACTATGATAAAAATTCTGCTTCAGTCCTTATTTACACAGAAGGAATTCATGGCACAGGCAGATCCTGCAGTTTGCCCGCAGTTACCCAGCTACTCGGTGACTGAATGCACTGCGTACCTAGGAAGTCCCACCCGGGAAATCACATTCTTAATCACTGTGTTATGAAACCTTGTATAGCAGTGAAAATACAAAAGGGGAAAATAGAGCCAGGCGTTGTAATATTGTATTTACATATGATACTGATTTCAGGGCTTTAAACTCTTGCTCTTTCATTTCTTCCCAAATGCCCTTAGGTAAATTCTTGATTTCCATTGTCCTCAGTGTTCTTTTCTGTAAATTAAAGTATAGCAGTCTTTCCAAGACTCCTTCCGGCTCTGATCTTCTACTTCTATGCCTAGTGATGAAATAAAACATTTCCTTTTTCCATGACTTTATCTATCTATGTCTGACTCTGTTGACTTCTCTTTAAGCCTTCATAGATTATAACCTTTATATTCTGGTTTTAAAGACTAGCACTCTGTGTGCATCAGTTCGGTGGTATACTAGCACTCCCTCACCTCAGTTTTGTCTAATTTAAAATCAGTTGGGAAAAATAATATCGTGTGTAGAAGATCAAAGCAATTTCCAGGCTGCATCCTCCACAATTTAGCTTTGAAATTTAAGGATCACCTATATATGTGCATCTGACAAGAGGTTATTGTTTTTTAACTGCAAAATGCGATGTACGGCAAGCATCTTAAAGAGCATGATGTTTTCCGTAGTGCACGGTAAGTTCCCAGCAACTGGTGAGTCTATATATAATCACAGGACTTAGTGAGTTTATTCCGAGGAGGTCTAGGTAGATTTTGACCCCAATTTTCCAGTGAAGATTTGATATTCATGCCGTTTCTTAGCACAGATTCAGTCAGAGACACCGATAGGAAATAATCCCCAGCAGAAACAACATCTCTCTCCTGTAAACCTTATCTCACACCAGCTTCATTTGAGGAAAACATTTCTACATTTCTTAAAGTAACAAAAGAAAATGGAGAGGAAGCATTTTCTAACACACACACACACTTCTTGAGAGAATTAGGAATCCTTGCACAATTGTTTTCTTTCCAAAGTGTTCTTAGATTTTTCTTAATGTTAAATGTATAGTTAATTCAAATGAATAAGTCACAATTACTGAACTCTGGGTAGAGCATTGGGCTCAACCAGTGGGTAAATCGGACTCTTCCATTTAGACAGCTAATTCTTTCTGGGATATCAAAGTTTAGTTGGAAAAGGATTGAGAGCGAAAAAAGTTTTAAAATATGCCATGAAGGAGATAAGCAAAAAACTACATGGATGTCATAAAGCAGTGGAGCAAATAAAGAATAGTTTTTACATGGACGATGCATTTAAACTGATATTGAAGAATTTGAAGGACAAAAATAGGAACAATCACTTTGATGGATAGTTCAAAAGAAATCACTTTCAGTTACCATTCATTCAAAAGGTCAAGAATATTTGTAATCAGAAAACGGGCAAGGTACTGGTACTTCCTGTGTTCTTCACCGTTTGTCAGATCATAATGCAGCAAAACACATTGTTCGCTTTTCTTTCTCTTCATGGCATGACGGTTTCAGAGATTTCTGTGTGTAAAGATACACAGGCATGCAAGCAAACAACCACAGCCACGTGACAGGTATAAACAGATGTATGTACAAAGTATTCCTGAAGCACGAGTGACAGAAATGTAAGAAAGATAAAAAGATACCAGAAGTCTTCACAGAGGAGGTAGTCTCTGAGTGATCTTTTAGGACATAAATGAGTTTGTCAGGCAGTCAAGTAGGAATGGTATTGATAGGGAAAAACTTACAAGGACAGCAGTCTAGTCCAGGCGGCTCCCGTCTGCTGCTCTTCTTAGCAAAGACAACAGAACCTCCCTTAACTTCCCCCTCCCCTTCACTGCCCGCTCTGCCAGGCACTTGCTCCCTAAACTCACTCCCCCTTGCATGTTTGTTCACTGTGCACATAGGAATGTTGCAGATACAGAAGCAGAAAGATATATATTGCTCCCCTTGCCCTTGTTCAGGGCTCAGACCTTGGGAGGTGACTCCCCTCCGAGCCCGCCAGTGGAAAATAAACCCTCGACACTCCAAGACTTCTGAGTGCTGCTTGGTTCTTCCATCAGTTATCCAGTCCAGGTTTTTCCAGTATTTTCCATAACAGTATCTGCTTTAATCACCCCCTATGCAGTCCCCTCTTCTGCCAGGCTATAAATCAGGGGTAATGACCATGAAATAAATAAAAGTGATCAATTCATGATTTGGGTTAAACCCTTCCAGCAAGTTGCAGAATCTCCAATCCATAAACCAAGTATACGTCAACTTATAACTTCCCATTGTATCAGCATAACATTGGTTCTCAACAATTTGTGAAATTTAGTTCTCTGCTTCACATTATTCACATACACATAGCCTCTTCATAGGCTCTGAAAAATTCTTTGGAGTGCAGACCTATGAATTTTAAACAAGAAAAGTAAATTCTAAATGTTAGACTCTTCTGCATGGATGAAATGAGCTATTCTACCACTTTCTGAAGTGATTTATTATCTGGCAAAATGTGATGTTATTTTTTGATGTCTATGATTAGTCTATTAAAAGAACTGTACAAGGAAATACACAGACACATCATAAGAGTCTTTTAATATTAAGTGCTGGCCTTTGTTTTTAATGACCCAGGGAAATGTTTAGAATATTCTTCTTCAAGTTCTTTTTTTAAGAGTTCTTACTTTGGAAGACCATTCAGTGGTTTCCTGTAAAAGCAAACATACTCTTACCATATAATTATACTCTGTGATTTTTCCTAGAGGGGCTGAGAACTTATGTCCACACACAACCATGCAATGGATGTCTACAGCAGCTTTATACATAATTGCCCAAACTGGAAGCAACCACTGCTGTCCTTCAGTAGGTAAATGGATAAACTGCAGTCCATCAAGACAATATATTAAATTCAGCACTAAAAAGAAATGATCTATTAAGCCATGAAAAGACATGGGGGAACCATTAACGCACATTACTAAGTGAGAGAAGCCAGTCTGCAAAGGCTACATCCTGTTTAATTCCAACGATATGACATTTTGGAGAGGGCAAAATTATGGAGACAGTAAAAATACTGGTGGTTACCAGAGGTTAGAGGGAGGAAGGGATGCACAGGCCAAGCATAAAGGATGCCTATGACAGTGTAGCTACCCTATCATGATGACTACATGCCATTATATATTGGTCCAGACCCACAGAATACACAACACTAAGGGAACTCTACTGTCAGCTGCGGGCTCTGGTAATGATGATGTGTCATGTGGGGTCAGCAACTGTGGTAAATACACCATTCTGGTGGGGTAGCCTATATATATGTGGGACAGGATATATGGGAAATCTCAGTACCTTCTGTTAAATTTTGCTATAAACCTAAAACTACTCGAAAAATAAAATCTATTAAATTAAAAAAAAAAGATTTTAGATTTGGTTGCATGAAACTTTATGAATGAGTTCACATAGCCAGAATTTTCATATATTATTCATGATTCACCTAACCTGAACAGGTATATGCTAGTTTATTATATTATAAAGTTGATATTGTCAAATGTTTAACATGTTATTTTATTCAGTGTTAAGTATCTTATTATTTTAGACTTTTTATCTTTAACTTTCATTTCATGTTTCTTTTATATAAATTCCTTTCATAAATCATTGAGTCCTAGACATTTTTGTCAAATTAGATTACATATATTAACTCTCAAGTGTCCATCCCCTATTCAAAGTTAACACTAAAATATAGGAATGCTAAGACTGCTATTTCTACTAGGATATTATCTTTATCTTTGGTCATTTTTTACATGTGTTCCTTTCTATCTTATTTAACTACTGATTTATATATTTTACATTATATTGATACATTAAAATAATGTATTATTTATTGGGCAATAACTATTGCTTTTAAATTCATTTTGCTTCTATATAAAATACTTCATTTCTCCCAAACTTCAGTTTGGAACCCATTTTTTACACTTTCTGTAGTTTTCATAATTACCATTTACTCACTATATGGAAAGCCAGTTGAGGTTACTTTACAGAGTTTCTGGTCTACTTTACTTCAAATTGAGCTCTGGCTTTTCCTCTGCTAGCTAATATCATTTTAATGAGGTTCTCATGCCCATTTGGAAGAAACACAGTCTTTGTTTTCTGTTTGTTTTTAAGGTCATAATTTACACTTTTATTAAAATGCTTACCTGTCACTGTAAATCTTTATGTGTGGGTGCATATCTTAACCTGTGTGACTGGCAGGGAGATCACCTGTTCTCACAAAAGGCCTAGGTCCCCCAAACTTCTAGGTTTTAAGTTTGAAATAGGTGACTCTTAAAAAATTGAGTTTCCAGAGCATTGTGTTATTTCCATGCTCTTCTCCGTCTCTGAATGTGTATCCATGTATTATTTAGTCCTGTCCTCTTTCAAGTATCTTTGCAGTTTTATCTTGGGCACTGCTGGTCTTTGCACTGAATTTTTTACCTTCATGTTTGATTAGCTTCCTATTGCCTGAACTCTTATTTTTATTTCTTATACCTTTTGCCTCCCATTTGCCTTTTCCTTACAAAGATTTTTCACTTCAATAAAAAATGTAGAATTTATGATACTAGAGAATTTAGTGCTGTATTTTATGAATAGGGAAGGAGTGAAAACAGAACACAGTATAAGCTTTGGTGATCTAGTTGATGGTAACAATATTTTGTCTTTCCTCGAATTTGAGATTCCCTAATAACTTAGTTGTTCTTGTCATCCCTGTATATCACCTGAGGAAAACCTTCGGATCATTTCATATTACTAACTGAATGCCTAAGAAAGACAGCCTAGTTTAAAACACTTATTATTAGATTTTATTGAGGAGGACATAGGAATTAGGGTAAGATAGTAATACTATATATATATATATACACACACACACACACACACACATATATGTGCACACACATATATATGCACACATATATACATGTTTATATATGTATACATTTTATTTATTATACATATGCATACATTTTAGGTATATGACAATATACATATATATTAAGCCAGAGTTTAAGCCCTGGCAAAGAAATAAATGACCCAAAAGGGTTATTATTGATTGGGCTATGTAGCTTCCACACACAAGAACTATTATATTGTTGTTGTGAAGTTGGGGTGAAGTTACTTTTATCATTTTGAGATCTACTTTCTGATCACTTTGTCTGAGGGCTCCACTTTGTCTGTTCACCAAACTTACCTTTCTTTTCCTCTTCTGTGTGTGTGTGTGTGTGTATCATCACTTATCTCTGCCTAAAGCCCCATTTCTTGTCAGTTAGAGAAAGCATCGCCAAGCACAGTGGCAAGGCTTGGAGCTAGTCAGGACAAAGTGACAATTTCTGTGTTTAAGTGGTAGAGAATGCAGTTCTGAAAGGGAATGGAAACAATAACCAGGTTAATTAAGGAGAGTGCTAATAAGCAGAGAGTCTGAAGAGAGAAATGATTCTCTAGGCCTCTCTTCAGGAGTAATAGCATATCATATTCTCAAATATTTGTGAGAACATTGTATTTGCATAGCATATAAAGATATACTCCCTCACCAGAAACGTGCCTTTCAAGTTCACTTGCGGGAAACACTGTATTTTGTTACTCCATTGCAATGACAGTTTTCATAACTTTTAAACAATAAGTATTTGGTTAATACCAATAAGATAATAAGTATTTGTTCATTTTTTTCCTTGAATAAACTTCTACAGAGAATCAAGTACTCACTAGAAATTGCTGATTCACTTCTTGAAATGATACAGCCTCTACTTTCAAGGAGTTAATTTTAATGAAGAAAATAAACATGTAAACATGTTTTCAGAGCATGGCCTGTGAAGTGCTCTGAAAATATTTTGCACATGTTTTGCAATCCATTTTCTTATTGTCCATTATGCCTCTGTTCAATTTCCACATATTATATTGGCACTAGACTTACCTGAACAACATAGGGATCTATGAATAGATGTATCATATTGGTTAAAGACTGGAACCTGCCCCATTGGAATGGAGCCTCTTGTGAGCCAAAAGAGATATTTAATTGTGCCTGAGATACTGCCTTAGTGTTTCAACAGGAAATATAATCAGAGTGTACAGAAATGGAAGTATAAGACAGGTAAAGCATAGCACAATCAGAATGCTTTCCAAAAATCCCACCATGTTACCTAAAACTTTTGAGTAAAATGGGATAGATGAGTAAAACTGAATTTGCCTCCCCCCTAAGTTTACTCAGTCATTTTCTGCACCAAGCTGTGATTGGGTGTTGTAACTCAGGGAGGGAGGCAGGGGGGATATAGTCCCACCCTGGAGCAAGTAACCTTTGAAGCTGAAATCAGTTGAAGGGAGAAATAAAGTGGGAGAGACCTGTTTATTGCTTACAAGCAGTTACTTACTTCTGTTTGCCCTTTGTCTCTCATGACCCGGCTGCAGAAGGACCCCACCAAACCTCTCCAGTCCAGATATGCCTTCACTTCCCATTTTAATCATCTATTGATATGGAGATGCACTAAGGCCAGGTGAGAGATTCTGGAAATACTGCAATTTTAGCACAGGTAGTGTTGCATATTTTTTACATATTAGATTGTTAACTAAATTCCTCAGAATCCTCTCCTTTTGTTAGTTTAGAATTGGATTAAATCATAAAACTTGGCTTATTTAAAAGGCTGGTCTAATACAATGTGCTTTTAGTTATTATATATGTTAAATATCTTCACGCATATATTCAGTACAAGTGAAGTCACCAGTTTAACCTATATATATCTAAACATAGGCTTTTGTCCACCCCATTACCCTGTTTTACCTTACTGATGTAATCTCATCCCTCTTTATAGGGTTTTGTGCACATTTCCCAAAAGTGTATGTTTAATTTTAATTGTGTTCACCTTATTGAAATGCCCATACTTCATATAGTCTTGAAATTGTGATTTTTTTTCACTATACATGTTGCTGAGATACATCTTTACTGATGCATTTTGCCATAGTTTCTTTATTTGACCACTGAATAATAATCCATTGTGTGAATACACTACAGCTCATTTCTGTTCTTATTATGAACATTTGAATTGCTTCCACTTTTTTTCCATTGTGAGCAACATTGTTATGAACATTCTTGCATATGTCTTCGGTTGTACATGGACAAGAGTTTCTTCCATATATCCATTTAGAAGAAGAATTATTCCCTTGTAAGATATGTGATGTTCAGCCTTAGGAGATAATCCTAAACTGTTTTGAGAATATTTGCATGTATTTATACTCTTAATATAAATGTATAAAAGATTCTGTGTGGTTGTGTACCCTCTGACATTTGATATTGTCACATAGTTTTTCTCAGTTGCAGAATGTAAAAGGATAATGATTTCAATTTCCCTGATTTCTAATAATTTTGCTTCTTATGTTTCTTCTGCAGCAAAATGCCTATTCATATATTTTGCCATTTTTTTCAATTAAGTAGGTTTTGCTTTTCTTACTGATTTGTAGTTATTTTTATACCCTTGCTACTATTGCTTTGTTGTTTCTTGGGATTGTAAATACATTTTTCCATTTGTTTTTGGTGGTTTTAATCTATATTTGATTCTCTTGATGAAGAGTTTCTAATTTTAATACAGTAAAATATATTAATATTTTTTTGAGCAGAGCTGAATGGATTTTTAAAAAATTTCCTAGCCATCACCAAAGTCCAAAATATAATAAGATTCTAAGTTTTCATCTGAAATTTTAAAAGCTTTATCTTTAACATGAACATTCTTAGTTGATCTGGGGTTGAAGTTTGTATACAGTATATATTTTTATCTTATTAATTAATTCATTCATTCATTTATTCCTTGCCCTATGCATAACCATCTTTTAGACTCTGCTTTGTCAATAGTCCCTCATTCTCTCAATGGTCTATTGTCCTGCCTTTGTCATTGTTCCATATATACATAATTCTCTGGAGTTTCTCTTTTACTACAGTCATGAATTTGTATATCCTATGCTAATGCCACACTGTCTAAATTTCAATTTCTTCATAAGTCCTGCTGTTCAATTATCCTGGTGGATTTTGACTCTTTAATCTTCCATTCAAATGTAGAAATTATAACTTTCCATTTAAATCTCTGTTGAGATTTTAATTGGAATTGCATTGAGTATGTGCATTAGTTTTGGGGTAATGGACATACTTGTAATACTGTGTTTTTATCTGTGAGTATAGAATATCACTTTATTTCGGTCTTACCTAAAATGTTGTAATCAGGATTTAGAGTTTTACTGGTAGAAGGTCTTGTACTTTGATTTATTCCTAAACATCTAATATTTTTCTGGGTAGTATTTTCTTTGAAATTACTTTACTCTTCTAGTTGTCTATTGTTGCATAAAATGCAACGATTTTTTTCCCATTAATCTCACAATTAAACCACCTTTTTAAATGCTCTGAAAAATGAGTTAGTATAATCTTTTGATAAAATAGAGGAAATTAGAAAATTGTTCTCAATGCAATACTATTAATTGCAAAACTAATTCTATTTATATTTCTTCTGTAACACTCTAATTCTCTTCCCTGAGAAAGAGAAATATTCCAAGTCAACCAACTTTAAGGCAATAAAGTAAAAAAATGTAAGAGACAAAATCCAGACTCATTTTCAAAAGAAGTACTCACACTAACCAAGATTTTAACAGGTAAGACTCTCACAAATTCATGGCATATTGGTCACAAGCTCTACCTAATCTGGCAAAGCAAATATTCTCTATGTAGATCTTTCTGAATCAAGGTGTCCAGAACTCACAGCCATTAAAAAATCAAATGGATATTAAACTATTTCTCTAGTTCAGTTTTTATACATGCCAAACATGAATATATTTCTCATGGAAATTTACTATCAAACACAATTAGTTAGCTTTTCATAGAGATAATGTTCCTTTAAGATTTTGTGTCTCCATTACAAACTACAAACTTTGATTTGTTATAAGCAAATAACAAACTCATTGTCTAAGCAAACAATAAGGATTTGTAAAGGAAGACCACAAACATTATAAATACACTTGATTTAAAAAAAAAGAACCTTGAATCCTACCACACATCATACACAAAAAATCAATTCTAGAAATACTGTAGAATTAGATAGGAAATATATAGCAACTAGGGATATAAAAACAATGAAACATAAGGGAAAACCCTAATAAACCATATTACATCCGAATTAGGAACCTGCTTATCAAAAGACACCATTAAGGAAATAAAAAAACTACACTGTGGAGAAATTTACATATGTAACTGAAAGTCAGCTTATGGCCAGTCGCTTATACGCTCTAGCACTAACAAGGAGAAAAAACAGGCAATGACCTCAGAATGGACACAACGAAGAATATTGCCAACACTAGTAAACAAGGAAATACAAATAAATATGAGTCACCATGGTAGTTTACTAGTACAGTAGTAACAAAGGACCACAAACTGGGTGGTTAAACAACAGAAATTTGTCATCTCACATTCCGGAAGATAGACCTCCAAAATCAAGGTGTCAGCAAGGCTGACTTCTTCTAAGGGCTCTGGGGGCAGATACGTCCATGTTTCCCATAACTTCAGCTGGCGTATCGGCGATCTTTGGCTTTCCTTGGCTGCGGCTGCCTAACTCCAGTTTGCACATGGCATTTCCCTTGTGTCTCTGGGCCCAGATTTCCCCTTCATAAAAGAACACCAGTGTCTTGGACTGGGGCTCACCCTACTCCTGTAGGACCTCATTTTAATTTAACTAATTCCGTATACAATGACTCTGATTGCAAAAAGGCCATGTTTGGAAGTACTAGGGACTAGAACGTCAATCTGTGGATTTTTGGGTGGTGACATAATTCAAACCATAAACTGAAGACAATGCCATTAAAGACATTCACATTTAAACCACAGTGCATTCATTCCCAGTACACGCTGGGAAAGACAGGCAACATCAAGTGTTGTTGAGGACATAAAGAAAGTGGACTTTCATATCTGGTCTGTGGAAGTGTCATTGGTACAGTCTCTTTGTTTGCAATGAGTATTTGGCAATAAATATAAACTCAATGTAGGTTTATAGGAATTTGATTTTAGGATATTGCTCAAATAAAATGTGTATATGTGTTCACCAAATATATGTTCAGTAATGTACAGAACATTATTTATAATATCTTCAAAGTAGAAGCAACACAGATGTCTGTCAACAAGAACATAGGTAAGTACCCTGTGGGCTAATCATAATGCCTTATACTGAAGAGCAGTGAACATGAACCAGCTATGGTTATAAGCAATAATATAGATAGATCACTCAGATTTAATGTTTAGCAAAATAAACAAAATGCAAGAAAAAGTGTATGTATGATTCTACTTATATAGAATTCAAAAACAGGGCAAGAATCTGGAGTCTTAGAGCTTAAGGTAATGGTAACTCTGGTCAGGAGAAATGGAATAAGTGGTCAGAAGACAAGTTTTTCAGGTTGGTTAACAGTTTTTCTCAAGTTTTCAAGACTTCTTCATTTGCTTTCTTATCAATATTGATTCATTATTTGATCATATAACAATAGTAAATAACAAAGCCTAGTACACATTATAATAACCAATATTAAAACCAAAACACAGGAAATGAAAAGATTAGATTTTTAAAATTTTATTTTGCTGTACTACCTGCTGTTGTCCTTGTTAATGTGTTGTTTCGTTTTTCAAAAAGCTGTGCCTCTTTAAATGATAGGCTTTATTTTCAGATCAGAACATATTTCCAAGGGAAGTATGAGTCTTGGCAGATTATCAGTATCCCTAATTTTAAAATAAATTCCAGGAATCAAGTGGAATGAGTCGTTTCCTTTAACCAATGAATTGAGATAAGGTGCTCTATTTTCTAAATGTCTGCTCTTAAAAGATTTTGAGCTAGAGTGAAATGAATTCAACATTTTGACCATAAATATTAGGAATAGTCATATCAGTGTCACATAGAACATAGTGTTGAAATGTTGACCTGCCATATCCATCGGCAAATGTGGAGTACTCTACTGAGTCATTTCCCTAGTTCTTTCTGTTGGGTTATTTTTTAAAAAATGCCTTCTATGTAAGAAAAAGTCACATACTTCTGTTCACTCCTTTAAATTCAATCTAGGCTTACATCTCACTTTGCTTTTGAAAATGAGTTTTGTCTAGTGTTTTTCCCCTGAGTGCAGCTTTAAAACAAAGCAGAGAAATACACATTGTTTTTAGACAGACTCCTTTTTTCCAGAATTTCAAATGATTCTGAAAAGAAAGCAAGCTTATGAAAGTACTATCTACATGCACCATGAGAGTTCATAACTTTTTTCTTTCTCTTTTAAAAAAAGAAAATAAGTCTGGAATGCCTGCCACATTATTCCAGTTCATATTTATTCAACCTTTTAGTATATTTATGGCCTTGGTATGGGATATACAAAAAGAAATATTTACCACTTTTTCCCTCCAGGCAGTTTAACTACTACTGAGACTTGGGTCTCAAAACATAGTTCAAAACTAGGGGGAGAAGGACTTATAAAGTTATTCTCCAAAATCACTTGATAGAAATTTAGAAGAATTCATATAAATTATAGAATGCCCATCTTGTGAATGAGAGAAAAGCAGGCAGGGAAAAAAAACATACTGCCTGCTCCAGGCCTACACCAACATATGCCACAGACTGGACCCCTGTAACTCCAGGGGATAGGGAACATCCTGGGGCAAAAATCCTCTGAAACCCAAATCAGTCAAAGGGAGAAATAAAGTGGGACAAACACATTTATTGCATACAAGAAGTCGTCCACTTCTGCTTCCCTGTGTCTCTCACAACCCGACTGCAGGAAAAGGGACCTCACCCAACTTCTCTGGTCCAGATACGACCTCTTCCCTGTGTAATTACCTATTGACATGGAGATGACCTAAGGCCAGGTGAGAGATTCTGGAAATGTTGCAATTTTACCCACAACCCCAATCCCTTCTTTTTAAAAATCCAGATTTTTGTCTCCTCTTCTCTCTCCAGCTGCATTCTTCTCCCAGTTGTTGGACTTCCTTTCACCCTATGATAATCTGTTGAGTAACAGATTTTTGCCTAACTCATCTGTAACTCCAGGGGGAAAATCCCGGAGCAAAATACCTCTAAAACTGAAATCAGTCAAAGGGAGAAATAAAGGTAAGAAAACCATTTATTTCTCACAAGCAGCCATCCCGTCTCTCTCTTGACCCGGCTGCAGCAGAAGAGAGCGCTACCCAATGTCTCTGGTCCAGATAAACCCTCACAGGCCCTTGTAGTTATGTATTGATATGTTGGTGGCCCACTTTTCTCCACCCCTTGACACACCTATTGATACGAAGATGCAGTCATGCCAGGTGACAGATTCTGGAAATATCGCAATTTTACCACATCATTCTTGATCTCTCTCACAGGGAACAAAATAGTATTAATAATAAGTAAAGATAGAAAAGAAGGAAAGCAGGAAAGAGGGAAAGAGGAAACCTCTTTCATTTTGATCATTTTATTACTATTATGGAGAAATAGTGGTAACAAAATGTGATATGTAAATGTTATAAAATCTCCAGATATCTTAGCCCTCACTGTAACTATTTCTTGGTGTATTTATTATCTTTTAATTTCTTCTTAGCATTACTCTCCCTCTATGTAGGTCCCAACCCTTCAGTCATGCTTGCTATTCTGGAATGACCTTCAAGGCATTTAACAATCTAATAACTGCTACTTTGTGGGTCTGGGTAAAATTGCAACATTTCCTGGCCTTAAGTGCATCTCCCTATCAGTAGGTGTTTCCAAGGGGTGAAGAGAAGTAATTAATCTCCATATGAATAGGTAATTATGAGAGGGAACAGGGCATATCTGAGCGGGAGAGGTTGGGTGGGGTCCCTTTTTCTCATGAGAGACACAGGCCAGCAGAAGTGGATGACAGCTTCTAAGCAATAAATGGGTTTGTCCCACTTTATTTCTCACTCTGATTTCAGTTGCAAAGCTATTTTGTCCCAGGGTGGAAAAACATTTTCCCCTCCAGAGTTACATCAGGCATCAGCCAATCCAAACAGATTCCAGCTGTAAACAACTGAATGTTTCTCCGGGTATATGCAGCCCAGGTGGAACTAAGCAGGTATTACAGGCTCCACAGAGCGGGGCAATATCCATCTCAATGTACACCTCCTTTCACGAGGAAAAGTTCACTCCCAATCGTCTCGTGCTAAGGTAGGTTCAACTGTCCCTATGCTAGTTGTTAATACATTTGTTTTAACGTTGCACCTACTTGTATTTTGTTCTCTACCTATACAATCTATTTTTCACATTCTCTTAACATTTGAGATCTTTTCTTACCCATGTGTCAAGAATATTAAGACAGAAGAAGTGGTAAGAGACTGTAGGTAAAACTTCACTGTGTGAAGTTTTAACTCTACGGCCAATAAGGATTAAAATAGGACAAATACTTTTTATAACCTAGTACTACAAATAAGATGCAAATTGCATTGCTGATTGGTGCTTTTGAGCACAAATGTTACAAAGAGCTGGAAAAGACAGTGTCTGGCTTTAAGGATTTTTTGACTTGGAAAAATAGTTCACAATTGCATAAAAATAGCTATGATATTTTAGAAAGACTCCATCATTTTGTAAGATGATCTAAACGTTCTAGGTTTAGAAGTTTCATTTTCTGAACTTTTCAAGACTAAAGCAGACTGCAAACTGTGAACTCTCAGATTCCCAGCCAACTATCCCAGGAGTGGTAGTCTGTCTTTAGATGCAAGCGGCAAGAATTACAACTCAAATCACCTGGAGGAGAAACAAAAGGACATGCTTCTTCCAGCAGATGGGATGAATCCTGGAGCAGCTAACAAATCAAAGGAGAAAAGCTTAGAATCAAGGCTTCAGACATGAACACTGGGATTCAAGGCTATAATATCTGTGCTGGTTTGTCCTGGATTTCATTTTTTATATAAAGTTTCTCCGCTGTGAAAAATGACTCATGAGAGCCCTACAATCTCACACTTAAGAAAGAAGATGGGAGACCTTCCTTCCATTTTTGACTCAAAAATTAAGGGGAAGGTCTCCCATAACCAAGCCTGGATTACACCATTCACAGTGATGTGAATGCACTGCCAAGGCTAGTCGTGCTCCAGGAATGTAGAGGAGAGGGATGGCTTTACCAAGGGATGACCAGTGCTCTTACAAGAAGGGATGTTAATCTATCCTGAGCACTTGCAAGCACTAGCACCAGGGTGCCTGTTCGCAGAAGCGAGCACGCACACAGCACTACCATAAGTCAATCCACTCCTGGAACCCTGTACATAAAGTTAAGTGTTTCCAGGGGGGACTGACTGTGACAGATGGAGTGCATGTGACCTCATCCAATACCAGGGTAAAGAGTGGTGAATTGGAAAGGTGGCTATGTGGAAACAGTTTCTGGAATATGCTCTTTTGCTTTTTGCAGATTGGTAGCAGCAATGAAAATTCCCAACTCCTGGTGAGGTAGACATTGTTCAGTGGGTAGAATTAGAAATACACCCGAGTACATTTTGTGCCAGTGATGGAGTGCAAGATTGCATATTAGGAATGTATCTCTTGAGTGCTTGAGGATGTATATTTTTATATTGGAATCCCTCATTCATTCAGTTGTGTTTCTGGCCTTAGGTGCTCTACCTGGGTGGGGAAGCCTAGCCTATGAAAACACAGATTCTGCCCTCTCCCTAAAAGGGCAGAACTATTCTTCAACTTAATTCCACACATTTATAATAACACTTAGGCACACAGTGTTGTAGGGGGAGCAAAAACGAAGATGTCTCTGCCCTACAGGACCCACCATGTCATGTGGCAGCCCCACGTGCACACACACAAGTGCACTACATTGTAGAGGGGTGTGTGTAGGGGGTGTCTGTGGAGCTTTTAAAAGGAAAATAGGAGGGGATAATTGAGATCTATTCCGAATAATTTTACTGTATTTCTGAATACTTTCCCCTCTCTGTCCTGTCCAGTGAGCTTCTACTTACCAGAATGGAGGATGGGATTGTAGATAAAAGTGTAACAAGGAAAGAATCCAAAATCCTGGAAAGCTGAGCTAAGAGCTGAGTGAGAATCTGAAATGTCACAGGCCGAAAAGAATTTGGAAATGTTTGCCGGAAGTGAAGACAACAGAAACAGCTATCAAAAGCTGCCGGAGAACGTCAGCAAGGTGCAGTTGAGGAAAGGGAGCAGAGTGCGCGTTTGCGCAGGCGCCAGCGGGCCGCAGGAGCCGCCCCAGGCCGGCGCGAGACTCCGGGGCGGTGGTCAGCCGGCCACGCCGAAGGGCCGCAAGTGCGGTGGCTGTCGGATGCATGACTCTGGGACTTAATACCCGCTGCTCTTCTGCAGAGGTAAGCGAGCCTTCGTATGTATTACCTTGATTTCTCGCGCGGTATCTTTCAATTCTAAATAAAAAAGTAAAAAGCAGGATGAAATTTTAAAGTAGAACCCAAGTGATTTGCTAATGTATCACGGCCGATGCACTTAATTTGGACAAATATATCACATAATTCTTTTGGCAGTAGATTCGGTGTTTTATGAGAGGGGTGGACATAAAGGGCATATTAACATTGAGGAGCAGGGTGAGAGGGTCCCAGGGGTGCAGGATGGGGGAAGGGTTTAAAAAAAAAAGACCTATTTAGGTAATGGGATTACAAAGTTCAGCTACTGTTGATGAAGAATTAGGGCCACCTGTGTAGCAAACACCACCTGTAGAACCTCAGATGACAATGTTTCAATAAAGTAGAATTTGCTGAGGATTGTAACAGAAGATCCACACTTTTAGTAGGTAGAACGACTATATCAATTTAATGCTTTTAAACATTAATGTTTACCCATAGCCATTTAACAAAAACATAATCCAACATCATCCTTCTGTCCCAGTCTTTTTCTGTAAGTTTTGGTTTCTTCTAAGTATGCTGCATTATTCACGTGACTAATGGAGACTATGCCTATTTCAGTTATGTTATTTTGCTTCTTTTTTTTGCCCTTGATTAAAGGTAGTTTTCATTTACATTTAAAATTTATATACTGGTGTCAAGTTATGAAAGATTTTATCCAGTTTGAGGATTTTCACTTTATCTTAGTTACTAAGACTTATTGTAACAATGTAATGTAATTTAAATCTCTTAATGGAGTAGAAAATAGTCTCAAATGATTAAATATGGTAGTGTTTTTGAAAAGAAACTCCTAAGTACTCAGTGATTCCTAAGGCACGTACATTATGCATCGTTTTGCAGAGCTGTGTGGAACACTTCTGGGGCCACAAATCATGAAAAAAACAGTGTGTTGTCCTGAGGTGAATTGAGTCGGACCACATGTAGGCTAGGAACTCTAGGAGCAGATGTGGCATTTTCTTGCATGTTGCCTACCAAGGAGGGGTTCCTGAATGGGTAAAGAGATGGCAGGTGAAAGCGATGTAACAGTTCTGGGGCTGAGGGACGAGTTATAAGTGGTGCTTAGTGTATCAGCCAGGTGGGGAGCCACAAGGTGTGAGGTCTCCGTGATGCCATTCCAACACAGTCCTGGTCACATAAGACGCCCCTGGCCCTTTTCTTTCTCATTCTCACTTCTTATCCCACCATATAAATCACAAGTACAACACAAATGCATGTATGTATAAAACAAATGTGTGAGGTGGGAGGGCTGCTTTAGCCTCTTTCTAAAAGTCAACGAGATTAAGTGGCATTCTCCATTTCCTCTTCAAAACGCACTGAGTATCGCCCACAACATGCCGATAGTTCCTGGCATGAGGCCTGCTTTCCACTGTATCTGGGCAGTTCCACTACAATAGTTGAGCTGTGCCTTTACCCATGGTTAATTGCTTTTTTCCACCCTAAACACTTTTAATTACAAAACAGTTTGTAATTAAATGATACATTTAATTAAATCTATAAAAATCAAGTTATATTTCGATATTCCAAATATCGTTATCTTCACAAGCAAGGGTAAAACAAATATAGTTGCTTTTCCTATGAAAACCAAAGTAGGATATCCCTGCTGTATTCTGTTTCAGATTCAAAATGGTATTACCGGTGGTATTGTGTTTTGTTTGGGACTTGGGTGGCTCACATTTTCAGAGGTAAAATCTCTCATTCTTCAGCAAAATGTTGTTGCTTGGCTTGCTGTGGTTTCTTTGGGGCGTCTTGATTTTTAAATTGCTTTTCCTGTGCACTCCTCTTTGGCGGAGGCGAAGGACGCAGCGGCGTGGTGACTTCCCTCCAGCCTGGCTGTGACGCTTCCCTCGCGTTCTGCTGGGCTGGTACTTGAGATATGCAGCATTGCTGATGGTCGTAACTCCAAGGTTTCTCTTTGCATGGCAGGTTCTAGTCTGTCTTTAAAGGACTAAGTATCTGGGTTCTTTTTTGCTTCCGTTTTCTGATTCTGTGATGCCTTGATGTACTGGAAATTTGCAGTGGTTAGACTGTAGGAATACTGGGTTCTTCTTGTCTCTATTTGCCTATAAACCCCTACTTTGGGAACTATACCACCAGCATTAAATATTTCCCACTAGTGTTATCCAGCTTTAAAAGTTAATCCAGCTTTTCATTTACTATGTTTATTAATAAACATTAAGGGAAATAAAAGGGTGTAGAAAAAACATTTTTATTTTGTTCAAAACTGCAGGTAGCTGGGAGATGCTGATTTATAGTCTGTTCGCTAAATGTCTAGTTTTCACTGAAAGACCCTGTTTTTTTTTAACTCAGCGAATTACAATACATAATACTTGCAGTTTTTGTATCTTCTCATAATGTAGATTATATGCCACTTCTTGGAGTCTAAAAACTATATAATTCTCAGAAGCAACAAGTACTTTTGCAGTTCTGGGAAATTACTTAATTTCTACTGTCTGTATTGACATTATTTCTTATTTATGTTCAATATTATATTTGAAGGATAAAAATTACATATTTTGACAGTTAAAGGTAAATCATGTCATCAATATATATAGGCACTTTGTTGATGAGTAAACGTGATTATGATTTTGGGTATATTATGATACATATTTCCTCTGTTAAGGAAAAATGTTTTTAATTGTGATATTTAAGAAGGGGGTGTGTTATCAACTTAATATCGTTACACTAACTGGAACTAATTTTTTACATCTCACTCTTTTTCTGAATATTGGTGGGTGACCTAGACTTAGTACTAATCTTCCGCAACAGAGAAAGGCCAGCAGTGAGGCAGCTCTGACATAAAAGGAATGATTAGGTCGCCCTTCTGTGAGTTGTTCAGTGATTTTGAGGAAAACTCAGATCTGCCAAATCTAAAGTAAAATGATTACAGTGATTTTTATGGCAATCCTGGGATTAATTACTGATGTTCTTTTAAAGGTTACACGCTTTTGCCAATTATCAGGAGTACCCTGAAGAATAAATGCCTAATTATATAAAACGGCTACATCCTTATTTAAGAACATTAAAAGGCATACCAATATCTAAGACCCGCAGTGTTAACCTCACCTCACTGTGTGCAAATTTCCTGTGGCCCTATTTTAAATTAATACTCTCCAAGGCATTAGCCATGATAGGGCCCTGGTTGAACAGTTTTTCACCTACGCAACAGAATATGAAGCACAGAAAAAGTAGCTCTTTGAAAATTGCTGTATTTGGTAAGCGTCTTCCATATATCCCAGCAATTTGAAGTAAAAAACAATGTGTACTTGCATTTTTTAGAAAAGAAATATTGAAGGTTATTATTTATTGCAGTATAGTTGATATACAATATCATATTAGTTTATATTTGTATAACATAGTGATTAAACAGTTATATACATTATGAAATCTCACTGTGTAAGTGTAGTTACCATCCTTCACTATACAAAGTTACTACAGCATCATTGACTGTATTCTCTATGCTGTATTTTTCATACCTTTGACTTACTCCTTGTGTAATTGGAAGTTTGTACCTCTTCATTCCCTTCACCTGTTTTGTCCTTCCCCCTACCCTCCCTGTGGCAACAACCATCAGTTTGTTCTTTATATTTTTTGCATCTATTTGTGTTTTGTTTGTTGTTCATTTGTTTTATGTTTTTAGATTCTCCATATAAGTGAAATCATATGGTATTTATCTTTCTCTGATTTATTTCATGTAACATAATACTTTCTAAGTCCATCCATGTTGTCACAAATGGCATGATTTCATTTTTTATGGCTGAGTAATATTCCATGATGTATATATGTACCACTTCTTCTTTAGCCATGACACTTATTTTGCTTCCATATTTTGGCTATAGTAAACAATGCTGCAATAAACAGGGGTGCACATATCTGGAAAATACTATGGAGGTTCCTCAAAAAATTAAAAATAGATATACCACATGATCCAGTAATTCCACTTCTGGGTATTTACCCAAAGAAAACAAAAATGTTGTAAATTAAAAACTATTGGTCTGCTTGATGTCATTCTCCAGCATACTATTCTATAAATTTTGTTTATAAACTTTAAAAGTTTTGGACACTTTAAAAGTAACATTTTGTTTCAAAAGCCATGATTTAATGAAGCTTCAAACTGAAGTCCAGACTAACATTCATAATTTCAACATAGTCTTGAAAAAGAACCATGAATAATTATCCAAAGGGAAAAGCAGGAGGAGAGAAATAATCGCTTTGAGATATACTTAAATCTCCTGTACCTCCCAAGATACTGATGGGGATCCCTGGAAGATGGATTGCAGAATGATACCTCTAAAAAAAGTGTCATAGGGCTTCCCAGGGCATGTCATCAGCCACTTTTGTCCAGTAGAGTGGATTTTCATTCCAATTCATCAAAGGCATATGTTGCTGTGATGATGTGTGTCAAGATGTTACCTTGCCCCTTTGTGACTTCTTCCAGGAAGAATAAACTTAAATATCATAAAAGTTGCCTAATGGTAAGTGATTTCTAAGTGTGTCAGTATTACATTAATGAGTCTGGGAACAGGGATATTGAGAAACACTCAAGAAAATGTCCTGGGTTGCTAGATAAACTGAGAATAATATACAACCAACAATTTTTAATATGAAGAATATTTCAAAGAGGAGAATTTAAGACATCTAGTTAGAATATTAAAATGTAAAAAGTTCCTGTATGTTCCATGCATACTTGAAAAGAGTATATATTCTGATATTGTATGTAGTGTTTTAGAAATGTCAAAAAGGTCAAGTTGGTGGATATTGGTGTATAAATTATCACCCTCTACCCTTTGTGCTATTGCTGTTATATAATTCATTTCTACACACACTATAAACCTAATACATTGTTATGTTTAATTTTAGTCAGTAGTGTTTCAAGAGTTAAATCCTTTATATTTATCAGCACAGTTATTCATCCTCATGATTTCTAACTGGTGCTGTTTTCTTCCAACATAATAAAAAAAGTCTTCAGTGTTTTTTGTAGTACAAGTATTTTTCAGTTTTTGAATTTTTTTAATGCATTTGTGTAATTCCAAATGTCTTCATTTCAGTGACAGTTTTTGCTAGCATAGAATTCTTGACAGGCATTTAACTTCTTTCAGTACTTAAAGATTTAGTTCTATTGTCTTACTGACTCAGCCATAATTTTTCAGATTGTTTCACTGCATCTAATTTTTTTTTCACTGTATCTAACGTGTCTTTCTCTTTCTGGCTGCTTTCGAGGTTTTTATTTTGTAGCAGGTTGATTTTGCTGTGCCTAGGTATGGTTTTGTTTTTTGCTTTTTGCTTTTTGCTTTTATCCTGCTTGGAGAGGTTTGGATATGTGGGTTGACATCTTGCATTAATTTATTATCTCTTAAAGTATTTATCCTGCCATGTTTGACTGATATTATCCCATTGTAGAATGATATGGGATTCTACATATCCCTTTTATTTTTAGCATTCTTTTTTCCCATTGTGTTTCAATTTGGATAATTTCTATTGACATGTCCTAGAATGTACCTATTTTCTTTTTTATGTCTAACATAATTATATGCCCTTTGGATGCTTTCATTACCACTGATAATCATAACTTCATATGTAGCTTACCATTTGGTTCTTTTTTTGTGATCTCTATCCTGACTAAAACTCCTAACCATTCACAAATGTCCAACCTTCTCACTATTTTAAAGTTCCAGTCTAGTTATAAATCTGAGCCATCTCTGAGCCTGGTTGTATGACTAGTATCTTAAGAATGGGTCAGACTTTCTTATCTTTGTTTCATGTTTCACATGTTTTTCATGCCATAATTTTGATTGCATATTGGACACTGTGTGATAAAACATTCCCACAAAGGATATGATTGTTATATTTTTAGGCCACGAGAGTATGTATTTGAGTTAATCTGTTCTATAATTTAGTTGGATCTGGATTTTGTTGTTGCTTTAGTTATATTTAATTTATACAATTCAGTTTATTTTTGAGGGCAAGTTTAGATTTGAGATCGAAGGCTTGAAGTTCTTAGTTTTCTGTAGTTTCCCTACTTTCACCTGCCTGATATGCCCACCTCTGGTGTCACTCCCAGTTCTCCTTCCCTTTTTCCAGTGGTGGATGGTGTTTTGATTGACTCTGAAGTGACCTCCACAAAGCTGCCTCTCTCCTAGTAAGCTGGAAATTTAGGATGGCTGTGCTAATGACATGACAAACAACCAACATGAAAAAACAAAAACATAGTATTCACACAAGTAGAGACTTCCAGAAGGGGAGTAGCTTTACCAGCCTGAGATTTGGGGGACAGGATAATTGAGAAAAGACAAAATTACAGAGTGTAAGTATTTATGCATTAATCAGGGAGGGATTATATTTCATATGAGTTATCAACCAGTTGGTTAGATTTGAACCCTGACACTTAGCTTTGCTGCCAAAAAGGGAACTTTTTCTAAACTAGTCACAACATGCCTTAAGGACTGCTTATCAATTTAACATACATGGGGATATTTGAGATGCCCATTAAAGTTGGAGGGAACTGGGGAAAGGCAAGTGAGGACCCTTGTGAAGCATTCCTGGCACAGAGGGACATGTGCCAAGCAGTTGTCACTCAACAAGCACAAATTGATCATCCCTTCTCATTGCTGATGGCCAGTGCCTCACGCGTGACCTGGAGTGTGCAGTGCTTCAGTATTCTTGCTCTGCTCTCACATGACGTACAGATGTTGCTGGTAGCCTTAATTCTCAGAGGAGGTTTCACTCAGTTGCCTTGCACAATCCTGAACATGTAGAAATTTGTTTGGTTTTCTTGTTCCACCCTTAGACTGTCCAAGGTCTGGTGCACCTGTGCCTCAGAGGGAGCAACTCTATATATCTAGGGCACGCAGGGATTTTAAACTATCAAGGGAGCTCACATTAGACTTTTTCAAATTCATTGAAACTTTATCTGGTCATATTTTTTGTATCTGTGGTCCTTCCCTCTTGCTTTTACTCTCTGCCAAAGAAGAAGCATGTGGGGTATCACCTATTGGATTTTGGTTTACTAGGTTACTTGTACATGTAGGGCTTTACAGCAAGGTGTATTAGAGGGGCTTACTTTCATAAGTTCTTTCCTTTACTGGAAACTCATTACATTCCTGGATGATATGCCATTTGCCCCAATTGGTATGGTAGCCCCATTGCAGAGCTGCATGTTTTCCCCACTCCCTTGCTAATGATTTTGTTGTTTATACTGTGAATGCTGCCATGAGTTTTGCTCTCCACTCCCAATTAATGTTTCCTCCTTTTACAGAAGGCTGCTTATTTTCTTCTTAGAGTTGTGCTTTGTGAGAGCATATCAAGTACTGATTTTGCTTTTTGGCATCTAACATTATAGATTAGTTCTGTCTGCTTTTGCTTGTAAGCAGAAACATAGAATGTATTAATTTGTGTCTGACCTCATGCAGATTATTATATATAACAGTATTTTATTATTCTTTCCTGCTGTATAGTATTCCACTATGTGGATATACCTTATATTATTTTTCTGTTCTTCTCTCAAGATATTACTGAGATTTGCTATTGGGAATAGTGTTGCTATGAACATTCTTTCACTGAGCATTTCTTTTGGTGAACATAGTTCTGTTGTGTTTATTCCAAAGGAAGAATTGCTGGGTTTACAGCTTTAATGAATACTATCTGTTTTCCAAAATAGTTGTTCCCTTAAACACCCCTCCCAGCAGTGTATGAGATCTCCACTTGTTCTGTAGACTCCCCAATACTGTATTGTTTGCCTTTTTCATAGTAGCCATGTTGGTGTGTTTGAAGGGGTATCTTAGTCAAGGTTAAGGCATTTCTCTCATGACTAAAAATCCTGGGCATTTTCTTTAGCTGTTTGGAGATCTCCTATAATGAAGTACCTTTTCCAGTCTATTGCTCATTTTTCTAATAGAGCATGGTCTTTTTCTTATTGACTTGAAAGTTTCTACATGTTCTTTAATTCTTTGCATTGTTACATGTCTGATTCCTTGGAAAACAGACTCTGGGGTAAAGATATGCAGGCAGGAATTTCATGACAGAGTGGCCTCTTATCAAAACCTTTGGGGGAAGGAAGGAATCAAGATTGGGGAGGGGTGGAAGGTGTGCCACCATGAAGTCACAGCAAAAGCTCTAGAATTTTAACAGAGTGGGACATGAGAGCCAAGACATTACACCACATATCAGGTCATTAGCTGCATGCTACCTCTAGGAAGAAGATTGCTGTGTTTCTTTAGGGCCATTGCCAGGATAGTAGACAGAGGTAGACAGGTCAACGGTTCTAGCAGTTGTTGGCCAGCATGTGACAAAATCTACTACATTTAGATATGTGCATTGTATTTATTCTCACTTTATGGTTTACTTTACCCTTTCTTCTTGGTGTCTTTTCATAAATAGAACTTCTTGATTTTAATGTGGTAAATGTTATCAATCTTTCCCTTCATGATAGTATTATTGTTTGGGATTGAGCTTATAAAACCTTACATACTGTAACACTGCAAAGATTTCTATGCTTTTGTTCATTATTCCATTTATATTATAACTCATCTGGAATTAGAGTATAAGTTTTGAGCTGTAGGTGAAGATTTATTTTCTGCATATGACTAGCTAATTGACCCAGAACCACTTATTGAAAAATATTTTTTTCACATTGTTGTACTTTGGTCATAAACAAAATATTTATATAGATATTAAAAAAAACTTTCTATTTTGCTCTTTTTGGCTGTCTTCTATCTTGTCTATATTACAGTGACTCATGCAGTCTAGCTTTTGTATTATCTGCAGGGTCTATAAAGACATGATAATCCAATTCAGTGTGGGAATCTTGTTTGAATTCTGGTTCACATCATGAAACTATAAAAGACAATTTGAAGAGAATTGTAGAAATTTGAATATGGACTATATATTAGGTGATTTTAGTAACAGTATTATTGCATGTGATAAATAAATTTTGCAAAATACTGTCCTTAATTTTAGATTTGTGGAGTTAAGCGTCACAACATCTCTAAGTTATTTTCAAAATTTTCAGCAAAAAATATACGCAGATAAAGAAAGACTAAAAAGAGCAACATGTTACTAAATAACAAATTAAGTGTTCATTTTTCTATTTCTATAGTTTCTTTGTTTCCACACTTTTCTAAGGAAGTTGGAAAAATCAATTAAAAAGTTGCAATGATCTTAGAGAAATTCTAGGTGAATTCTTGTAGAGTTCTAGGTGAACTTTTATGAAGACTCTAGGTGAATTCTTAGAATAGAGTTATGAATATTAGTAATCAAACCGAAGATGGTTTTGAAAATACTTTTAAATCGACACACTTTATTTTATAATGAATGCGTGATGCATTCCATACAGCCATCCTATGAGTGCACAGGAAAGACGCTGCATCTGGAGAGGACTGACCCTGTTTGAGAAGTGGTCAAAAAAAAATCTAATGGGCACTAAAAAGTAATTGACATGCTTTATATACTTATTAGGCTTGATTCATTAAGAAATTATAAGCTACATGATTCATGAATGAAAACTCAGGGTATATAACATTCTTATAGTGTTAAGGGGATCAAAAATTATTTGAAGAAAACAGAAGTTATGATTATGAAAAATATGTTATTGATACAAAAGTAATTGAAGACTCTTCAGAAATTTGTTGCCAAATTCTTTAATGTAGAAAATTAGAATAATATCAAGGAGGCTATTTTTGACTATAATCCTATATTCAGCCTGCCTATAGTTCAGATCTAAATTTCAAAGCCATTTATATTTATCTAATATGAGGAAGTCATATTTAAAGAAAAGTTACTGGAAGATTATCCCGAAGCATTTTGTTATATACAACATACAAAATTTAATAAATTACAAAGGACCAAGACTACGGACTCTAAAATAAAATTGAAATTAAAAAATATTGCAATAATGCTATATTGATGAGACTTTGTTATTTAAGAAATGAAAAGTTTAAGGTTTTTTCCCCTAAAAGTTTAAGATTATTCCCATTGAAGTACTGTAACATATTTGCAGCATAAAAAGATGTATATGTTTGGGATTAATTCTTTATCTTAAAGGATATATTTAATTTTGTCAAAATGGATTGCAACTAGAGCGTCTCAAAATTAAAATGTATTCTTAACTATTTGAGGAACACAGTGTCACAATCAGTACTGCCCAATATGGTTACCATATCTACAGAAAATAAGATATCAAAAAAATGTAAGCATCAAATACTCTAAAGAACTGGTTTCTCTAAAAGCAAGGCATAATTATTTTAATATATATGCAACTATGGGATTCCCAATTATTATTAAATTTTGACCTATATTACTTTATATTCAATTTGATTAAACATAATTGTGCACAATTTGAACATATGTGAAATGCAGTTCTGCGAAATTTTTGTTTTGTATGAATGTACAGAATGATTTTGTTTGATATGTTTTATTTCTAAAAAAAATGATATCTTGAAAATATTACTCGAGGAAAGTGACACTGATGACCCTGCGTATCAGGATCTACTAAACAGGCTCGTCATTCTGATGAACAGAGCGCTGTGACCCAGAGCGGCATCGTGGATCCTGAGCAACCGCATAACCACCTCAGCTAGTGCATAGATGCTTGGCCTAGGGAAACGACTGGAAGAATAAACAGAAGTCTTATAAACACACCTACGAATATTTTATCAGGGTGAATATCACAGCCTGGTTTTTGGTTAGATCTCAAGTCCCTCTGGCTGATTCTGAACCATACAGATTTTACCTCCAATTTTGAATGATGTGTTTAGGAAAGAAGCATCTACGTTATTAAAGCTTTACAAATTGATTGCAGTGTCTCTTGTGTGTGATCCCCTTGAGGTGACTAAGTACAGATAGAACAAACTAGGTGTAATCTTTTAGGAGTTTTTGCCCACAGTTTGTGTGTCATACTTTGAGTGTATTTTTATCCAATCTGAGGTACAATTACTAATCATATCCAAATGATTAGAATGTTTATTTGCATAAAATTAATACAAGTTTAACACATAACTCTCAAAGGAAAGAATGGTTGCCTGTTCACTGAGAGACTGGGAAACTAGAGAGCTCTCATTATAATATTGGAAAAATTAGTAGTAGAACAATCATACAGAAACTTCCCCCAGGAGTGGCTGATTGTCCTTGTGTTTCATATCCTGGTATATAGGAAAAAATTACTTTTTGAATAAGAACTTTCTGCCATCAAACAGATGTCTGGGAGGTGACAGCAATGCTGTGGGAGCACTATTCACTCTGCCAGTCTTAAGTCTTCTCTTCTTACTTTGGAACCTGACCTTGGAGATTATGACATTTAAAATCAGTTACTTACTGGATTGTATTGTGAAAAAAAGTTGTGAGAATAAGAAACTGCCTTGACTGCATTATTGGCCAAAGTAACCACATTTTAAAAGTTGCAGCAGACAGTAGCATAAGGACAGTTTATAATTATTCATAGCCATTAATTGTCCAGAATCATAATGAGAGATGGGAATTAATATGAACAGATTTTTCAAAGTAAGGGTACACGCTTGAGTGTGTCCAATAAAAGCAAATCTGGAATTAGCCTTTTTTTAAAGACTGTTGCAATATGGAGAACACTTCCTTCTCAAGATATGCAGCACCTCAAAATCAAACCATTTTTTTCCCTTTGGTAGGGAAGGATAAGCTGAGCTAGAAAGCATTTTTGAAGGAAAATTGGGCAAGCACAGGGAGTGAGCAGACTGCATGAGGGGGTCTAACATAAATGTTTCTTACTGAGATAACCACGTTCTTGGGATGAGCTGTTAAGGGAGGGTGTTCAACGCTTCAGTGCTTGCTCAGACTTAAGAGCAAGCTGTAGTTCAGGGATCTGTGGCAGGAGAGAAGGCTGACTCAGGTTTAGTCAAGGTGTAGCAGAGCCTAAGGAATGAGCAATCGTGAATACTTGGTCGAGTGAGAGCAACAAGTGCACAAGAATGTTTGCTCCTTTGCGTTAGACCAGACTGTACACCTAGAACCAGTTTTCTCTTTCTGAGCTACACTCTTCTCTCGCATAATACATGCATTTAAAAATTTTTAAATTTTGGTATCATTAATCTACTTACATGTGCAACATTATGGTTACTAAACTCCCCACTTCATCAGGTCTCCCCCACCAACCCCATTACAGTCACTGTCCATCAGCATAGTGAGATGCTATAGAGTCACTACTTGTCTTCTCTAGAGTTGTACAGCCCTCCCTGTGCCCCCCCTACATTATGTCTGCTAATCGTATGCACCTTTTTCCCCCTTGTCTCTCCCTTCCCACCCATCCTCCCCAGTCCCTTTCCCTTTGGCAACCGTTAGTCCATTCTTGGGTTCTGTGAGTCTGCTGCTGTTTTGTTCTTCAGTTCTTTTCTTTGCTCTTATACTCCACAAAAGAGTGAGATCATTTGATATTTGTCTTTTTCCGCGTGGCTTATTTCACTGAGCATAATACCCTCTAGTTCCATCCATGTTGTTGCAAATGGTAGGATTTGTTTTCTTCTTATGGCTGAATAATATTCCATTGTGTATATGTACCACCTCTTCTTTATCCATTCATCTACTGATGGACACTTAGTTTGCTTCCATATCTTGGCTATTGTAAATAGTGCTGCAATAAACATAGGGGTGCATCTGTGTTTTTCAAACTGGGCTGCTGCATTCTTAGGGTAAATTCCTAAGAGTGGAATTCCTGGGTCAAATGGTATTTCTCTTTTGAGTTTTTTGAGGAACCTCCCTACTGCTTTCCACAACGGTTGAACTATTTTGCATTCCCACCAGCAGCGTAGGAGGGTTCCCCTATCTCCACATCCTCGCCAACATTTGTTGTTGTTTGTGTTTTGGATGTTGGCCATCCTCACTGGTGTGAGGTGATATCTCATTGTGGTTTTAATCTGCATTTCTCTGATGATTAGCGATGTGGAGCATCTTTTCATGTGCCTGCTGGCCATCTGAATTTTTTCTTTGGAGAACTGTCTGTTCATATCCTCCGCCCATTTCTTAATTGGATTATTTGCTTTTTGTTTGTTGAGGTGCATGAGTTCTTTATATATTTTGGAAGTCAACCCCTTATCGCATATGTCATTTATGAATATATTTTCCCATACTGTAGGATGTCTTTTTGTTCTACTGATGGTGTCCATTGCTGTACAGAAGCTTTTCAGCTTGATATAGTCCCACTTGTTCATTTTTGCTTTTGTTTCCCTTGCCCAGGGAGATATGTTCATGAAGAAGTCGCTCATGTTTATGTCCGAGAGATTTTTGCCCATGTTTTTTTCTAAGAGTTTTATGGTTTCATGACTTACATTCAGGTCTTTGATCCACCTTGAGTTTACTTTTGTGTATGGGGCTAGACAGTAGTCCAGTTTCACTCTCTTACATGTAGTTGTCCAGTTTTTCCAACACCAGCTGCTGAAGAGGCTGTCATTTCCCCATGGTATATCCAAGGCTCCTTTATCAAATATTAATTGACTGTATATGTTTGGGTTAATGTTTGGATTTTCTATTCTGTACCACTGGTCTGTGGGTCTGTTTTTGTGCCAATACCAAATTGTCTTGATTACCGTAGCTTTGTAGTAGAGCTTGAAGTCTGGGATTGTAATTCCCCCTGTTTTATTCTTCCTTCTCAGGATTGCTTTAGCTATTCGGGGTCTTTTATGGTTCCATATGAATTTTAGAACTATTTGTTCCAGTTCATTGAAGAATGCTGTTCGTATTTTGATAGGAATTGCATTGAATCTGTAGATGGTACATGCATTTTTATGTATCATGCTATTCATGCATTCAAAGATATGTAGACACATTTAGTATTACCAAACAATAGGTTTGACTGTAGTTTTGTTTCACAGGTTCGAACTCCTGATTTTAAAACAGAAATCTAAAACAAACAAAACAAACAAAACGAGTAGATTCATAAAATCAGAAGACAAACTTGTGGTTGCCTTAAGGGAGGAGAGTGGGAGGGTGGGCAGAAGAGGTCAAGGAGATAGAGGGATACAAACTTTTAGTATAAAATAATAAGCCACACATGGGATGAAATGTACAGCATAGGGAATATAGTTAATGTAATAGCCTTGTATGGTAACACATGGTAAATAATGGTAACTGCTTTATGATAGTGAGCATTTAGTAATGTATAAAATTGTCATATCACTGTGTTTCACATGGAAAGTAATAATATTGTATGTAAACTACATTACTTTAAAAATTATTTTTGTCATACCTGTTGTGAAACAATACTTAAAATTCATTGAATGAATTTATTATCTTAATTTGAATGCTATTAAGAGAAAGGCATTTATATATTGATGAGAATATGTAAATGAAAACAGAATTCTCTGTTGGCCATGTAGTTTATCTATTTTTTGAATTTCAATTTCTTTTGATATCTCAAGATATGCAGATTATTATCAAATTATTGCAGTATTTCATTATTCTAAACACTAAAATATATTGGAGATTTTTAGAAAATATTTCAAACCATGTAAAATGCATTGCTCATGTACTGCTGTACTTAATTATTCTAAAAGAGTATATTCTTCTGTCCAGTGTCACAGCATAGAAACCTTGGAGTTATTTCTTTCTCATCAAATTCTATCACTACCCGCATCACCTACCGTGGGATTTATGGTAACTGCCTGGCAGTTTTGTATGAACAGAGCATCACCTCCTCTAATACATTGTCATTCTCTGATGCCAGACTAATCCTCCTAAAACACTGCTTTCCCTGTGCTAATCTTTCTCACAAACCTGCCGAATTCCCCAATGGCTTGTCACACTGAATTCATAATTTAATAACATGTATTAACTTCTACATTTGCTTTCTCTCTGGTGAGAACTCTCACAGTTGTCTAGACTTATTTTGAAACAGTATATGGATCAGGGCAAGGAACTATAGAATTAGCAAGTGAAGATGAGGAAAGAGAACAGAAAAGGGAAAATTGTTTTGTTTTTCTTTCTTGTTCTTTTTCAAATCTTGGCCTTTAGAATCCAACTGACAAAGCAGTAAGATTGGAGGAGGAACTCTATTCCTCTGGAGCTCTGGCATGGCTGTTTGGGTACCGGTATTGAAGGGTGTCGCTCCAGTGAGGTCAGGTGTAGGTGGGGAAATGATCAAGGAAGCAGCATAACAAGGACAGAATGTGAGAGGGCAAGTTCAGATTTTAGGATTATGATTCTGCTGGGCTCTGAAGGATTCTAGAGCGTGGTTAACACAGATGGGTAAGATCAAATTTGCATTAGTTCAGTCTCAACTGTTTAGTGAGCTAGAGTAAAAAAGAAAAAAATATCAAATTCCCAGTGTGCTTTGAAAGTGACTCTTGCCCCATCGGGGTAGTCCTATGAGTCAGGATTCATACTTTTGCTAAAATAGTCATTTTAACCTGACTTGTGTTTGTGCAAATGTTACAAGAGCATCTGCTGTATGGCCACTAATGCCTTAAGGCTCACCTCAGGCTTCCTTTCAGGTAGTCCTTCATAATTTCTACCCAAATTTCTCCCAGCCTAGGATGGTACATTCAATTGCCCTTTATTCGTGTTATAAGTTAAACATTTAACTCTTGATATTACAGACTACACCTTGAATTTTAATTATTAGTGCTTATCTGGCATAGTATCTGGCACCCAGGGGGCATCTTCAAAAATAATGAAATGTACCATTCGTATTTTAATGGAATATTGGCTTCCAACTGTGTACTTGATGCTGTGCTAAGAATGAAGGATAAAGCAGTAACTCAGTAAACAAATTTTAAAAATTGGTTTCATAGGGTTTACATTCAATATAGGTATATAAATAAATAAGATAAGGCATGTCTGGTGGCAATGATAAATAACTATAAATAAAAGAAGCATGGAAAATTAAGCAGGCATTTCTGTATGTCCTTATTTTAAAGCCCCTTCCTTCAAAGAGTATTTTCATGTTCTGGTCTCAAAGCCTAGAAACTGAGTTCTCTCTCTCACTAAATTCTGAAAAAAAGAAGAAAAAAGAAAAAAAGGGAGTAAAGAATGATTCAGTAGGGCATCATCTTGTAAGTAGAGTTAATCAAGCCTTCTTGAATGGAGTAATGGGCAGACACCTGAGGAAGTGTGGGAGCAAGTCACAAGCGCCCCGGGGACCAGCCCTGCAGGCATAGTGACCAGTCAGAGTAAAGGCTCGGGGGCTGCAGCATGAATAGTGTTCTAGGAAAGAAGTGCTCAGTGTGACAAGAAAAAACAAGGAAAAGTGTGGTAGGAGAGAAAGTGAGGGAAATCTGGCTAGGGGCTGAATTACATAGGACCATCTAAATCACATCTTATTTTTACTCTTTTCTGACTGAGATGCATATTATAATGATTTGGTTCTCAGTCTAGGTTGCACATGACTCTCACCTGAGTACTTTAAACCATATGGATGCGCGAGTTCAGCTCAGAGATACAGAGAGCTGGAAAGAGTCTTACTTCCACTCTTACAATAATAATAAAAAGACCCCGGGAAAACTGAAAATAAATGGCTTCTTTAACCTGTAAAAGAATGGAAGGTACAGGGTAAAGAACCATGCTAAGATATGGGCAGAGACAGAAGCCTATAGGGGGAAAGAGACCCAAGCATTTGTATAACTGTGGTAGACCTTGCTGGCTGGGTATAGGCTCTGGAAAACATTCAAATAAAAACTTCAACAAATTGCTAATGGCTGAGTGTGTGCTAACATGAGACTGTGAAACCTTTGGGGTCACTCATACAAGAGTTTGAACTCTCTTGCCGGCTTTTCCTCCACAAATCCCACTAGGCACACACACAGGAAATCAGGGAGAATTCTGAAAAGCTTCCACTGCGATTCTGTTTGGGAGAAGAGCAACCATTGTCAAAACACCATCGAGACCCAATGCCCTTTTCCTCCCCTAGGAGAAAGGGAAGGTCTTATTCTTCAGGAGCGATGCAGTGAAAGTGGTTGCTCATTGTGGCTAGAGGAAGATAACAAGAAAAATATTCTATCCCAGGAGAGGAGCTTTCTAGACCTGTCATTGCAGATGGATAAGAGGCAGAGACACATATAAAAGCTTGCGTTAAGACCCCATTTAACAGTGCCTAAGATTCAGATTTAATTAGAATGTCAGAGAGTGTCCATCTTATCCACCTCCCCCCCACACCATACTAACGTATTTTGATTAAGGATAACTCTATAAAGCGTATCTGAGACCTGCAGGAGATGGAATTTCTCTGGTCAACAGGGCAGGGAGAGGATCCAGATCAAAGAGGGGAGTAGATATTAAGAAAAACTATCTGAAAAATATCACTAAGGAAATTTGATATCTGTGGTGTAGTAAGTGTAACCATAACAACAAACTTCATTTTCATCCCAATGTCTGACTAAAATAACTCAGGCACATGAAAGGCTTAACAGAAGGAAAGATGTGCTTAGTTACAATCATAAAAAATATTTGCCTCAGTATCCACTGATTTCTACAATTTATCCAGCCTTCAGTAAATAACTGGAACAAGATAAGGTGAGGAAAAAAACAGTCTGCAGAGTAAGCTGTCATCAGAACCAAACTAAGATATGACAAAGGTGTTGCAACCATCAGACAGGGAATTCAACATGAGTATGACTATTCTTGTAAATGTTCTACAGAAAAAGGTAAACAACCTGCAAAATTAGATAGGTGATTTTAGCAGAGACATGTAAAGAAACAATTAAGCATGCTATTAAAAAACAGAAACAGAAAGAATTCTTTTTGCGGGTTTAGCAGTAGATTAGATACAGCCAAAGAAAAATAAGTGAACTTGATGATAGGTCAATAGAAATTAGCCCAACTGAAGTGCAAAGAATGCAAACCAAGTGTGAAGAATAAGAAAGCAGAGAAAAGAGGATACAGAAATTGTGAGACAATTTCAGAAAGTTTAACACATAACTCAATAGGAATCCCAGAGGGAGAAGAGAAAGAGAACGGAGAAGCAATATTTGAAGATACAAGGCCTAAAAAGTTTACAAAACTAATTTCCAAAGTTAATAAAAACATCAAGCCATAAGTGTAAGAAGCTCAGGAAACATCATGGAGAGAGAAAAAACTATTTGTATTATATTAAAAATGCGGAATACCAGAAACTCTTGAAAGCAGTCAGAGAGGGGAAATCACAAAACCTACAGAGGAACAGGATAAGAATTATAACAGATGTCCTGTCAGAATTACGTAAGTTCCAAGACAATGGAATGACACCTTATTAGTGCTCGAAAAGAAGGAAAAAAGCCTGTCCGTCCAGAATTCTACACCCAGTGAAAATTTCCTTCAAAATTAAAGAATAGGTATATTGAAAGTCTATATACTATATTAGCAACTATTTTCTAAATCTAAAATTTTAAATAAAAATTAAAATAAAGAATGAGGTACTCTCTCAGTACCTTACTTTACTTTTTAAGAGGTAGATCTTAATTCCTTGTCCTTTAAGATGGCTAGGACATGGTTAATCACTCCTAACAGAATAGGGAAAGGGAAAAATAGTAACTTTACAGAGAATTTAGCCTTAAGAGAGGTTAAATCATCACCTTCACCAAAGAATCAAGGTTAGCACCCTGAGTAATATGTCATGTTAATATCACATAA
>JAQQAC010025234.1:14534165-14591142 GCA_029783875.1 Phataginus tricuspis | reverse complement strand
AATGGCTGGATATTCTGTAGAGGGACCAGAACTCTTCAAAAAAAAAATCTATACGATAGTAAGAAACAAGGAAAGACTTAGAAACTCCACAGATTAGAGGCAATCTTATCTTCCCAGATAAGAAAACATGAGGACTAAATGCAGTCCTGGAACACAATAAGGACATTAGTGAAGAAATGGTGGAATCCAAATAAAGTGTCTAGTTAATTACATTGCATCAGTGTTAATTTTCACAATTAACCTTATTTTCAGCACAACTTAAAATCAGAACCAAACCGAGTGCCTAGAAGTATTGGTGAAAAGTATCCCAGAGCGTAAGTAGAATGATATTTCTCCAGACCGTACATCCTCCCCTAGCTTCAATGGCATTACAAAAAATGCTCAACAAAAGGAACAACGCTGTTTTTAGAAAGCCCCATTTCATCAGCTACTTTGCAAGAAGGGAGATAAAAAGTCTTCAGCTTTAAATCCTGTTAAGTATCAGCAACTTCCCTTTTCCAACAGTTATATATACATTTAGGGGATATTTATAAACCATATATTTTGTTTGGTGTTTTGTGTATGTTCATTAAACTAGGAATAATTTAAAAAAATATAGATGGATACAAATAAATTGATAGGTAGCTACTATTCTGTACGCATACAATAATGCATACAAACTGGATAGCAAAAATATTTAAATGATTTTAAAATGGAGCTTGTTTTTTCTTTATAGATTTATCTATTTACAAAATCAGGGTTATAATATCCTAAGGAACCACCAGTAATATTATATATAAATATCTACAATTCCACACTACCAGAAAAATATCTTGGGTAGCACAGAAACTGATTTTTTAAATAACTTATTAGAATAATGTGTTTGGGTATCAACGGATTTATTTAGACTAAAATGAAAGATGTATAGAAATCCAAAACAAAGTAGGAATTAATGTTCATATACACAGAAGTCTATTTAGAAAGTCTGGTTAGGAAGACTTAAAATCTATTAATCTTTCTTATTAATAAATCATGAATTTTATATATATGTGTGTGTATGTGCATATGTATATAGTTACATCACAAGAAGTGTGGTACTCAAAGATTACTCAGATAATTATTTGTGCATTAATGGGTTCTAGTAAAAAATATTCTCAAATATTTGTGACAAAATTTGGTACATGTTTTGTGTACTTGATTTGGAAGTTTTCTTTGCCTCAGATGTATTTGACAGATATGCTCAGGTAGATATTTTTCTTCATATGTTTGAAAATTGATGATCACTTCTGTAATTCTTACATAGGTTTTAACAGATTTTGAATTACTTACACCAAAAGTGGTGCCTGAGCAGAGGTTGTTTCATCTCAAATACAGACAATACTCTCCATCTTCTAATATCCAGTTATTCAATATAATTCTCAATTTATAAAGTCACTCTGGTTGATAGGGTTGTGTTGCGTGTAAAACTTAATTACTTTTACAGAATTATCTCAAACACTAATAAATTAAGTGTTATGATCCATACACTTTCTCGTGGTCATTACTACTGACATTGATAATTCACAGGGAGTTTTAACAAAAGAACATCTGGCTATTTATTGGAGTGAATTTTAAAGCCTCCTTGGTGAGAGAACAGTTCTTGTAGCTGTAGAAGACTTAACTTAAACATTTCCTAACAGACCAACTGAAAACCTCTCTGGAAAACATAAACTGTATCCTTGGAAATGAAATGTTCAAGTTAGTAATGCATTGTTGTGTACTTTTCTCTGAGTGCTTAATATTCCACAATTCCCATTTTTCCTATTTTGACACTCACTTATTTGGGGAGTGTAACAAATCAGTATCACATTTAGCCAATATGAGATGTTCTAACTTGGTAACCGCATGATTTTTTTCAATATGTCACCTAATTCATTAGAACTGTTCAGATACTGATACTGGTAGGCTTTCTTCATTAGGATCCAAACTTACTCCTGGGGTCTAGGATTTATTCTGGCCCATAAATCGTTTTCCTTCCCTTTCTCCAACTGGAGATTTTGGGGTGGAAAAATTTGCCCCATTGGTCACCCCTTGTTCTCCTTTGCAGAGGCAGAGTTACATGAGCTTTTCTTATTATCTGCCTTTCCTCTCAGTTCTTCCAGCTCAGCACATAGAAGAACTAAGGCACACTTTATCCTGAGACAAGGGAGACTCACATTTTTGTTGATTTTTAGTGTCCTGTCTGCTGGGAGGGCAGAGAAGCTGGACTGCATGGGAGGCTCTCCTCCTCCTGTTAATAATGCTGATTCACGGCGTTCTGCTGAGGATACCAAGCACCTTATATATTGTAGGCATTTCCCCTCCTGTTGCTCATGTTATTTAGACATTGCTGAACTAGATGGCGGCTCCTGAATCACACGAACTCAAAGATGCTTATCAGTGTGTGAGTAATCTTCAAGTAATATACTTAAATTTTCAGAGAAGGCTTCTGAAGGTATAACAATTTAGGTAGAATGAGTAGTTCTCTGTGTACAGGAGAGACCTGATTGTGGGTCAGCAGGAAAAGGATATGCTGGTGCCAATTGTCCCCGTCATCACACCACATAAGGCACCCACCACTCTGCCTGGTTGAGGTGAGGCTGAAGAAGAAAAGTGAGTTACATTCCCAAAAATTCATCAGAGAGAATTTTAGCTTCCTTTTCCTCTTTAATACTTTATAATATTTTAGAATTTGATGACTACAGTTCATATGTCTTCTGATAGTAGAGAACATTCTTTTAGTAATTGCTTTGCAATGACTTAAAACTTAGCTATGGTCCAGTGATAGAACTGCACTATGACAGTTTAAATGTCACCTGCTTCTGGCTCTTCATTTCATCCTGGAGAGAGAAAAAAGGAGCTTACTAGGTTTGTCATATTTTAGGGTAATTTCAGTGTTTGGTATTTTGGAGAATACATTGTGGTTTTGTATGGTGCTTAACAGATTGTAGTCTTTAATGAAATGCTATCATGTGTTGCCCACTGTATAATATGTAGCAAAACATTCATTTGCTGTCAGGTTTGCATAATTGATGTCACTGGTGACAGTTCACTGACTACTGTGAGGGTGCTAGAGTTCTGTGGCAAGGGCTGTTTTTTTTAATTTCTTTTTTATGATGCTTGATATATAGAAACAGGTCATATAGAGAAAACAGTTACCAAAGCAGTCAGATAATAGTTCTGCTCACATATCAGATTAACTGGGATCAGTTTTCCTTCACAATGAATATTTGAAGTGTTATTAAATTCACTATGATTACTTGTTTGTTAAGGTCCAATTGATGTTGCATAGATGCATTGTTTTTAAATCTATTTTAATTTTACCTGAATTCAGACCTTTGTGAAGCAAACATGGAACTGTGATTTCTAAATAAAAGACTACAGCTTAATGACGAGGGCTTCATATGGCAACAAACAGTTGTTGATCAGGGAAATGTAAAGGATCTTCGAGCAGTGCTGATGGTACTCTTGATACTACTACCAAAGTAGGGAACATAAACTTTTGTGGCACTAATTCCAACAACTGTGTAATTTTCTCTGGCAGTGCTCAGCAACCCAGGTTTATAAGCTTAATTATATTAACAAGGCACAATGTAATCAAGAGTTAATTGTGCTTACAAATTAAATGGGAATTCGTCTCAAATTGAGTCACTTTCCTACTTGAATAGCTGCCTTGTTGTCCATCACTTGGTGAATAAAATCTTAACGTCCTTAGCTTGGTACTCAGTGAACGCACCTGTCCCCCACTCTCCCAGTCATAAACATTTTTCTTCATCCCATTATGCTCTTAACAATAACTATGTTCCATTCTGCTTGCCATGCTCTAAACTGAATGGAACTACTTATAGCTCTACGGAGGACCCCTTTTTTCTGGACTTAATCTTTCATTCATATTTGCAGAAGACACATCTGATAGAAGACTATTATAAAAAATATACAAAGAACTCTTAAAAGTCAACAATAAGAAAAATGCATAATTAAAAAATGGGGTAACTCTGGGGGTGGGGGGTGGGGGCGGAATCCTGGGGCAAAATACCTCTAAAACCGAAATCAGTCAAAGAGATATATAAAGTTAAGAAACCCTTTTATTTCTTACAAGCAGTCATCCCGTCTCTCTCATGACCTGGCTGCAGCAGATGAGAGCTCTACCCAACCTCTCTGGTCCAGATAAAGCCTCACACGCCCTTGTAATTGCCCATTGATATGTAGATGGACTACATCTCTCCAGCTCTTGAAAACACCTATTGATATGCAGATACACTAAAGCCAGGTGAGAGATTCTGGAAATACTGCGACTTTATCCAACAATGGGCCAGAGACTTTAACAGACACTTCACCAAATAAGATATGCAGATCGCATATAAACATATGAAAATTATATGTCATCAGAGAAGTGAAAATGAAAACAACAATGAGATACCACTACAGTCCTGTTAGAATTGCCAAAATCTGTAACGCTGACACCACCAAATGCTGGTGAGGATGTAGAGCAACAGGAACTCGTTGGTGGGGATACACAGTGCTGCAGCTGCTTTGGAAGACAGTTCAGTGATTTCTTAGACAACTAAATATACTCAACATAGGATCTGGCAATCTTGCTTGTTGTAAATAACCCAAAGGAGTTGAAAACATATCGCATACAAAAACCAACATACAGATATTAAAAGCAGCTTTCTTCATATTTGCCAAAACTTGGAAGCAACTAAGATATCCTTCAATAGGTGAATGGATAAATAAACCATGGTACATACACACAATGGAATATTATTTGTCACTAAAAAGGAGTAACGGGAATAATATTAATAAGAGGCATGATAATATCAGCTAATATTCATTGAGAAATTCTATGCATGATTTTTGTGTTAGAATTATATTATGTATTCTTGCCCACAAATATAATGAGTATTGTACAAATGGGTAATACAAGGACTGAAGGACCAGCACTAAACAGCCTCTAGAGAGATGGATTTGGTTGCAGAAGGGTCAAGTTGGACCTTAATATTTATTCTGTTTTGTTTTAAATTTTTATACTGATAACCAATTCATTTAGTATTTGTGCAATTAAAAGAACACAAGTAGGACAACGAATGAGTTGAATAATATAGCCTTGGTTTCCAGGTAAATAGAAAAGAGGACACATCTTGAGAATAATAAGAACTTGCCATCAATAATATTAGGCAATAATTTTCCAGGAATTATGCTAAAGATTTTATATGAATTATTTAAATGTCTTTCTATGAGGTGAGTAATGCCATTGCTTAAATACATTCAAGCTCAGGTAATTTGAAATGAATAAATAGCATTGTTTCTAGACCTTTTTGATGGCATGGCCTAAGCATATAACCATTAAACTCAAGAAATAAAGGAAAATTTGCATAAAACTGAACAGAAAAAGAGGAAAACAAACCTACTCATAACATTTTCAGAAAGATCAAGGCAGTCCAGGTCATTTGTTAATAGATGAACAGAAACTTAAAACTGCCTGGTGTCACTGTAAGGGGCAGAACAATTTCACCCTCAGGGACAGATAAAAGGACAATTTAGGTTAAAAAAAAGTGTTGACAATGCTGAAATGGAAAAATGAAAGAATTTACATTTAAACATTAGGGATTTAAACTTCATAGAAATGATAAAAGTAAGGCAAATTCTAAAGAAATCCACCCTTTGATGTGTTTTTCTATCCCTCCTATACTAATAGATCTGCAAAGGAAAGGTGGACCACAACATAGCCAGTTATTCTGCCTCAGCCCATTATTCTCCATTTCTTGGTATTGATCAACTCATCCTCTTTCTTCCAGTCAATTTTGATTGACATTGTGAATAGAAAATTAGTTGTCTTCAACAATAAGTTCTTTGTGAAAATATCTGGAAGTATTCCATTGTCAATTCTGATCTTTGGTAATTCTTCCTTTCATATGTTCATATTTTCTGTCATTTCTGTAACAATTTTTGAGCTTATATAGTAACAGCATTCCTAACCCTACTCAGCACAGCTCCTCTTTAAGATCTGGAATTTCTATTCATGGTATTATTAATTTGTAGTGGCTGTGCTATTTTTATTAACTGATGTAGGTCAAGATTTGTAATTAATCTGTGTAAATTAGAAGGGGCACGTATTTTAAAAGGAGCCGTATTTGCTGAGGTAGAGAATTGCAGTTCAAAGTGATCTATTTACTTATTGAATTTTCATTCATTCTTTTATACATAAGCTATTCTTGTTGACTTGGAAATATTTCCAGTGAAGTAAGAATAATAATTTTTGAAGACCTTTGTCATTTGGAAAAGTTGTTGCTTACATGGATCTTATGATTTAAGAAAAATCTCAAACAAACAGTTTCATTTTCTTGTTTGACCCAGACCCTGCTATTTAAAATGTGTATTTAAATAAAACTCTAGGGACCAACAGGAGATGCCAAGAGATTACCTAATCATTCAAAATACACATTCATTAAATTGTATTTACATGGCATTCTAATACTTTTATGATTATAGAAAAAAACCCCAGTGACAAGATTATTTTTATTCAATGTTTTCTCAGAGGGTTCACTGCAGACAGCATAGTCAGTTGGGCATCTCAAGGGGAGGAACCCATGTCAATTATACCTGCTCATTTCACCGTATCACTGATGGAGAAACTTTAGCATAGTTCGGAAATTAAATCTTGGAATTCTTCTATCATATTTTAAAAAGCCAATCTGAAATATGAAGCTGTATATAGGTATTTATTTAAAATTATAATGGGCATGCTCTCAATATAGAAAATTACAATTTTTTTCTTATATTTGGTCATTTCAATGATAGTTTCTTCAGTTTCATTGTTCAACTGAAACCATTTTAATTTAAGTCATGTTATTTCTCCTCTATTCTAGTTTTCACTGTTATAAAAATCATGTGAAATAGCTTGTTTTATAAAGCTAATCACTTCCCTGTTGGCTTATTTCTCTTGTTCTATTTAATATGTTAATTTATTCAAAATCTGGTTAGGTGTTTTGTTTTCTCAGAAAAAAGAGCATTTTTTCTTTACATGTACTTCTTCATAGGGATACAAAACCAAAGAACATTGTAAGAACTATAAAGTTATGTATACATGACTTCCTCTCAGCATGTAATTTAAAAATTCCACCTCGCTGATATTTAGCAAGTAGTCATGAGTAGTAGCACATAACAGGCTATTCTGATTGGTCAGGTGACTGTTCTGATATGTTACTATAGATATTATAGATACCCTACTGGTCTGTATATATTTTGAGTATCAGTTCTTCATATGATGCATACTAAGTAGAGCCACAGGCGCATTTTCACTGAAAAATATAAATCAGTCACATTAGACATCTAGTCTCCAGTTTCCAGTAAGTGCTAGTCCACACCAGATGCTGTGTTAAACGCTTTTTGTTCTTTAACCATTTAAACCTTCACAGCTACTCATGAGCAAATCACTATAGTTAACTCTTTTAAGGGAAAATGGAAGCATCAAAACTTAAGTAAATTTTACAGAATTACATAGATAATCAGGGAGCTAAAACTCTAATACACCACCATTTGATACCAAAGCCCATAGTGTTTTATTTATCTATTTATTTATTTTTATTTTTTATTTTTAAATGAAATACTTCTCAGCAATAAAAAAAAAGGCAGAAACTATTGATACACACAACATAGAAGACTATCACATGCATTAGAAAGCCCATAGTGTTTTAATCCCAAACTATACTGCCTCCTACAAAATATGAAATGCCTTCTTGTCTCTTTAAAGTAAAATTCAGTTAGTCCAATTAAGACTGTTTTTAATTGGGGCTTGCATGGAAGATAATTTTTAAGCCACTAATGGTGATTGATACAATTCATTGAAATCAATTTTATACAACTACTCTGATCTGGACTCCAAAATGGTTACTTTTTCTCCTATGTGACTATATTGATGAAGAGGCAGAAAATAGCTACTATTTTGTGAGATAGGGAAATGAAGAAATCACTGAACCAGAAGCTGAAATTTTGTTATTGCCTTAACTTTGCTTGGATGCAAGTATGTATTTAAAAGTAAATTTTTTTGCTCTACAATACTGGAAATTATAGGAAATTTAATGAAATTAGACATATAAATTGCTTTGAGACTTCTAATGTAATGTTCCATGAACACGGCAATGGCATAATCTTGATATTAATTTCAGGAATAATCTTTGGTGTAAAAGCTTGATTTCATTTTATATTAATTAGGATGGTCACTCTGATTACTGCTTTCAACTAATATTGCTATTCTGAGTATTGGTTTTATGGTATTTATTATTCTGTAAGAATTATTATAGACACTTATTAAGCAGAGTAAAATGTCATAAATATTTATCAGTAAGAGCATATATTAGTAAAAATTAATAATAGTTACAAAATCTGAATTTAAAATCCTGTATGTCATGAACAAAAAAAAAACAACAAACAAACTGGAAAGTGGAAGCAGTTAGGAGGAGAGGCAAAACATGATTATTTCCCAGGCTTTTACGATTGGCTGATGGCAGACAGTTAATTTTTTCCCCTTCATATTCAAAGTAGAGAAATAATATTTTCAAGTATTATAGTATAAATGAATAGCATTTGATTATTCCAAATGTTATATTCCAAAGTGAATAACAGAAAAGATGCATTTCACATAAAAAAGAAGCAAAAACATTTAAAAACTAGAAAGTCTAAATGATAAAGACCAGACTTAGTGTGTGTGACAGTAATTACATATTAATATTAGAAAGGGAAGTTAAAAGTTCTCAAATTCTGTGTTAAAGCTAATTGGCATAGGTTAAAAGTAAAAGCATGAAGAGACATATAAGATTAATATATAAAACAAGAATTATTACAAGACTAATAGAAACTTTAACTGCAAATAAAAATTCATTACCTTAAACCAAACAGGACATTGTATAATAGTGAAAACAATGTAAAATTCAGTAGAGCATTTATGCACCTAATACCACATTACACAAAGTAGCTATAAAAACAAAAAGGATGAACAGTTACAGATTCAAAAAGTTATCATAAACACAATTTTACTGTGAAATTTTAACTATTTCCCTGTCTTCAATAAGTTTACATTTTTATACTTTTGTAGAGATATGTTCTATAGTATTATCATTATTATTAGAGTAGTTAATAGTTGAACATTACATTTTATAGCCAAAAGGGAAATAATCTCTCTTTTTTTAAATTCCAGGTTACTATTTATAAATAAGTATATTCAACCACAATCAAAACTTCCAAAATTTTTAAATAAAAATTATGAACTGTATTTAATTATAATGTTAGAACACTATAGTGCAATTTTAAATAACAGCAAAAAGGAATATATTTACTAAGGAAAATAAAACATCAAAAATTAAAGAAAATGAATAGTTAGAAACTAAAATTATAGAATATGTAAAATTGATGATAGAAAAAGGTCTAACAACACATGGAATGACATTACATTAATAATTGATAAAAGTTAGTAACTTTAAGAATTTAGATTATTAACAGGAAATATTGAGGCCAAATTATCTTAACTCTGCCTGTATATTAGATTTGTATGAAGAATACCCCCTTAGGCTGGTTAAGTTAGAAACTGGCAGTGGATTATAGCATCCATTGTTTTTTTTGTTTTTTTAAATAAGTGCAAGGGTTGTTTCTAATGGGCAGCAATGGTTAAGAAATACTACTCTAAATATCCTAATATTAGCAAAAAAAAACCCATAATTTAAAGAAAGGGAATAATGAAAGCAAAAGAAAATTTATTAGACAACAGAAAATATTTTAAAAAATTAGAAAACAAAAAATAATATAATTGAGAAATAAATCTATAAGCTCCTCATAGAAAGATCAGCAAAACAGATAAACTTCTCAAGAATCCAATTGATAAAAAGAGAAAATAGTAATATTCCAATTAAAATGAAGTAATATTAAAAATAAATAATTAGTCAAAGGGGATATTATCCTAAAATATTTCATAAAAGCCTTTGATAAGATGCAGTACATATTTATTTTAAAATTAAATTATGTATAAAATGTTAGCAGACACATATTCATTAATATGGCAGTTGAAAAATCAACATACAAAAGTAAATAACATATTTACCTATTAAAAATGAATGCTTTTTCAAATCTCCTTTCAAAGTTCCAACTACAAAGCAATAAATATGAGAGGAAATGTTCAAGAATTATATGAATAAAAATATAAAAATTCACTTCTAAACCAGAGAAAACCTGCACAATTTGAGAATACCCCTTTGTTTTTGGATAGGAAGGCTTAATTTTCAAAGAAATGAAAATGTCCTCCAATTAATCTATAAACTTTACATAATTCTGATGAAATTATTGGTAAGAATGAAATGATTTCATTCCATTTGAAAAAAGTACAATAAAACAAAAACGTGAGTCTGCAGAAGAATAAGATGGGAGGACGTGTTCTCTCAGATATTAAACGTATTATGAAATTACAGGAAAGTAAGCACAGCAGGTGTAGTATCTGAAAAATGAGTCCTCACTGGAACAGAAAAGAATGTCCAGGGTAGGTGTGATTTGTGGCACCTAATAAAGCGGGCATCTCAAGTCAGTGAGGAACCTTTATTTAATAAAATTTTATGTTTTTCTCTCATACATTAAATTCCTTGTGAATTGTACATGTGATTATAAAAAGTTTTTAAATGAATATAAATAGAATGTTGGAAATATTTAACTGATCACAAGAGAGTTGATTCTACCTTAACAAGAAAAAGACATAATTTAAATTCATAATTTGAAAGCCCATCAAGGAACTTTGTCACAACCAGTGGAATCCGAGTAGATGGCAGGCATCTCAGGGAAGCGAGAGGACACAAGACATGTTTTGCCTTTGGCAGAAGAAAGAAAAGGTGGCAAAGCCATTATGATTTCACTGTGGGAACAGGTATAAAAACATGATTTAATAAATGCTATTAATGTAAACAAGGCTCTGTAAAAAATACAGCTAAATGGCCAAGAAACTAGAATTCACAGAAGATAGATTTTTAAAGGTCAAGATTCAGTGGCAGAGGACAGAATACACTCTGCTTATGGTTTAAACAGAAAGAGCCTTGATGACTGTACACTTAAGTCACATGCTAAATGTTTAGAACTGTTAGAAACAAGTTAAGTTGGGCTTTTAGGAATGGCCCCCAAAGCCACACTCCAGACCTGAGCCAGGGGCTGCCATCTTCTACGATCAGGAATCTGCCTAATTGGGAAGTTTCAGCAATGACTGCTGAAGTCACCACGTCACCATTCTGAAGTCCAAAAGCAGACAGGAATTGATTATTATAACATCCAGCATTAGAACAGTTGCATGCCTGCCGTTGTCCACATCTGGAGATCAGACACCCCATCCCTGTGATGCCATGAAGCCAATGTCTGTACATTGCAACCACGGCTAATATTTCCCCAGGAAAATAATTCCACCCAGATATTTGCCATGAAAAGAGCAACAGAAGTGAAATCTGTGTCCCCCTTCTGACTTCCAAATTTGGGATACATCTGAGCGATAGATCCCAGTTCCCTCCTAGCCACAGCCAAGGCTTGCCAAAGAGTCTGGAAAATAGTTTTTAGCCTACCAGTCTCTGTGAAGTAGGCTTCTCCACTAGAAGACTGGATAGGTGGGTAGCGCCATTTCACCATAGAGAGACATAATGTTTGCACTGGGCCTTAAAGAGAAAATAAGAATGTGTCAGCAGGACAAATTTTAAGATCTTAGGCAGAGAAAGCAGTGGTTATAACGAGAAAGAAAGAAAACAAATGGGAAGTTTATTTTCTTGAAGCATGAATGCATTGGGTAACTGAAAAATGTTCATGTGGATGGGTGAGTGGGGAATGGAAGGATTTTAAATACCGTTTTATAGTGATTAGTTTTTGCCTTAAGAGAAATGGGGAGCTGATGAAATCTTTAAAACTAAACAAGTATCAAATCCTACTTTTTACAAAACTATTAGTGGTTTTCATGTTCTTCCTGCAAGGATCTTGATGCACTCACATGTATTTTAGTTTCCCAGCATGAAATTCAGGCCATAATATAGAAAAAATGCCCAACATGTATTTGTCACTGTTCCAAATGTCATAATGACCAAGCATTTAGAACAACAAAAAAAGCTTAAAATAACTGGATGTAGGCTTGATAGGCTATGCATATGTGGGGTACATTGCAGAATTTCCAGAATCTCCTGCCTAGCCTTAGTCTATTTACATATCAAATGCTGTTTACCACTGCAGCCTCCTGCAGCCTTCAGGGACAAGGGGTGGAGAGATAGCAGCCATTCTCTCCTCCACTCTGTTCCTGCTACGTAACTGGTCTGGTGTCTGCCAGTCATCAAGGACCCACCAATGGAGTTCCTCCCAGAAGAGGCGCACAGGAATTAGTGTGCTGAGAGGGCAGAGGGTGAGTATCAGCCAGAGGAGACAGATGGGGCTGGGCCTAGCTAGTGGATTCGAGCAAGCTGTGAGCAATAAAAAATGGTTTCTCCCAACCTATCCTTTCCCTAGACTTCAATTTCACTGGTTTCATAGGGGATTCACCCCCAGCTAGAAATACCCTTCTCCTTGGAGTGGCAGCATATTTTTAGCTTTCTGTATTAAATGAGCTCAGGAAAGAGAACCATGAACCAATCACAAAAATTCCTTGGGAAAACAAGTTTGGGCATGACTGAGTTAAACACATTCTCATGGCTTATTGCAAAATGTTCAGTTTTTATAAACTGATGTATAATTTGAATCTTCATGTTGTTATGCACCATTTTTCACGATTATTTAACAAAGCATGTTTTCCAATAGCATTTTGGAGGACAAGTGTTTCATGGAACAGACTTTGGATATACTTACTGAAACTCATTGAATTTCTCAATTATTTTCAGACTTCTTGGGAAATACTATACTTTAAAAATTTGAATTAAGTCATCATTTGGTTTATCTTTGGATATTTGTGTTCCTTTTTAATGTGCTTCCTTGGGCATTTACACATTCAGGCAGTTCTTATTTTACTGGGCAGGTGGAAGGGAAAGATAGCATGCACAATTAAATTTTGTAGATTATTTTTTAAAACATCTTTTATCCATTTTCTTTACACCTCTCCACATAACAAACATTCTAAGGAATGGTTAACAATTTGTAAAATTTACAGTCTCTCCTCTCTTATGCTTACTAGGATTAAAAAAAAAAAACTGCTGTAGATGGAGGATAAAAAAAACTGTTGTAGATGGCTGAGAGCTAGGAAATAGGATAAATGAAACACAAGTCCTGAAAACCCATAGGTAGCATTGATCTTAATTATTTTAAATTATTAAGAATGCTAATTTAAATAAACAAAAATATGCAGACTTGATATTTTAGCAGATGTCAAAACTGCTAAACATTCACTGAACAAAGTTAAATAATTAAGGAAGACCTTATTCAAGGTATTGCAATAAGGTGGAGATGCCAGAATTCAGTCTGGGCTCAACACAGAGCTGGAGAGTTTTTAAAAGCTAGGCTGGGGAGATGATAGGACATCTCTTTTTGCTTATTGGCTTTATTCAGAGGAAAAGTAAACTTTCTCTTATTTTCATGACAGTAGGTAGTTTTACAACTTGGAGCAAGTCATTCTGCCAAAGTTAGGCTCCTATGCTCTACCCCCCCCACCAACCCAGACACTGGGAGATAGGGGCTCTATCTTCCCTAATGATTACACTTCAAAGGCATGGCTCCAGGTCCTCTACAAAGAGAAGCCTAGGTTGTAAAACTGACAAGAAGTCTTTTAAAAAATTTACATCTATAGTTCTGTAGTGGCAGTGAAAGGATTTATAATTAAATGTTTTCTACAGTAAATGTTCTAAGAGAGGTCAGAAGTCCATTGTCAGGAAGAGCCTGTCCAAAGTTTAGTCAAGCTGAGGAGAAGATTAAGACTCTCTTGGGCACAAAACATAGCCAGAGACGTTGGATGTAAGATTTTCTGGACATTTTCACAATATTGTTTGAAATGTATGCAATACCAGAGATACATTCAGGTATACCAGGTATACATTAGGAGAATGTATCTTCTCGGACTGGACTAAACTAGTATTTTAAATCTCTTTCTGCTTCCAGAAAGTCTGTTCACTGAAAAGCAGAGTAAGAAGGGATATACTTTCATGCTTGTCCCTCGAAATTGCTCTCTGAGAAAGTAAAAAAATGTAAAAGCTGTTATAATCCTAAAATACCCACAAACAAAAAATAGGTACTTTTTTGTTTATGGGTATTTTATAATACTTAACTCTTCTATATTTTAATGTGTTCAAAGTAGAAAATATACATAAAATGTATTTTTCTCTCCTGTCACTTACTCTGGTTTCCTAATTTCTCCATACCTAAATAGCCAGTAGTTAACAAATGTGACCATGTTTCATGGTTCTTGGCATCTCCTTCATTGGTACTCTCCAGGCTAAATACTTTGGGAGTGGTCAGGGTTATTCAGACGTGCTCATGTGAAAGTTCTGGTTGGCCATCTTGTGGCTTTTTTTTACACAGATTCTACCTCTGAGCTTTACGTTTACTTCCGCTGGTTTCATTGCACATTCGAGGCTGTTCCACATCAGCTAGTTGCTGCTATGATTTCACTCAGGCACTGTGATCTTAACCAGGTCTCTTGATAATAATGCCCTAATGTTCTCAAGGTAATGTTGCTGATGAACTGGGTTTTGTGATTCTTTCTTCTTTTTGCATATAATTTTGCATATAATCTTTTTTAGAAGATGAACCTTTTGCTGCATGTGCAGTTATGTGTTACAGAGTTGTGAGTTAAGATTTTCCCGTATTTATTAGCTCTTCTCATAAGGGCTCACAGAGAAGTCCATGATGGAATGAACAGTACAGTGACTGCCTTCTCAGCATTCTTCCCTTCTGTCTGCCCTGAGGCCTTATGAGTATGCTATGCGTGTGGCATCTGGCTCTCCCTTCTTTTGGGATGAGTTCTTTCCAAGAGTTCCATTAGATACTTGTGCACACAAGTTTTTGATCCCATACATTTTCTTGGCTATCTTCAGACATGTCTGATTTCTAGTTTAGGTTTAATCTGGGATTTATAATACTTGGTTCTTGCTAGTATAGATTCATTCACTCACTCTGTTCTTGTCTGTTGGGCTTAAGTTCCATTAATACAGGTGTATCAAATTGTTGTCTCTAAAATGTAGTCACTTGAAGAATGTGTAAGCTTCAGCTTTTACTTTATATAAATACTGCACACAATTTTCAGAAATAATTATAACTTGATATTTTGTTCAATGTACAAGAAAGTCATGGCTTATGTACTTGCCCACCTGCATTTGCAGGCCATACTATTTTGCTGTTTTTTTTTTAACAGAGTGTCATTTTGTGTAAACATAGGAATCTGGCTACACTAGTGAACTAACTAGACTATATATCTTGTCCCCATGAAGAATATATATAATACATATACATGTGCATGTGTGTATATGTGTGCGTGTGTGTGTATGTATATAATTTCCATATGAAAAAATTTAAGAAAATATTAAGAATCTGTCTTCCACATATATGCCGATTACTGTCCATTTCTTCTTTTGGTCCTGTTGTTTTCATAAATACAATAAAATTTTGCATTTCCTTATAATTGCCTGTGACAAGTCCTTCGCTTCCAGTGTGGGCTCCTTTTATAGAAATTGTCACTTAATCTTTGGAGAAAAAATATAAAATTGTTATATTTTTTCTAAATAGAAATTAATGGTAAGGAGGCAAGACAGTGGAAAAGATTTTAGATCTAAGAATCCTGGCTACCATTTTTTATATATGTCACTCAGTAATGGAGTAACTACTTCATTAATATTAATATAAATTTTCTCACCTGTAAAATTCAGCCAGTAATAATTTCTTGAAAGGGTTGTTGCAAGAATCAAAGAGCATGGTAATTGTGAGTGGGGTGATGTCTAACTTGGGACTTAGGTGAGCACGTAAATCATTGGTTATATTTCCCTGCTACTCTAGCTCTCAAAAATTAAGACTGACAACTTGCAAATCATACTTCTCAAATCAACTTTAGAAAATTGGTGAAATTTAAATAGATACAGCCTCACCAAATTTGAATCCTCTTTCTTCAACACCTCTCATACTTAAATTTTAAATAAAGCACTTATCACCCTGTCTTTCCTGTAAATGTTTGTCATCCTCCTATCTCATGTCTCTGCTATGGTGTGACCTCCTGATTGTCATAAATATATTGTGGCTATCTCTGGGCTCTAAAGAGTGCCTAGGAAAGGGCTTTGCCCACAGTACATTCTTAATAAGTAATTTCTATGTTTTTGATTTGTGGATATAGCCTTGTAAGTTCACATAGTTTTCCCCCAATAATATATTTTTTAAATGATAAAAGTATGCTTTATTTTAATAGTTTGTCAGGAAGAATAGATAATTAATCTTTAGAAGGTGTTCCCAAGTTTTATTTTCCTCAATTTAGCTTTTAATTGTCAGTATTGCCAAATGCATGAAAACATAAATCTCATTTCTTTCTGTATCCCCAGGTGTGTCTTAAATATATTGCTTCTGTTGTAAGGACAACCAAGATAAATTATATTGTATTATTATGCATGAAAGAGCAACAGAGCACCATTGAACCCAATGCACTCAATTTCTGCATGTCTTTTATGAGCTTCCACACACAGAAGCAGAGAATTTATATACTCAGGAGTTATGTATCCCAACCATATATACTTTCTACCCTTTTTAAAAGGGATGCAGACTGTTTTTAAAGAATACAGACTTGGCCACATGCAGCCTCATCAACGATGAGTCTCAGGATAAATAAACCACCAAGGAGATCATGTTGTCAGGGTGTTCACTTCAATAAGTAATAGCACTCATAGGGAAGAAATTCTTAAAAAGTTTCCAGATATGTCAGATGCATATTAGAATAGCTGGGAGAAATGATAAACAGTGACTACCATTTTATTTCAATTTTGCCAAACTAGAAAACTTTCTCTGGAAAACAGTCCAATCTCGGAAGCTATGGGTTTCAGGAGATTTGGATTCCATTCCTTCTCCCAACCTAGAAGGTCATTTCAGCAAGTTCTTTATGATACTATGTCCTTTTTATCCCTTCCATAAAGCCAGGATTGAGAATTGGGTATCTTCCACTAAGTGGACAGGAAAAAGTCAGAGGAGGAAGAAGGTTTTAGTTTTCTGTATAAAGTCCCTGACTGGTAATAACATAAATGGTACATAAATTCAGACTTCTTGGGCTGTCACTGATGCTGGGGTTCTTGTTTGTGGAGTCGAAGAATGAACTTAGCAAACACCCAAGGTAGGAGAGCCAGGGTAGAGGCTTTATTGAGAGACACAGTGAGAGGACAGAGCTCCTGGCTTACGCCAGGAGGGGACAAGAGACCCCGGGGTGGTGTGTTGTCTAGGGGATTTACAGGTAGTTGAGGATTTTTAGGACCTGATAAAGGGCTTAGGGTGTGGACCTGTTAAGAGTGGTCTTAGGATGTTTGTCCTTGATGAGACATTAAGTCCATTTTAGCATGCTCAAGTGAATCTTACACATCATTACAAACAATTAGCATAATAAAAACATGGGCAAGATGCTTATCTCAGGCGAGACACATTAAGTCTCTTCTCTTCTATTATCAGTCCTCCAGGTAATTCTGCAAAATTATTTTAACACAAGAAATTGGTCAATTCTTCTCCAGGATAGCAGCTTCCCTCTAGGAACATGTCAGTCAAGACTGCCTGCTCTGCCCCCAAAGTGCACTGAGTTATTGTCTGTTTGCTAAAGAATATGTTACGAATTTGGCTTCCTAACTTCCTGGTTTTTAAAATGGAATCTTAGCTTTAAGATGGAATCCTTCCTGTTCTTACTATACTGTTTATATCTCAGCATTTTTCATCATAGGCAGGAAAAGTTAACTATGATGTTTGTTCCAGGTCCTTGCCCTACATCAGTGTGATTACTAAAAGCAGCATAATTGATTGTCTTAAAAATCCCATTATTGTTTTCATCCCTGCTCATATATTGACCATACCCATCCAATCTTTCAACCATAGCAATGATAACCAAAGGTGGTGAGAAAATTATCAAAAGGAAAAAAAACCAAAAAACTTGAGATTAAAAAAAAAAAAGAGGTTTGTGAGTAAAACTGTACCATTTCCAGAATCTCTCACCTGGCCTTAGTGCATCTCCATATCAATAGGTGTTTCCAAGGGATGTAGAGAAGTAGTTCATCTCCATATCCGTAGGTGATTACAAGGGCCAGCTAGGGCTTATCTGGATGGAGAGGTTAGGTGGGTCTCTTCTTAGCAGCCGGGATGCAGGAGACATGGGAGAGCAGAGGTGAACAACTGCTTGTAAGAAATAAATGGGTTTCTCCCACTTTATTTCTCCCTTTGACTGACTTCAGTCTCAAAGGTACTTTGCCCTGGATTTCCCCCCCAGATTTAGTTTTGTTGATTTCATTGTGACATTCCACCACAATTCTACATTACACCAGGACATAAAGAGGAAGGAAGAAAGTGGATATTTTCTAGTTTAGAGCAAACTGGGAACTGGGATTTGCTAGCAGAGATGTCAGCTCTGAGAACGCTCTCTCGCCATTGCTTGAGCAGTTGCTGTAGTTTCAGGGAAGCCACAGAGGCAGTCTGAGAATTAGGAGAAGTAACCAAAATTTATACACTGATATCACCATGTTCTTTATCCATTCATCTACTGATAGACACTTAGGTTGCTTCCATTTCTTGGCTATTGTAAATAGTGCTGCAATAAACATAGGGGTGCATATGTCTTTTTCAAATTGGGCTGCTGCATTCTTAGGGTAAATTCCTAGGAGTGGGCTTCCTGGGTCAAATGGTATTTCTATTTTGAGTTTTTTGAGGAACCTCCATACTGCTTTCCACAATGGTTGAACTAATTTGCATTCCCACCAGCAGTGTAGGAGGGTTCCCTTTCTCCACATCCTCGCCAACATTTGTTGTTGTTTGTGTTTTGGATGTTGGCCATCCTAACTGGTGTGAGGTGATATCTCATTGTGGTTTTAATTTGCATTTCTCTGATGATTAGCGATGTGGAGCATCTTTTCATGTGCCTGTTGGCCATCTGAATTTATTCTTTAGAGAAGTGTCTATTCATGTCCTCTGCCCATTTCTTAATTGGATTATTTGTTTTTTGTTTGTTAAGGTGCATGAGTTCTGTATATATTTTGGATGTCAACCCCTTATCAGATACTTAATTTATGAATATATTTTCCCATACTGTAGGATGTCTTTTTGTTCTACTGATGGTGTCCTTGGCTGTACAGAAGCTTTTCAGCTTGATATAGTCCCACTTGTTCATTTTTGCTTTTGTTTCCCTTGCCCAGGAGATATGTTCATGAAGAAGTCGCTCATGTTTATGTCCAAGAGATTTTTGCCTATGTTTTTTTCTAAGAGTTTTATGGTTTCATGACTTACATTCAGGTCTTTGATCCATTTTGAGTTTACTTTTGTGTATGGGGTTAGACAGTAGTCCAGTTTCATTATCTTACATGTAGCTGTCCAGTTTTTCCAACACCAGCTGCTGAAGAGGCTGTCATCTCCCCATTGTATATCCAAGGCTCCTTTATCAAATATTAATTGACTGTATATGTTTGGGTTAATGTTTGGATTTTCTATTCTGTACCACTGGTCTGTGGGTCTGTTTTTATGCCAATACCAAATTGTCTTGATTACTGTGGCTTTGTAGTAGAGCTTGAAGTCAGGGAGCGTAATTCCCCCTGTTTCATTCCTCCTTCTCAGGATTGCTTTGGCTATTCGGGGTCTTTTGTGGTTCCATATGAATTTTAGAATTATTTGTTCCAGTTCATTGAAGAAAGCTGTTGGTATTTTGATAGGGATTGTGTTGAATCTGAAGATTGCTTTAGGTGCTATCACCATGTTCTTTAATTCTGATTACCTATGAAGATTTCATTATTACTCCAGTTTTGCAGAGTTGATAAGGAATTGGAGGCTCAGAAAAAGTAAGAAGAAAATCTCAAAGTCACATACCAATTATTTTTATGTCTTCTTGGTTCTTTTGATAGCACAATCCAAGTTGTTCCTAATACTTTATACAATAACTTTTTTTAATTCATTGAGCATATAAAGATACAGCTCTAAATAAACAGTTATTATTTAGAAAAAACATATATATACATATAAAATGTACTGACTGCTTTTGTGATAGTATGTGAGATAGCCTTTCAAATTAAACATGATATCAAAGATGGATATTTTAAAAATAAACTGATGAAAAAATAGAAAAATAGTTGTCAAAAATATCTTAGGTATTATTGAAATAGTACATTAATTTAGGTTCTCAGTTTTCTAAATGCTAGATCAAACTCTCTAGTTGTGTTAAAAGAACATGTACAAGCTCACACATAGAGGAATATTTCTTTCTAATACTAAATTACAAGAGTATTTTGTTTTTATCTTTATTGAGAAGACACTGGATATAATAAAAAATGGCATCTACTATAAATTTGCCAAAAGATATGTTATTAAAATTACATTTGTGGGTAAAATTGTGACATTTCCAGAATATCTCACCTGGCTTTAGTGCATTTGCATATCCTCAGGGGTGGAGAGAAGTTCATCTCCATATCAGTGGGTAACCTGGGCAACTGAGGGTGTGTCTGAACCTGAGAGCTTAAAGGGAGGGGCTTGCTTGCTTCTTCAGGAACAGAAGAGAGAGATGGTCCTGGACTGCAGTTTGTAAGCAATAAATGGGTTTTAAACTTTATTTCTCCCTTTGACTGATTTCGATTTTTAGAGGTATTTTGCCCCAGGATTTCCTCTCCCTGGACTTAGAACATTTATTTTTTGTCTAGATATAAACATAGAGTCCAAGATACAAATAAGGCAAACCAGTTCTTGGGATGTTAAGATTACATGACCTCTTCCTATTTCTTTAGATTATCTAATTCCACATTTCCTAAAATGGCCTATAGAAAAACAAGTTTAGCAGGATGACAGTAGGGGCTTTTTGTTAAAAAGTATTCCAAGATAAATAAGCTTGTAAATTCTGGGTCAAATTTACTTTCAGGTAATCAGATCTTTAGTGGTGATAGTGGATACTGAAATTTTTAGGAGGTAATTATTGTGTGCAGATTTCCCAAGATCAATTGACCATTCAGCATTCATCGTGGAACATCTTTTGGAAATACGCTTTGAAAATTAAAGATCTGATTTAATACATGTAGAATGTAGGTGATCTAGAGTGTTAACCACGCATTCATTATGATTTCTCTGTAAGTGCTAAATTACAGCACAGTCATGGTAGTGACCCACGTAATAATACTCTGCATGGTTAATTAAACTGTGCTCCAGATCCTTTACTTAACAGATACATATGCTTTGCAAAGGAGAAAGAAACACACTTGCTTCATAATCTCACTTTATTTCCTCAAGATTGAGGATGATGGAGTCCAGATATTTAGTCTTCTTAATTAAAAAAAATTTTAGACCTTTGTAATCAGGTATTTTATCAACTATCTGCTTGAGACAAAAGAATTCTGAGACATATGATGTGGAAGACATCATTTCGTACTGAGAAGTTGTAAGGGTAGGATTCTCTCTTCCGTATTGTATGAACCAGAATTCTTTTTCTGTTAGGTTGTGCAAACAAACCCCAAGTGGGTAGTTTACAAAGATAAACATTTATTTCTTCCTCATACTACTTACTAGTTAGTTATAGGTGAGTCTCCTGCAGTTCTACTCTGTGTGTGTCTGTGCTTCCTGTTCTAGCGTGCAGACTGAAAACAAAGCCTCCATCGAATCATGTCTTGCTTCATTCTGACATACATCACTACTGCTCCCAGCCGTGCTGAAAGCTGATCCTGACACCAGTGGGCAGAGAGGTCATGTCTACAGAAAAAACTGAGGTGGGGAGAGGTATTTGGACTTCTTATAGGGAGGCACAGACTTTTTACAAATGAGTTATTAACTTTGGAGAAGTAACGTTTATCACAGGAAAGAACACTTTGCTACTGTTTTGTATCATGTTCAAGAAGGCTTTCACAACTCCTGATTTGTATGTGTTATCTTTTTTGTAATGTATTTCTAGTTAGTTATAGTGAATGCTTCAGTTATGAATTTTTACACTCAATATGTCAATTTTATTGCAGTGTATTATATGCAATAACATTTGTTATCTTGAACATTCTTTTCAGATAAATTTGAAATGCCAACCTTTCTTTTGTTAATTTCTAAATACAAATTTTAGGCTTTTAAATTTCACATTGTCATATTTGTGTAATTCTTAGTAATATAGTATTTGTCTACTTACTACCTTATTACTGTATGCTTTTGTGTATGACTATAAAAGTTTGTATCTACTTTTTGCCTTTTCTATATTTTCCCAAAATATTCTTGAATCCTTTGCATATTTTTCTCCTAATAAATTTTAGAATACTCTGGTTGTTAATCACTAAAATGTCTTGGTAAATCTTTGATTACAGTTGCAATAATGTTACAGAATAAGTTAAGAGAAGTTATGTTCAAGAGAAGTTATGTTCCATTCATCTCATGTTTTGTTTGGAATATTTTCCCAGTTTGGAGAATGAGCAAAAGAGCAAAATATTACAATGGGCCTAGAATCTTATAGACAATATTTAAAAATGATAGATGATTAATCAATATATTAGACTTTATGATGGCCATGGAAATCTGTTGCTCTGGTCTCCTAGGTGGGGGACATAATTTAGTGGCTCCTCTAGATGGTTGCTGCCTTCACACTGTGGACACACATCCCCCAAGCACCTTACAGACAATGACTGAGCATGGCCGTCATTGTAACGAGGCCCATTGCAGCAAGATATGGACTCTTCCAATGGCCAACTCAGAGGAAGACTAATTGTCCTAGCCAAAAATTTCTTGAAACTTGGTTACTACAGTCTGGAAATTTTCCCCTCCAATCCTCTTTCTTCACTTCTGTAGGTGCAGACTTGCATCATGGTTTTAAGGCTCTCTCCTGTTCCCATCCCCAACTTCTTGCACATTAAATTAGTCTTGCCATCTACTTTTAATAACTCAGACTTGTATACAATGGAGACCTAAAAAAACTAATTTATTTTTAAGACTGAAGTTATTATTGTCTCTCAGCAATGGGAAAGTGCCTTGTACATGGTTATAAGGTTATTTTTGAATAGATGTTTGGTTCTTTGAAAATTAAATCTAGTCTAATAGCTACATTGTGAACATTTTGTTCAGGAAGACTGGAAAGCCGTTCAGTTTCTGTCCTATCCATTCCTCTGTTGCTTTCTACTTGGCCTTCTGTCTTAGATACATGCATAGGCACAGTCATCTAGTCTTTGGAATTTAAAAATTGTCACCTCCTGGTTTGTTGTTGCTTCCAAAGGACTAGGTAAAAATTGCCAAATTGTTAAAATTAACGTGTATTTCAGGTTTCAAAGTTATAATTAAAACATACAAAAAAGGGTATTTTTTTCTAAGGACTTATCCTGCTAAACATTATGCAGGTTGTTGCAGATTTTTAAAGTAATATTAATATATCACACTTGCAATACACATCAAAGGAGAGTACTTTCAGATAGAAAATGAATTTTTTGACCTACATGTGCTATGTATATATAATTGGGTATGTTTTGCAATTGAATATGTTCAAGCTGAAAATCATTCATGTGAACCATGATTAGCATTAATAGCTCAAATCACTAGAATAATTTTTAAGATTCTGTCACTGTCCAGATAGAGAATCAAGTTTTTGTTAAATTTTGCTGATCTGTTGTTTTGTTTTGAAGGTATTATAATTTATCTGATTTACCCCAAATGTGCATATGAGAAATTAAATTTTATTTTGAATGACCGTCTTTGCATTCAGCAAAAACAATAATTCAAAGTGATAGAAAGGAATAATATATCATGTAAATTAATGGTACCAGAAATATGAGTGAGAATAACATTATTTTAATATTAAACTAAGGAGAGAAGGACTCAAGTGGAGAAAAAGTTTAGATTCAAGAGAATTCACAAAATAGAATTGTAGTAAAATATAGTAAGCTTTTGATACAATGCAGAAAAAGCAGTATTATACATTATTTCCTAGAAAATCTAATTGGCATTATTTCTGTTTCCAGGTATCAGTTGAATGTGTGAAATCATATTATTATGCTAGTAATGTTCAATTTTAGAATAATGATAAACTATTCTATTTGAGATAATTAGATTCAAAGAAAATTATCTTTGAGTAAAGGAAATAGGGAAAATATTCTTATGTAATCATTTCTGCCATTTAACTGTTTCGATTATTTTTCCTGGGGGAAGTTAAATTAATAGAAGTGAATAAGAAAAATAGTGAAGATTATGTTTTAATGAATCTATTTTTTACATTTAATTTTGCAAGTATGGATAAAACTTTAACAATAGAACAACTGAACCTAGAACATGTGTACTAAATGATCATAGGTGATTTCATTTTGTTTTCTGACTAAATATACAAAAATAAAGCTTCCCCACAAGATAATAAAACAGAAGAGTTACCTTAGGGTGATGCTGTAATCCACTTTGTTCAGTAAGGTTTGTCCCACCGTCTTAGCTCAGGTATGATAATAAAATGTCATGGACTGAGTGGCCTGAACAACAGATGTTTATTTCTCACATATTTTTGTTGTTGTTAAAAGAAAAATCAGTAAATTCATCCCAAACTGAAGGAGAGCGTTACACAAGTATGTGACTACTAGGAGGGAGGGATAGTTGAAGATTATTTTTGAGAATCCCTACAATTCAGCATGTGTCATGTTGCCTTGCTTGTAGAATTGAACTAAAAACACTCAGTTTGACAGTAAATGAATTGATCTCTGTAAATGTATAGCACACAGTAAGTGCTCAATGAATGTCAGCCGTGATCATGACAAGGGCCTCTATTGCCTGAGTCTCTCCTATCTTTAGTCCTAATTTCCTTATCTAGCATCAGGCTTTCTCTACCCCCCTCAATCCTTCTTTTAGGCTACCAGATTATTCATATTTAAACACAATATTCATTGTTCACTTCTATACTCTACGTTCTATAATGAGTCTCTCTCACTAAATTTAAATATTGCCTCTCACCGTCCTTTAATAATCTGGTCCTGTATTTCCCAGGTACCCAGACAGGCTTTTGGTTTTAATTGGACAAGTCTCCTGGCTTTCTTTGAGTCATTCTCTCCTGTGCTCCTTCCTATAGTTTTTATTTTCTATATTGACTCTATAATACAAGTCTCCCAGACTAATACAGTTTTCTCAGCACTATGCATTTAGTGTTGAACAAGCTAAGGCTTATCCTTAGGAATGTCTGATTTAATGGGAAAACAGGGAAATGAGGGAGATTACAATGTAGTAGGAAACATTCCCTCATTTGGCTATAGATATGGTTGCTCTGGAAAAAATCATATTAATACATCATAACCTAGGCTAAGGTATAAGACAACATTCTGAAAGAAGTTAGATTTAATATTAGATCTGTAAGAGAAGAGGAGATAACCAGATAAAAAGGTGTAAAAATTGATGGGTTAGGAGAAGTGATGGAAAAGCAAGTCCAAGGCATATGCAAACTCTGTATCATTCACTGATTGTTTCATTTGAACAGTTCTGTAGTTAACCAATGGGATTATAATGCACCTATCAAGTAGTGATAATCTCTGTAATTCTCCAAATCCCCCATGTCTAGATCCAGGCAGAATAGAGAATATATAGTAAGAGCTAAATAAAACCATTTAATTGATTAATTTCATGCTAATGAGCAGCTCTACTTCATGCTGTGCTCATACACTGCATCACCTGCTGGCTTTTATTTGGTGATTAAAACATTTATTAATATGAATACAACACTGTAGCTTTCAATAGCTCTAATTATTTTATGGTTGTACCTATAATACTTAAGAAACTACCAATAGTTATTAATTTTAGATTATGATATTATGCAAGATATTTACAAGTCTAGAAATATTTTAAAGAGTCATTCCTATGCATTTTCAGTTTACTCTGGTTTGCTATTTTTACGTAATGACTTTGGAGTCAGACTGCCTGGACTCAATTTAGACGTAGATAGATAGGTAGAATAGGATATATTTGTATATATATTTACATTTAATAAATAAGTCTATATAATATATAATAAATACATAAATACTTATTCAATGCAAATATATAAATTTATATATCCTGTATAAGTACAAGTATAAAAAATAGAGGTGATATATTTATTCTCATATAAGTATATGTATCTTTTCTAATGAGGTATAGTTTACAGATATCATTGTATTAGCTTCAGGTATACAACCTAATGATTTGATATTCATCCACACTGCAAAATGATCACCACAGGAACTCTAGTTATCATCCAACTCCACTGAGAGTTGCAAACTTTTTTTCTTGTGATGAGCTTTTCACATCTCTTTTAGCAACTTCCAAAAATACAACAGAGCGTTTTGACTATAGTCACCATGTTGTACATTCCATCATGATTTATTTATTGTATTTCTGGAATTTGTACCCTTTGATTGCCTCCACCCATTTTACTCCCTGTTTTCTGATTCTATGAGCTCAGTGTTTTAGTTTTTCTTTTTTTATAGATTTCACATTTAAGTAGGATCAAATGGTATTTGTCTTTCTCTTTCTGACGTACTTCTTTTAGTATTACTCCCTCAACATCCATCCATGTTGTTGAAATGGCAAGATTTCATTATTTTTGTGACTGAATAATACTCCATTGTATATATATAGACACCACAATTTCTTTATTCATTCATCTGTCAGTGGACATTTAGGTTGTTTCCATATCTTGGCTATTGTAAATAGTGTTGCAGTGAACATGCTGGTGCATATATCCTTTTGAGTTAGCTTTAGTTGGCTTTTGTTTTCTTGGGATATATACCCAGAAGTAGAATTGCTGGGTCACATTGGTAGTTATATTTTTAATTTATTTAAGACCCTCCATAGTGTTTTCCATAGTGGCTGCACTAATTTACATTCCCACCAACAATGCATAAGGGTTCCCTTTTTACTATTTCCTCGTCAAAACTTATTAATTTCTTATCTTTTTGATAAAAGCTACTCTAACAGGTGTGGGGTGAAATCTCACTGTGGTTTTGGTTTGCATTTGTGATGGTGAGCTCTTTTTCAAGTACCATTTGGGCATTTTATGTCTTCTTTGGAAAAATATGTATTTAGATCCTTTGCCCATTTTTAAATCTGATTGTTTCTTTTTGCTATTGAGTTCTGGGAGTTTTTTATATATTTTGGATGTTAACCTCTTAGCAGATATAAGATTCACAAATATTTTCTCCCGTTTGGTGGGGATTGCCTTTTCATTTTGTTGATGGTTTCCTTTGCTATGCAGAAGTTTTTAAACAACTTTTTTTTTGTTGCATTTGCGTAAATATCTTTAATTTATTTAACCTTTCAGCTTCAGTATCTTCATATGTAAAAAGGAAACAAAATTAATACTTTAGGATTTTTGATAGTTAAGTAACATAATGCACTTATCACTGTGCCGGTCATATAACAGAGATTATTATAATTAATAATAATTATTATTGACTTACATTGAGCAAAACTCCTCCAGCTTATAATGCATGATTTAATGAGCATTTATGATGTTTATGGAATTCTGAATTAATATCCATTCTTTTTATCTCAGGCTGATGCTATATTCATTCATTCATTCACAAGATAGTGCATCCACCATGTGTTGGGTTCCTGTTAAGTGCTAGCGAAGCAAAGATGAATAATAAACATTCCCTGCCCAGTAGTTGGCTATGGGCTACAAGGAAGGACAGATATTTGGACTATCAAATGAAATAGAGTTTGGCAAATTTTTCAATGGTGTTGCTATAGGATATAACAGAAAAATTAATATTTATTTCAGGAAAAAAAAAGGCTTCTAGGAGTAAAAAAAAATGTTTGACCTGAGTCTCAAACAATTACTAGGAATTTGCCATGAGAACATATAAGGAAATCCCTTCCAAAAAGGAGGAAAAAATGCACAAAGAATAACTAAGCAGCATGGTGATTATAACTATGCAAAAAATTTGATACGGGTAAATATAAATTCAGGAATTATTTCTTGGTTTAGAAAATATTTGCGTGTTATTTCTTTCTTATTGTAGAGAAGTGCATGGCATGTTTCTTCTTGCAAATGTTAAAAGAGTGTGCCTGCTTAGCCACATTCTACCCCTTTTCTTGGCATCCCATTCTTAGTAGCTTTAAGGCAACATCCAGATTCAACACAGGTAAAAAATAATATTTTGTAAAAGTCAATTTAACGAAACTGTGGATGAATTTCCATGACCACAGTTTCTTCTCTGCTCTCTGTCTGACAGCCTGTGGGATGGGCAGTGGCCAGGGAGGGAAAAGATCCTTTCTCTTTATATAGGCTTGGATGGAAGTGAGCAGGTCATTTGCTAAATAAACAATAGAGCCCCAGTGAGCAAAGCAGCATCATTTACTCTTAGGATGGGGCCTGGGGAAATGGTCTCCTCCATTCTGAAGATGAGCTGAAACTTTTTCCTTTTAAGAGTACATACATGGAGCAAAATATAAATGAAAGAAAAGAGAGATGTCAAATTTAAATTGCCAAAAACAGCTGAACCAAGAAATTATTCCCTTCTGAAATAAAAACCAGTGTCTTTGTAAGAAGAAAATAATTCCTGCTGTGCTGATTCTAAAAACCTGTTTTTTTTTTTTGCACTCACATAAAAGATGTCTTACTGACAAAATAGATGTAATGGTGAAGTGTAACTGTCTCTGTCCTCCATACTCCTCAAAAGAAGCACAGGAGAATCTTCTGGAAGTCAGAGATTAACGACTCTTATCTCTGCACCATAATCAGTGTAGCTTAGAAAAGGAACACCATTAAATGCATTTAGAAATAGCATAAACATTTTATGACTTACGAACTAGTAAAGTATAAATAATCCCTATTCATAGAGCTGAAATAAAGTTAAACATTCAGTTTGTTCTTGTAGTGCAAATGAAGCAATTAACGTTCTTTCAAATTTACTAAGCTGTAAGCATGATGAAGATGACAGGTAGTTATTTATGACTAAATTTAACCCCAATTTATATATCAAATTATTTAACAGCAAAAATATTGCTAATTAAGTAAACTGATGAATAGTACTGTTTTCATTGTTCTGTCTTTATCACAATTATCACACCTTATTTTTGTGCTTTTATAAAACAATTTCATTTTGAACTCTAATTTCATAAAAATTTTGCCACAATGTATTCTTAAAATAACATGCATTTTAAGTTGACCTACCCAGATGCAACTTTAGAATATACCTTAGGATACTGAATCAATGTTAAAAAAATTAACACAATTATTTTATAACATGTATCTTAGATACTGTCACTTTAGAAATACTAATTTTAGTAATTACAAAAAAAATCTGAGTTAGGGTTTTTACAACATTCATTAAGATTTCCTAATTCATTATGCTGACTGATCGGTTTTATAGAGGTAAAAATAAAAATCTTGATATGGAAATTTATAATTTGTTTTTCTGAACATTACTGTTTAGTATTCATACTATGAGATGAGTCTTACCACATATAAATGACTTAAAAGCAAAAATATCCATAAGCCAACCCCTGCTTAAATTATGTATAATATGATAATGATAGACTAAGCATTGTCTTTATTTCTCCAACACATGCCCTCAGTGTGGCTCCAGATAAGACCTGAACTAGCTGTATGCTGTAGGGTTCCCTGCAGGTCAGTCTTTGGATCCAGTCTGATCCAAATTTTCTTCTTGCTGTATACCTCCTCTCATATGCCCTTCAGGCAGTTCCCTTTCTACAGGTAGATAAAGGTACTTAATTCTCATTTCTCTTCTTCACCCTCTCATTGAAGTAATATAGGAAATTAATAATCTCCAGATTTTCATTCATTTGCAAATCAAATTTTAAACCTGATAAGTGGCTGCATCGAGTAAGAGCTCTATGAATGTACTTGAAAGAAATAATGGCTCAAATTTTATAAGTAAAAATAAAAAATAAGTTCTTTATGGTTGATACAAACCAGCAACCATTTAAGTCAATTGAAGATTGTAAATGGAAATCCCAGAAACATTCAGCCTGTCTCATTACCTCCTCTTTTTTATTTAACTGAACTTATATCCGTCAGGTTCAGAATTTTAGTAATGCTTAAAATAATTACATTTATTTCACATTTTGGTACTATTGCTAATAGCATTTTTATTTCAGTTTCTGACTTTTCATTGATAGCAGATAGAAATACAATTGATTTTTTTATATATTGCTCTTCTTGTATCCTGCAAATGTGCTGAAGTAAGTTCTCATTTTTTGTAGATCCCATAGGACTTTCTACATAAGGCAGTCATATTATTTGTGAGAAAAGAGTTTTACTTCTTACTTTCCAATCTGGACAATCTCTCTCTCTGTCTCTCTCTCTCTGTCTCTCTCTGTCTCTCTCTGTCTCTCTCTGTCTCTCTCTGTCTCTGTCTCTCTCTCCTCTTCCTGTTGTAATGTATCAGAACCTCCAGAACAATGTTGTATATTTAGGTTGAGAGCTTCTTTGTTTTTCTTCCCAATTTTATGTGAAAAAAAAATGTCTTTCACAATTAACTGTAGGTTCATTGTAGATGCCATGAATGAGGTTAGAAAAAATCCTCTTCTAGTCCTAATTGACTGAGAGTTTTCATCAGAACTGGATTTCAGATTTTATCTAATGCTGTTTTCCTTCTTTTGATATGATCATGTGGTTTTATCTTTTTGGTTTGTTATTATAGCAAATAACATTGATTGGTTTTCAAATGTTAGACTGTACCTTTATTCCAGTTAAGACTTTTGTATCTGTATTTTTGAGAGATTTCAGTCCATGGTTTCTTTTAATATCTGTGACTAACTATGATACTAGGGTAGGGCTAGCCTAATAGAATTATTTGGGAAGTGTTCTCTTAATTTTCTGGAAGAATTGATGTAGAACTATATCTTAAATGTTAGGAAGCATTTACTAACATAGTCATTGTTTTCTAGTATTTCAGGGAAGATTTTTAACTCTAAATTCAGTTTCTTTAATAGATGTAAAGCTATTCAAATGACCTTCTTTTTGAGTGTTTGTGTACACATATGTGCATGTGTTTATATATAAATACATATTTATATATAAATATATATACATATATATGAAACATCTAATCTATTTTAAGAAACTTGATAATGATGTGACCTGATATAGTTTTTTTCATGTTTCTTTTTTGCTCTTGTGATTTCTTCAGCTTTCTTGGATCTATTTGTATGTAATTTTCTCCAAATTTTATATATTTTGTGGGGTTTTGTTGTGTATTATTTATTCAAATATAGTTCTGTCCCCGCTTTGCTCTTCAGTGGTGCTCTGTGGAGAAAACTGCTAATTAGTATTCTGAATATCAGAAATTTTTGTTTTTGTATAAAATAATAGTTGCCTATTTCTACCTTTATGAATTTTAAAACAGACACTTCAGAAAGTTTGGTGTAGTGAAATTAGTGGGTTTGCATCAAATATTAAATTATGTCCTAGTCTGCATGAACTGGGTATATGAATCCAGCAAAGTATGGAGTCTAAATCACTAGGCTTTAGGAACGGCTATTCTGCCTCTGGGATGATATGTTTAATGTCAGAGAACCATAAAGGGTCTCCGAACTGCAAATATACCAAGAATATTTTATATTTCAAGAAATGTTTTTCTTCTCCTTGCTGAAGACACAATACCCTTAGTGATGCCGGGGCTCTTGTTCACGAAGCCGAAGAATGAGCTTCACAAACACTCAAGGTAGGAGAGCAAGGTACAGGCTTTTATTTAGAGATAAAGTGAGAGGACAGAGCTCCTGGCTCAGGCCAGGAGGGGACAAGAGAGTCTGAGGTGGTGCATTGTCTAGGGGATTTATAGGCAGTTGAGGATTTTTCGAGAACCTGAAAAAAAGGCTTAGGGGTGTGGACTTGTACCACCTGCCCTTCCTCAAGGTGGGCTGGGTTGTTCTCTGCTTGCTAGGGTTGTTTACAGTGAAGTCATGGGTTATGCTGAGATACCCTTCCCTATTTGTGAAACACTCAAACATTCTAGGCCCAGTTGCTCCTGGCCTTTTGACTTTTAACTGACCTCACAGAAGATGTCTATATTCTTAGTCTGGTATCTTTATCCTAGAGAATTAGTGTGACCTTGACTTTGCATAATACTTAACACAGAGTTTCAAAAGGGACTTCTTTGCCCATTATTATATTGCTCTGACTGTAAATATCCCACCCTGCTTTTTCCGGAAGCCCTCACCCTACTCTGACTACACCCACAGTCCCTGTCTCATTAGGAAGTTTGTGAAAATATTTTTATACTCACAGTAGAACTTAAAATTTTTTCTAACTACATGATTATAACTCTGGAGGGAAAAATGTTCCCAGCCTGGGGCAAATAACCTTTGAAGCTGAAATCAGTCAAAGAGAGAAATAACCTTTGAAGCTGAAATCAGTCAAAGGGAGAAATAAAGTGGGAGAAACCCATTTATTGCTAACAAGCAGTCATCTACTTCTGCTTGCCTGTGTCTCTTGAGACCCTGCTGCAAAGGACCCCACCCAACCTCTTGGGTCCTGGCGCATGCTCTCTCTCCACCCCTTTTGTAATCACCTATTGATATGGAGATGGACTAAGGCCAGGCGAGAGATTCTGGAAATATTGCAATTTTACCCACAATGATAAAGATAGATAATCAATAAAGCTTTTCTACATGGTTTATTAAGCTTATTTTGCCTGAAAATTATAAAATCCATAAGGAAAGTGCATTTTCTTTAACTATATTAAGCATAATTATTAATGAAAGATATATCAGAGGTGACAAATATATGTTCATATGTTAGGAAAGCTATCCAAATAAGCTTAGTTTTATTTTAAAAATTATAAAGGAATTTGTTTCTCATTATGCAAGATTAAATATGACTTATATTTTCACTTTTAAAACATTTTAATTAAATATTTTCTGATGCACAACCATTTCAGCAATGTGGTCAAAATTGTCTTTTGAAAATGTATGTCTTCCTTTTTTTTTTTATGTTGCATAAACCCTCCCCTTTTGTTACAAGACTCTGTATACTTGCTGATGTCCAAACTGCTGTGCCCAATCTTCCCTTTTTATCCTCAGCAAGTTGTTCTTTATCTGTTTCCTAAATCACAGATGGCCTTCAGTCCCACTTCTTATTCCACTTCTAATTAGCCATCTCAGTCTACAGCCATTGTCTGCCTCCTGACCCCATTGTAGCCATTTATTTCCAATTATCATGTATTGTCAGAAATTTATGTATTTTTAATGTCTTAATATTGAATTTAATTGCAAGCCCTTAAGCTCTGTTGCTTTCCACATGGAGCTGAGCAATGTTTCTTAACCCTCAAAACACTTGTAGGTTACTTGTTGATAATGATAACAGGGTACCATAAAAAGAGCAACTAAAAGACTTTCTGTGCCAATAATTGGTATATTGGATTATTGTCTACAGATACATCACTTTCATCAAAGAACATGTATAATTTAGTTTTTTTATCTGCAGTCCTATTATTTTAACATTTCTATTTTGCAAAACTATCAAAAAACACCTTGAGGTTATGGTATCTTTTATTGGAACTGGTTTCTTAAGAGGAAATCATATCCATAGCAAGATGGTCCTGGGCTAATAAATGACAGATTTGTCTGTTTTCCAAAAAATTTCCATTTGTAAACAAGTGGAAATTTCAGAGGAGCCACATCTCATAGAATATGAAATTTAAAACAGGTTAGTCTAAATATAAGTAAGAATAAAGTAAATGGAGAAACAAATGCCCTCTTATACTTTTTAAACATATCCTTAAACAAATTAGTTAATTCAGAAATTTTATTCAATACCCACACTGTTCTTAGAGCTCAGGATATAGCACCAGCAAGAACCCTTGTCCCAGATTTGTATCCTAGGTCAAGGGCGGGCAGCAGACAGTGGTGTATTGAGTATATTATCACAGAGTGATAATCAAAGCAATGGGCTGTGTGAAGTGACAGCACTGGTGGGCGAGAAGCTACTTTAGAGGGTTATAGAAGGCTTCTCTGAGAAAACAATGCTTGAGTGAACGCGTGAATGAAATGAAGGGGAAATATACAGGACTGAGGGAACAGCCTTCCTCCAGGCCAGGGCAAGAGCTGGAGCAAAGTTCTGGGGACGGCCTGAGTGGAGATTTCCCGTGTGAAGGAAGCCAAGAAGGCAGGTGTAGCTACAGTGCATATTATGAAGGCCTTCTAATTTAGATGGAGGCAAGGATTAATTTCTAAATGGGCTAGGGAGCCAATGGGTAATCTTGAGTAGGGGAATTGCAAATACCTGGTTTGGAAGCCTCTTTACTCTTTTGTTCTCTTCTTACCTTGGGAAGCCTTCACTTCCCCCTCTTCCCCTCCAGTGTAGCAATAGTCAGAGGGAGTCCAATGGCTTCAGGCAGGCGGGACTCAGCTCACTGATCATAGCTGAGTCACGTTATCTGACAATCCAAGTGAATAACTGACTGATTTCAAGAAATTACCTATGACAATTCAGATTTTGTTAAGAGGTATCAATTTATGAATACCTGTCTGGAATTAAAGAATAATTTAAATTGAGATGTTGGGATAATGAAGTAGAGGTTTCTTTGTTTAAAAGAAAAATGAGAGCTAGTTCTAAGTGATGAGATTTAAAGCTCCCTAAACATTTGGGGCAAATACCAATGATGATAGTAGACAAACAGGCAGACATATGTGTATGTGTTCCTCTCCTCTAATGGGTAGACTCCCTCCTGGGCTAGTGGGTGATGTACAAAAGCCCTAGGACTCTGGTAGCATTTCTCTTCTCTGCAGCCTCCTGATATAAAGCGATTGTTTTCAATACTTTGTTAATCACCATATGTTGTATAAAGTAAACATACATTTTTGTGGAGTCTAATATTTCTGACGTATGTTGCTTTATTGATGGCCACCCTGTCTTAGGTGGACTTTCGTAAATCATTTCTATTTTCCTGACAGGTACTTTCTCAGAGTTCACTGTGTGTGCAGTTCAGTAAGATGAAATACTCTGCCTTCTATTACAACTTATCTTTGGGTGGTTTGTTTTATGATGGCAATGAAAAGATGATGTTACCGAAGTGATCATGGAGAGCCAAATGTTTTAAGATGCTGACAGACAGAGCTTATTTTAGGGCCTTTTTATGCCCCAGAGGACTGAAGGTGCTAAAACAGTAGGAATAAATATTGTATCAAATGACACCATACACTTGGATTAACTCAATATTTTAACAATCTGCCATCTTAGTTTGTTCCATGTTACAAGACACATAGATCCAGGCTCTTTTCCTGGAGCTGGTCTTATCACCAACATTTTTTAAGTTCACAGCCTGAGCAGTATTTCATTCTCTAGATACCCCTGCACCCATGAAAACTCACCAGTTCTTTAGGATTTTCTTTAGGACATTGGTCTCTTAACAGGACAGATAAGTCAGCACTCCTAATATGTTGTCTAACTCTCCATCTAACATGCACTTTAATTTCTAAACAAATTCAACTTCAAGTATAGGTAGATCCAGAGAGGCTGACTGGATAAGGCAGGATTATTCTTGTTATTTTTATCACTTGAGTATGGATGTACAAATATACTCTTTTAAAAAATGTCCAAGGCATTCTGAATGAGCTTCTTTTACTTCTATGTAACTCTTAACATCCACTCTGTTGCTGTGAGTGAGGCCAGAGACAATGAAGACAGAAATTCTGTTAAGAAATAGCAGTTTCTATACATTGGATCTTGAGGATAATTTGTAGAAGAGAAATGGATGGAAAAAGGAAGAACAGTAAGGAGGCAATTGCTGTAAGGGGGGTGAAGGTCTCTCAGACACAGATGGTAATAGTGGAGGTGGTCAAAGAGATGGTCAGATTCTGAATATATTTTGAAGGCTGAGCCTGCAGGATTTGCTCCCTCTTTGAACATGACATGAGGCAAAGAAAAAGGTGAAGTGTCAATCTGAGGTTTCTGTTGTTTGGAAAAGGAAAGCTGGAGGCAATTGAGCGTGAAGTTTTGACAGGTTAAGGTTTAGGTATCTAGTCAACATTCAAGGGGAGATGTTGAGTAAGTAATTGTATATGTGAATCTGGAGCTCACCAGAAAGATCTGTACTGGAGTTAAACATTTTTTAGTAGTCATCATATGGCTGGTGTTTAAAAATGATGATATAATTAAGAGAATAATTCTGAATAAAGTAGAGAACAAAGAAATGACTTTTGGGACACTCCAATATTAAGAGGTCCATTATATTTGAAATAAGATGTACTAGAACCGGGAAACTACATCAATCATTTACTCCATAATGAATCAAGGAAGAGAAGATTTTCAGTGCATAACCAGTGGGACTCTGAGTGGATGCATGCTTGTTTACAATAATAACATTCTGAAGTTAGGCACAAGATGAGTTTCTAGAGAGTCAGGACTATGCACTTCTGAAATTATTTCGATGATTTATAGTTTAAAAATATTTTGACTCTAGTAGAGAAATAAGAACTTTATACTTTCAGAAAATAATTTTTGTATTCTCAAGAGAATGTCTGGAGATAGAAAATTATTTAATTTCCCAATTCCCACTTTAATTAATGAAACTTTAAAATGCTGTGTAATGTTGGATATTTGCTTTGTATTTTCTCCTATGTTATATTCAATTCATTTCAGGTATTTTTTTTTCCATTATTTTTATTAAACACTTTGGGAAGCATTTCCTTCAATTACTTAATTAAAGTTGGAAAAAAATACTGTAAGCTTTCTTACCTTCTGAAACTCTATTGTGTTAGGAAAATGTTAATTATGTCATGAAATAATATGTTTGGATATGATTTACTTAGATCCTATTTTAGCATTTTACTGAAAATTAATTTAAACATGCATATTCAAATAAGAGTTTGTTCTTAGTCAAGAATTATCATGGGGATTAGGGTACCCAAGTATGTATGTCTATGCATGTACTTGTGTGTTTATGTGTGTGTGTGTGTGTGGTATGTTTGTCCAAGAGCATACTTTTAGTGCTTATTGACTTTTACATCAATCTGTAAAGTAAATATGAATACCTGTAAATCATGCAGAATTAAAATATATTGATCATCTGTGATAAGCCACGCATCTGGGAAGGTAACAATTATACCAAGAAAGGCACAGTGCCTTCTCCCAAACTGTTGGTTTATTTCTTGGAAAAGTTTTTTAAATGCAGTGCTTTGTTTCTGTAAATTTGCAAATAGAGTTCCCTCATATGCAGTCTGCCTTTAGAGAGCTCAGTGAGGTAAGCACACACAGACATACACACAGAAACATGCCCAACATCATGAGGGAGTGTGAAAAATGAAGCAGGAGAAATGTGTCAGTGTCACACAGCTAATGGGAATGACTGACTTTATCATGTGTAACCAGGCAATTTCCATAGGATGGTGGCATTTGCTGTACTTCTAGAAGGATGTCTAGGACCCTTAAATTCTTGCCATCTCATCACCATTTTTCTTAATTAAAAGTTCATCATCCACCACGTCTCAGCTCCTGTCATTTCTCAGGAATGCATTCCCTGACTCCTTTGGCTGATTCTTGTTCCTTGGTTTATGTTCATTCCTTAATTTGTAATAATAATACATTAACTCCTGAAACTATGTGCCTCCCTTTCCCTGAACCTCCCTCCCCATTGGCAGCCTGTGTATGAAAGCTTTGAATTTGTCTCTTCACCTTTTTATCCCCAGAACCTAACAGAGCACCTGGTTTGGCCAATAGGAGCTCATTAAATACTTACTGGATGAAGAATTAAGAAATCAAAATGAATTGAAGTTTTGGGTGCCTTAGTGAACTATATGTGTGTATCCCTATCAGATCTTTAAATATGTAATTGACACAGATCTCTTTGGATTGATCTTACTCAGTTAGAGTGATAATTGGCATCACTGAACTATTAGATATGCTACTTAACAAATACTTGTTTGACTCTTATGAGATTAAATATTGTCTTCAATAATTCATACATTTTTTTCTCATGTTGACCTTCTAAGACTTTTCATCATTTATGTGTTTTCCATTACTACATCTTCATGTCTCCATCAGAAATTTTATAGTCCGGATTCATTTGTTGACAATGTTTTTGACCTTAGCTTCTTCCTACTCCCAAACATACCGCAGTGGGCTTGTCACTAGTCATGTCTTATAAGTTCCATTTGCAAAATTGACAGTAATTATCATATTAGACTCTCTTTGTATTTAGAAATAATTCTTAAATTTTAATCATTATTCAATGTATTGAAAGAGAAAAAGAAACTATGTTTTACCTCTGGAATGCTCTTGCCAAAGGAAATAGCTCTAATTGAATGTACTGTTTTTTTCCACAAAGAACTTGTCATGTTCAGTGAATTATTACTTAGAATCAGTTGAAGCTAATGAGACTAATTACTTGTGTCAGAAGTAGGAGAATCTGATCTTTCGTAGCATTAAAAAGTTCTCCACTTGTTGGCAGTTTTTCTTTTCGTATTATTTACTTACTTTTTTCAATCACAGGCGAAAGATTGAAATTGCTATCAAAAGGAAAACCATCTACAGTGCTTTACAGAGATCAAGTTGGGGAAAATAACATTAAAATTCCAGGGAGTTCTAGTCCATTTATTTAAGAGAGGCATACATTTTTATGGAAAGAAACACATCACACACACTTTTTAGAAATGATGGCCATATCTATGCATGAACAAAAGCTATTTTGTTTCCAAAAGTATTTTATAAAGATAAAGGTCTCTGCCCTCTGCCAAAATAATATCCTCTGCCTTCCTCTATGAAATTTCCAGTGTTTAAATAGTAAATTCTTCCTTTGACCTATTGCTTTCTTTGTGAGCATACCTCATTGATACATATTAATAAATTGACATGGACTGTATATTGATTAGTCAACTGACCAAAATCTTGATCTTGAGGTGAGAAGACACTTGTAATTACATAGATGTAATGTTAGTGTCATACTACAAAGACTCTGGATTCTGTATTCCTTGAAAGAGTGTTGATTTCTTTATTTCAGCAAGCAGGGCCCCTTCTAGTAAAAGGTCATTTCTGAGATTCTACTATTAAAGATAGTTCTTGCTAGTCCTCTTTGCTGTTTAACATATCATTGGAAAGTGGGTGTCCTTTCAATGAATTGTTGAAATTCTTCAACAATTTTTGTTTTCATCCTGGGACTTAGTATGTCCTTATCCATGATATAGAGAATTTAATACAATCAAGGTTTAAAGATTTTATATTAGGAAACATTTGAATCCTTTACAATAGATTATAATATTAAGGGATATTGGCACAGTATGAACACTTCAGGACAAGGAGCTGAAGGGAAATGTAAAGAGGGAAAACATGTGGCATGAGATTTGGTGGATACATAGTGAGGAAATATTAAGTTTCTCAAATTTTTAATAGTTTTAGCCAAACAGTCTTTAAGGGAGGTGATTCCAGAATTTAAAGCAGCAGACTCACAGACTCCAAGAAGGTACTAGTGGTTACCAAAAGGGAGGATGGGGGAAGGTGGGTGGGAAGGGAGGGAGAAGGGGATTGTGGGGTATCATGATTGGTGCACATGGTGTGTGGGGTCATGGTGATGCTGGGGTTCTTGTCCACGAAGCCGAAGAATGAGCTTAGCAAACAGTCAAGGTAGGAGAGCAAGGTACAGGCTTTTTATTTAGAAATAAAGTGAAAGGACAGAGCTCCCGGCTCACGCCAGGAGGGGACAAGAGAGTCCGGCCTGGTGCGTCGTCTAGGGGGTTTTATAGGCAGATGAGGATTTTTCGAGAACATGAAAAAAGCTTAGGGGTGTGGATTTATTAAGCCGTAGGATATTTGCAAGTAACTTGATACAAGTCACCTCCTGCTCTGTTAATTTCTTCCCAGAGATACCAGCATCTTGATCTGGGGGCATATGAAACAAGGCCACCTGCTCAGCCTGACCCCAAGGTGGGCTGAGGCATTGTTTGCTGAAGAGTAAATTAAGTGCAGTCTTATCTTTAAGGTGGAATCCTTCTTGCCTTTTACTGTGTTATGGCTGGGCTTGCATGCTGAATTAGTTTGCCTAGTTTGCAAAATCACCTCATTAGATCTGAAAGAGGAAAGACAGCACATAGGCCTGGGCCTTTTAGCATGCTAAAGTCAATCTTACACATGATTAGCATAATAAAAACATATGCTACTCTTCTTTATCTGCGGAACATTAACTGATCTTACTGAAGAATGACTGTAGAGCTTAATGTTTAACAGAGTTTTGGGAGGGGGTTTCCTTGCATGTAGTCACATTGCTCTGACTGCAGATATTCTGCCTTGCATTTTCCGGAGGCCCTCACCCTACTCTGACTACACCCACGGTCCCTGTCTCAACAGGGAAGACAGTGTAGCTCAGAGAAGACAAATAGGGACTCTGTGGCATCTTACTACACTGATGGACAGTGATTGCAATGGGGTATGGGGGGACTCAATAATAAGGGTGAATGTATGTAATAACCATTGTTTTTCTTGTGAAACCTTCATAAGAGTGCATATCAATGATACCTTAATAAAAACAAGATTCTTATTTAAAAAATGCAGACCATTGGATAGTCAAGATTTTGTTTTCTTTTTGTGCCAGTGTGGCCTCTGAAATAACTTTATTCACGTCTTAATGTGTCTTAAAGTGATTCTAAAAATGTCCCTAGTGAAAATATGCCAGTAGATAGATATGCACACAAGTAGCATTATAATATGAAAAAATGATGCGGTTTCTTCTCCTCAAAGTGACACAGAAATACATGGATGTGACCCAGTGTGAACCTTTACCACCTACAAAGGGTGGTGCTGATGCGGTCTACAGCCTCAGGCCAGGTTTGCAGAAATATATGAGGCATTTTCAGGTCTGCAAACTGTTAACAGATTGAGCGTCAGAGGTGAGGAACTGCAGATGATGAGTTTAGATTATTATTTTGAGACATTGTGAAGGAAACGAGAAAAACAAAGTACCTGAAGACGACAGCGAGGTTTTCATTTCCTCTGTGACTTCATTGGAAGTCCGCTCAGGAAGCGCTGCCCATGCGCCCGGGGCCCATACCGGAGTGATGCCTGAGCGCAGATTCACAGGAGCCAGATTGGCAGTTCCCACTCACACACTTGCCCCCGGGCATCAGCCCCTCGTGGACTGTGGACAGTGGGGCACAGAGGTCTCTGACCATTGACAGTAGAGGTAGAAAGATCTCTGCTCATTAGCAACAGAGATAGAAAGTAGATAAGAGGTATAAGATCACTTAAGCTGCAGAGGTAGGGTGGGGGGCCACAGTATAAGTGGAATGGTTTCCTTAATGGGAGGAGATACTTTCTCAACGTAACAAAAAGTAGAAAAAGAGAAGTTGACTTCAGAAACAAAAATGTGCGGAAATAGAAAATACAGATTGGGGAAGGGAGAAAGCCCAGAATAGTATGTCTTGTTGAAGATTCACCAGAAGTTTCAAAAACCAAGGTTGTGAGCTGATCTTATGCAATTTTTCCAATACCTCTAGAACAAAATCTCACTTTTTATTTATCCTTTGCCTAATTGGAAATGGAATAAACTTCTGTCTTCTGTAGACTAATGAACAACATCTTGAAGACCTGATAAAACGTTGCCTTTCTTTAACAGGGCTTCTGTTTCCAGTGCAGTCCAGCCTTTTAAAATGACTCGATTTACCTCTCATGTTCACAGTAACAGCCACACATGTGTGGTGCAGGACATTTCACTCACCTTCACGATCTCTGTCTCCCAGTGGCAGTATGAAGCAACTGCTCTTTTGCTGAGGGCTTTCACAGAGAGTCAAGAGCCTCTAGAGATGGCAGTTTAGATCTGGTTCTGGAAAAGTGCCTGACTTTCTCCCCCACCTCTTTCCATACCTTTGAGTTCACCCAGACCTAAATAATACTGATTTTTTTCCCCAACATTTATAGTTGTCTTTCTAGCCTTTTTCTCAAGCAGGGCTAAACTTCTCCTGACATTAGCTTCAGACTTTGAGGGCTGATCTGTTCCCCAACCTTCCTGGCAGTTACTTTCACTCAACTCTACAGGAGCATCTACTGACTGCATGCAGACCCGGGGCTCACCAATCCAATACAGTCGCTTCAGGTCTGCATACAATGTTTTATTTCAATTCATTTCATAAGAACAGATACATTTATTTTATATATGATCCCAGTAATAATGCTTCTAATTTTCTCTTCATTTTGTATCCACTTTAGCTCTGTTTTTGTAGCCAAGGGAGCTTACAGGTATATGAAAACATTCTTGATCCTCCTGTTACTCAATGGTTTGCTGACTATCATTGCCCAGGTTTAAATCTCAGGTATAAATCAAGGTGCAAAACATTTTCCAACTAAGCACCTGCTTTTATACTTACAGGCTTCAGGAATTTTTTTTTTTAAGACTTTAAATTTTAGAGCAGTTTTAAGTTCACAGCAAAACAGAAGGGAAGATACAGAGATTCCCCGTATATCCCCCTGCCTCACCTCCTGACCTGTACAGCCTCCCCCATTACCAATATTCCCACCAGAGTGGTACATTTATGGCAATTGAGGAACCTACACTGACACATCAAAATCACCCAGAGTCCACAGTTTACATTATGGTTCACTGTTGGTATTGTACATTCTATGCTTTGGGCACATTTAAATGACATATATTCACCATTAGTGTTATATAGAATAGTTTCACCACCCAAAGAGATGTTCTGTGTTCTGCCTCTTCATCCCTCACAGACCCCAACCCTGGAAACCACCGATCTTTTATTATCTCTCTAGCTTTACTTTTCCAGAAGGTATTGTAGTTGAAATCACATGGTATATAGCCTTTTCAGATTAGCCTCTTTACCTTAGATAGTTTAGAGACTAATTATTAGTAACTGTTTACATATATTGAACATATACTCTATGAGTAAGGTGAAGAAATGAGTAATATGCATGTGAGTTTTCTCCACATTTTCTGGTACACTAATAGCTCAGTTTTTTTGGACTGATTAATATTCCACTGTCTGGATATACCACAGTTTATCCATTCACAATCTGAAGAACACCTTGGTTGCTTCCAGGAATTTTTATGAATAAAGCTGCTGTTAACATCCATGCACAGTTTTTTTGTGTGGGCATAAGTTTTCATGTCTTTTGGGCAAATACCAAGGAACACAATTGCTTTTTAGTTTGTTTAGTTTGGTAGCAAACCACCAAACTGTCTTTCATGCTGGCTGGATCATTTTGCATTCCTACTGAGAAGGAATGAGAGTGGCCTTTGCTCTACATCATCACCAGCATTTGGTGTTGTCACTGTTCTGGGTTTTGGCCATTCTGATAAGTATGTAGTGGTATCTCGTTGCTTTTGCACTTCCCTGATGGCACATGAGGCATCTTTTCACTAGCTTATTTGCCATCTGTATTTCTTTTCTGGTGAGGTGGCTATTAAGGAATTTGGCCCATTTTTAAATTGGGTGGTTTGTTTTCTTATTGTTCTGTTTTAGGAGTTCATTTTATATTTTGGATAACAGCCCTTTTTCAAATGTCTTTTGCAAATATGTCCAAAATGGAAATAGGATGGTTTCCATTCTCTTGACAGATCTTATGTGCAGAAATTTTTAGTTTTAATGAAACCCAGTTTATCAAATCTTTTGTGGATTGTGCCTTTGGTATTGGATCTAGAAGGTCATTGCCAATCCCAAGGTCATCTATATATTCTCCTATGTTATCCTCTAGGAGTTTTCTAATTTTTCTCTATATATGAGGTCTGTGATCCATTTTGAGTTAATTTTTGTGATATGTGTAAGGCCTGTATCTAGATTAATTTTTTCGCATGTGTATGTCCAGTTGTTCAAGCACCATTTGCTAATAAGACTGTCATTGCTCCATTTTATTGCACTCGCTCCTTTATCAAAGATCTATTGATTATGTTTATGTGGGTCTGATTCTGAACTCTCTATTCTGTCCCATTGATCTTTTTGTCTATTCTTTTGCCAATATCATACATACTGTTTGAGTACTGTAGTTTTCTAGTAAGTCTTGAAATAGCGTGATAGCAGTCCTCCAACTTTCTTCTTGTCTTTAATGTTTTGTTGGCTATTCTGGGTCTTTTGCTTCTCCCCATTATCTTGGAATCAGATTATTGATACGTTGCTGGGATTTTATTGTATTGCATTGAATCTATAGCTCAGGTTGGGAAGAAATGACATCTTGACAATAGTGAGTTTTCTAATCTCTGAAGAGACAGGGATCTTTTGAGTTTTGTTTATTTATTTTTATTTTTTGCAAATATATAATAAGCTCAGGTTTATAAGGAAATGACAGACCAGATATCTAATCTTAAATATCTGACTTCAGTGCCATCACTTCTGTTTCTTTTCTTTTGAATTAAGGTATTATTGATATACACTCTTATGAAGGTTTCACATGAAAAACAATGTGGTTATTTACATTTACCCATATTATCAAGTCCCCACTCATACCCCAATTCAGTCACTGTCCTTCAGTGTAGTAAGATGACACAGATTCACTGTTTGCCTTCTCTGTGCTACACTGTTTTCCCCGTGATTCCCCACACCATGTGTACTAAACAAAATACCCCACAATCCCCTTCTCCCACCCTCCCCATCCACCCTCCCACACCCCTCCCCTTTGGTAACCACTAGTTCCTGCTTGGAGTCTCTGAGTCTGCTGCTGTTTTGTTCCTTCAGTTTTGCTTTGTTCTTATACTTCAGAAATGAGGGAAATCATTCGGCACTTGTCTTTCTCTGCCTGGCATATTTCACTGAGCATAATATCCTCCAGCTCCATCCATGTTGTTGCAAATGGCAGGATTTGTTTCCTTCTTATGGCTGAATAGTATTCCATTGTGTATATGTACCACCTCTTCTTTATCCATTCATCTACTGATGGACACTTAGGTTGCTTCCATATCTTGGCTATCGTAAAAAGTGCTGCAATAAACATAGGGGTACATATGTCTTTGAATCTAAGAAGTTGTATTCTTCGGGTAAATTCCAAGGAGTGGGATTCCCGGGTCAAATGGTATTTCTATTTTTAGTTTTTGAGGAACCTCCATATTGCTTTCCACAATGATTGAACTAGCTTTCATTCCCACCAGCAGTGTAGGAGGGTTCCCCTTTCTCCACATCCTCGCCAGGATTTGTTCTTCTTAGTCTTTTGGATGGTGGCCATCCTTACTGGTGTGAGGTGATATCTCATTGTGGTTTTAATTTGCGTTTCCCTGATGATTAGTGATGTGGAACATCTTTTCATATGCCTGTTGGCCATCTGAATTTCTTCTTTGAAGAACTGTCTCTTCATATCCTCTGCCCATTTTTTAATTGGGTTATTTGCTTTTTGGGTGTAGAGGTGTGTGAGTTCTTTATATATTTTGGATGTTAACCCCTTGTCAGATATGTCATTTACAAATATATTCTCCCATACTGTAGGGTGCCTTTTTGTTCTGTTGATGGTGTCCTTTGCCATACAGAAACTTTTTAGTTTGATGTAGTTCCATGAGTTCATTTCTGCTTTTGTTTCCATTGCTCGAGAAGATGCATTCAGGAAGAAGTCACTCATGCTTATATTTAGGAGATTTTTGCCTCTGTTGTCTTCTAAGAGTTTTATGGTTTCATGACTTACATTCAGGTCCTTGATCCATTTCGAGTTTACTTTTGTGTATGGGGTTAGACAATAATCCGTTTCATTCTCTTGCATGTAACTGTCCAGTTTTGCCAACACCAGCTGTTGAAGAGGCTGTCGTTTCCCCATTGTATGTCCATGGCTCCTTTATCATATATTAATTGACCATATATGGTTGGGTTTATATCAGGGCTCTCTAGTCTGTTCCATTGGTCTATGGGTCTTGTGCCAGTACCAAATTGTCTTGAGTACTGTGGCTTTCTAGTAAAGCTTGAAGTTGGGGAGCATAATCCCCCCAGCTTTATTCTTCTTTCTCAGGATTGCTTTGGCTATATGGGGTCTTTTGTGGTTCCATATGAATTTTAGAATAATTTTCTCTAGTTCGTTGAAAAATGCTGTTGGTATTTTGATAGGGATTGCATTGAATCTGTAGATTGCTTTAGGCAGGATGGCCATTTTGACAATATTAATTCTTCCTATCCATGAGCACGGGATGTGTTTTCATTTATTGGTATCTTCTTTAATTTCTCTCATGGGTGTCTTGTAGTTTTCAGAGTATAGGTCTTTCACTTCCTTGATTAGGTTTATTCCTAGATATTTTATTCTTTTTGATACAACTTTGAATGGAATTGTTTTCCTGATTTCTCTCTCTGCTAGGTCATTGTTAGTGTATAGGAATGCCACAGACTTCTGCATATTAATTTTGAATCCCGCAACTTTGCTAAATTCAGATATTAGATCTAGTAGTTTTAGGGTAGATTATTTAGGGATTTTTAAATACAATATCATGTCATCTGCAAACAGGGACACTTTAACTTCTTCCCTGCCAATCTGGATGCCTTTTATTTCTTTGTGTTGTCTGATTGCCATGGCTAGGACCTCCAGTACTATGTTGAATTGAAGTGGGGAGAGTGGGCATCCTTGTCTTGTTCTTGATCTTAAAGGAAAAGCTTTCAGTTAATGTTAAGTATAATGTTGGCTGTGGATTTGTCATATATGGCCTTTATTATGTTGTGGTACTTGCCCTCTATACCCATTTTGTTGAGAGTTTTTATCATGAATGGATGTTGAACTTTGTCAAATGCTTTTTCAGCATCTATGGAGATGATCATGTGGTTTTTGTCCTTCTTGTTGTTGATGTGGTCGATGATGTTGATGGATTTTCGAATGTTGAACCATTCTTGCATCCCTGGAATAAACCCTACTTGATCATGATGGATGATCCTTTTGATGTACTTTTGAATTTGGTTTGCTAATATTTTGTTGAGTATTTTTGAATCTATGTTCATCAGAGGTATTGGTCTATAGTTTTCTTTTTTTATGGTGTCTTTGCCCGGTTTTGGTATTAGAGTGATGTTGGCCTCATAGAATGAGTTTGGAAGACTTCTGGTTTTTTTATGATAATATTCACCAGGATATTTTCTCATAGCACTTGCAGAATCAACATCCGTGTGAACATTAGCATCACTGTTACCTCCATAAAACTTCATCTTGAACTTCTCTTTACCTACAACTAAGTATGTATTTCAAGCTTTCATATCACATTCAACTACACCTTTATTCATAGTCTCAAAAAAATATTTTCCTTTCACAGTTAAAAAATGCCGTGAAACAGCAATTGATAGAGAGATCCCATGTGTGATAAACTACTTTCTGATGGTGAATTGCTTTTACACAAAATAAAGATTAACAGCTTGGAACTAATAGGGTGATATTTGGTAATTGGCCACTTCCAGTAGTTTAAATGTTTCCATCAGAGAGGTAATGTATTAAATTCTCTAAAAGTGTATTTCTCAGGGGGATTACCAGGGCATCAGGAAATAACAATGATTACTAGTATGACTGTAGCAGCTTGACATTTTATAGGGACATAGTGTATAGGTCACTCACTGACATTGTCATTCTAAATAGACTTGTAATGGAATGAGAGTTAAACATTTATTATAGGTGGTATTTTCCTAGTTCTAGAAAAAAAGAACATGATTTCTAAAATTACCAAAGAAATTGCGTTGTCTGAAAAAGTTTGAAAACATACCACATATAATAACTTTTAGCCTATTCATGCAATCACATATTCTGAAGACACTGATGTAGGACATAACATAATGTATTAAACTTCCTCCTGGTAGCTCACAATCTGAAATAATGAGAAAAATGCAGAGTAACTAATGAATTAGATTCTATGTGATCATCTAATTACCAAGTAGAAGTAGTTTTTAAATTTCTATTTATTTTGAGATAGAACCATTTCAGATAATTTGATGTCAGAAAGTAGCACATGTGTATTTGGCCTTTGAGCTTTGTAGGACATGTCCACCACATTTGGCTGGGTGCTTTGATACACTCGCTTGAATAACTGAAAGGCTGACAGCTTTAAGATGAGTCAAGAGCAAAAATGTCTCTGTAGCTGGTACAGACTGCAGTGCAAGCAGTTCTCAGTCTTGGCTCATATGACCCAACCAAACTATTCAACCTAAATATGTCAATGGCTGATTGAATGCTGTGTATAGCCGTTAAGGAGCCGACTGAATTATAGTGGGGTATCTTGGGGTTTGGGTACAAAGCATCCCTTCTTTGTCAAAGACTGGGGATGAGGTGCCAACAGGGATTGAATGCAATACAGCTTTACACATAGAAAAAATGATTATAGGATGGTGGATTGTAAGGAGGAGAGAATCCAAATAGCAAAATTAAGAAACTACATTTTCAGTGTTGAATATACTGTAATTAAATTTCTACATAGTTACACTTTTGAGTGTAAGAGTTGAGTATGAAAAAAGTCATGCAGAAATGGGAAAGAAAAAATACATTAATATATTGAGCAAACAACATACTAATCGCTTTTTATATAGAAGTTGATTAAATCAGGACTATCTTATTTGTGAAAGAGTAACACTAGTTAAGTATTTCTACTTTTATAAGTTTTCAGTTTCTGAAATGATTCCTGAGATAGAATGGAAATTGAACCTTGGTAGGAAACTGAGGTCCTAAAAGCAAAGACTTGGGTATCAAACTGAACCAAAGTAATGCAAGAGCAGGTAGAAACAAAAACAGTAGTGATGATGGTGGTGATGGTGGTGGGGGTGATGGGGCTGGTCCTGGTGGTGATGTAAGTTGGATTTCCCACGTGCTAGAAATGATTCTGGCATGCTGGCTAACTCTGCCCTAGAGGAAGAAAGTTATACTTAATTAGAATGCTGCTCGGCTGTCCATCTATTTTGAGCTATAGCATTAATAAATATTTCCTTAGGGACACACTTTGACCTTAATTTACCAAAACAACTTTGACTTTTAATATATTCTAATTAGATTTTCACATCATTGGATCTATAAGGATAAATTTTTTTCTTCACATTCAAATGTGCAGTAATTTGTGAGTACATAGAAATATGACAGTTTATGTTTTAGGTGCTGTGTTTACATTGAAAATGGAAATGATACCTGTTTTCATGAAGCACAGATGCATTAAGGAACATGATCTTTGATGTTGACATTGGCACAACAAATACCGAAAATTAATATGATACAATAAACTTAACTTTAGACTACAACACAAAATAGTAGGCGTGAAGTATATTCCAGTTTTTGTATCTGCTTTTTAACTTCTTATTTTAGTTAGACTACTTGTAGGGATGTAAAAAGCAGAAAATATATTTAATGTAACCTTAAAAAGTAGAAGAAACTTAATCTTTAGTTCATACTTATAGCAAATTGACATATACTACCATATCAACCAGATATGTACTTTATAATATGTATGCCAGATGTTCATATTGTATGTAAATACATAGAATAAGGTCTGAAAGTATTAAAAACTGACTACATAGGTTAGTCTTGATAGGGACTTAGAGGGTTAGTAGAGCTCAGGAAATACCTAAGTATTACTTCAATTTTTTAGTTTTACAATGAGAATGTGTTATTGTATTACCTATATAGTTACTCCTGTTATTGATGACATGCCTCCGGCCTCTTGCCAGATGACAAAAGGTTAACCAGAACTTGTCTGCCTGGAAGTGAGTTCATGATCTTACACCTTATTTCATAAATGACTCAACATCAGGCAAAGGAATGAGAAATAAAATTTGTGTTCTAGAATTCTCATCAATGTGGTTTTCAGCATAAGAACATTAAAATTGTTGTCCCTTCATGGTCTTTAGTGATCAAATTAAAACAAGTCAAAATAAAACTCAGTTATTTAGCTATCAAAGGGACTGGTGTAGTAAAAACCATTAGTGACAGAGTCTTAGTAGCTTTACCAAAAAATCCTATTTAAAAATCACTCATTTCAATCTGCAGTGTTCCATTTAATAGAATACAATACTAAGCCAGAAATTTGGATTTATTTATGCAAATCTAACTTATTCCACATAAATAAGATATGTGGTTTAAGCCAGTTATTGACTTGTGAACTTTTGTTGGCTTTCTCTGGATTTACTTAAAATGAATATTGAGTGAAAGTACCAGGAAACGGATCTTTCTACTTAAAGGATTACTAAGACTTGACATAAATTAATGACTTTGCAGTTGGCTAAGTTGTTAAAATCAAGGGTTTAAGCATTAAAAAATTACGTGTGTTGGTACATTTTCTGCAATCTTTTTCTTGAGATAAAAAAGGTGTTAGAAATAGAAGATTGAGGTGTTGAAGACCCACAGTGTCCCAAGGATTAGATATAAATCAGGATCACAATAATCATGAGCAAGTTAAACCACAGAAAAAAGGTTAGAATATTGGTAAGTGTTGAACAAAAGAAAAAGACTTGTTAGAAGACAAACTTTCCTGTGTGGGGATGTGTGTGTGTGAGAGAGAGACTGCTGTCTACATTCTAACTCATCGCATTTTCCTCCTGACCATGAGTCTGAGCAGCCATGCAATACCCTCATGTCCAGTGCCTCTCATTCCAGCCACGCCTCCTTCCTGTTCTGAAAGCATGTCAAACATAAGTCAACGGTGTGGTTTTTATACTTTACTTTCTGCTTTGCTTACTTCCTCGCTTCTTTCAGTTTTGTGCTCCGAGGACACCTATCATGGGGTCTTTTCTACCTGATAAAGTAATAAACCACACACCCTAATCTGAACAACGCCTGTGCCACAAATACCATGACCACAGTCGCTGCCTTCACCACTACCTTCTCTACCAGCCTCCGAGCTCAGCCTCAGCCCCACTGCCCCTCACGGTCACCCTTACCTCCACCACAACTGCATAGCTTCTTTACAAAATATTTTTCTCACAGTGCATACCACCACCTATCATATCGTCTATGTGTTTCTTTCATTTCGTCGTTTTCCATTAGACTAAATTCTGTAATTGATGCCAGGGTTCTTGTTAACGAAGCCGAAGAATGAGCTTAGCAAACAGCCAAGGTAGGAGAGCAAGGTACAGGCTTTTATTTAGAAATAAAGTGATAGGATAGAGCTCCCAGCTCAAGTCAGGAGGGGACAAGAGAGTCCGGTATGCTGCGTTGTCTAGGGGGTTTTATAGGCAGATTAGGATTTTTCGAGAACATGAAAAAAAGGCTTAGGGGTGTAGACCTGCCACGTGTGTCTGAACACTCCGAATTAACTTAACACAAGGAATTCCGCCCCCCGGATTTCTCTCCGGAACACCTGCGTCCTGGTCTAGGAGCATATCAAAAGGCAGCCTGCCCAGCCCCCAAGGTGGGCTGAGGTATTGTTTGTTTGCTAAAGAGTAAGTTAAGAATTCTGCTTCCCAAACTTCCTGGGTGTTAAAATGCAATCTTATCTTTAAGGTGGAATCTTCCTTGCCTGTCACTATGTTGTTTACAGCTGGGTCTGCATGCTAAATTAGTTGCCCAGTTTGTCCTGGGCCTTTTAGCATGCTAAAGTGAATCTTACAAGTGGTTAGCATAATAACAACATGGGGTACTCTTCTTTATCTGGGGAACACCCACTGATCTTACTGAAGAATGACCCTGGAGCTTAATGTTTAACACAGAGTTTTGGAAGGGGGTTTCCTTGCATGTAGTTACATTGCTCTGACTGCAAATATTCTGCCTTGCTTTTTCCGGAGGCCCTTCCCCTACTCTGACTACACCCACAGTCCCTGTCTCATAATGACTGAAACTCTGCTTATTTCATGGGTATATCTCCAGTTCCTACAGTAGATAATAAAGATTGGCATTTGCAAGTTGTTCAATAAATATTTATAGATTGAATAATGAATGTAAAATTTCCTTTTCTTTATATAGAAAGCCAGGTTTTTAAACATCATCTTCTGTACAGTTTCTACATTCCTCTTTGATAATATAAGATTATTATTGCAGGAATTTATCTAAACTCTTCCTTAATTCCATGTCTTTTTTCTCTCCTGGAAGTGTTAGCATATTTTTTATTTCCTGAAATTTTATACTATATCTCAACAAACTGCAGAGCAGCCCTACTTGTTTATTACTCATATTCAGTGTAGAATGTACTTGTTACCGTTTCACCTATTTTTACTTTATTTTGTCTCAAGAAAAATTAATTTAGTCAATTCCTATAACAATACACTTGGAGTTTGTTTTGTAATAGCATAGAATTAAGTTTATTAGGGGAAATAGACATTTGAAATAGTTTATAATTTTAATATCTTATTTTCTATTAAGATTTCGAATTGATTATAGAGAGCTATAGGAAATTACCAAAAATAATTTTTTAGTATCGTTTAATCGGTTAGATAAACTCACCTTCTCTTTTATATGTTACAGGTTTGGGAAGGGGTCACATGTTGAAAAGGACATGGTGTTACTCCGGGAGGGGAAGTCCCCAGGCACAATACCTTTGAAACCGAAATCAGTAAAAGGGAGAAACAAAGTTTAAAACCCGTTATTGCTTACAAGCAGTTGTCCTGAGTCTCTCTCCTGCTGCTACAAAAGCAAGCGAATGCTCCCCCCACCTTTTGGATCCAAATAAGCCCTCACTTGCCCAAGTAATTACCCATTGATATGGAGATGATACGTCTCTCCACCCCTTGGAAACACCTGTTGATAGGAGACGCACTAAAGCCAGGTGAGAGGTTCTGAAAAATATTGTAATTTTAGCCATACATGCCCACTCCCAGATTTAAACCACAACTGTACCTTTAGTTTTCTAAAACTAAACTTCAACTTCTTCAACTTAATTTTCTCCTTCTACCATTTTTATGTTCTTTCTCTCTTACTAGCCTTATTTACATTTAAATCTCCATCTATATTTTTTCTGATATAAGGTGTGAGATACAAATCTACATTTATGTTTCCCAAATATCTAATCCATTTTCACAAAACTATTTATGGATTTATCATTTTTTCACACTGATGTAGCTATTATTTTCCTGTTTTCTCAGTACAGATGATAGTTACCTAAAATAATGGCAGTATTAGCACTCAATTCTAGCTTACACTTCTTATTTCTTATTCATATTTTAATGATACCTCATATCTAACTGATGCCGGGGTTCTTGTTCACGAAGCCGAAGAATGAGCTTAGCAAACAGGCAAGGTAGGAGAGCAAGGTACAGGCTTTTATTTAAAAATAAAGTGATAGGACAGAGCTCCCAGCTCATGCCAGGAGGGAACAAGAGAGTCCGGTGTGCTGCGTCTGTCTAGGGGTTTTATAGGCAGATGAGGATTTTTCGAGAACATGAAAAAAAGGTTTAGGGGTGCAGACCTGCTAAGTGGTGTCTGAACACCCAGAATTAACTTAACACAAGGAATTTCTCACCCCATCTCTCTGGGATACTGGCGTCTTGGTCTAGGGGCATATCAAAAGGCGGCCTGCCCAGCCCCCAAGGTGGGCTTGAGGTATTGTCTGTTTGCTAAAGAGTAAGTTAAGAATCCTGCTTCCCAAACTTCCTGGATGTTAAAATGCCATCTTATCTTTAAGGTGGAATCTTTCTTGCCTTTTACTATGTTGTTTACAGCTGGGTCTGCATGCTAAATTAGTTGCCTAGTTTGTAAAATCACTTGATCATATTTGAAAGAGGAAAGACAGCACATAGGCCTGGGCCTTTTAGCATGCTAAAGTGAATCTTACAAGTGGTTAGCATAATAACAACATGGGGTACTCTTCTTTATCTGGGGAACACCCACTGATCTTACTGAAGAATGACCCTGGAGCTTAATGTTTAACACAGAGTTTTGGAAGGGGGTTTCCCTGCATGTAGTTACATTGCTCCGACTGCAAATATTCTGCCTTGCTTTTTCCGGAGGCCCTCCCCCTACTCTGACTACACCCACAGTCCCTGTCTCATAACAACCAGGTCTAAATACTGGTATACATAGTAATCTTGAGCCCAGTCTTGAAAGGAAGGTTCTAATGTTTCTCCATTAAACCTATTTACTGTGCATTTGCTCACTGTGGGTCTTTCCTCTTCACTCTTGTATTGATATCTTTTGATGAACAGATTTAAACAATATGATGAACAAACTTTCCATAAGGAGCAGGTAAATGTATACTCAATGGCTATAAAAAAACACTGTTTTCAAGAAGTACACATAATAATTACAAAAATCGACCACATCCTGGAAATTACAGAAAGTCTGAAAACATTGCAAATGACTGGAGCTATAGAGAGCATTTTCATTGGCTTCAGTAGAATTGGGTAAAAAAAATCAATAACAGAAATGATTAAAAAATTCCTAAATATTAGCAAATAAAACAACACTTCTAAATAACCTAAGGCCTTTTCTTGATATCACATTAGACATTAGAAAATGTTCAAAACTAGATGTTAATGAAATTGCAGCATATATGAATTTGTGAGAATCAAGTAAAACAGCACTTACAAGCAAATATGTATATTTATTATATAAATTGTATAATTGTATATATAGTTAGTATAATATATAATATATATATTTACATACATTTGATCTTGTTTGATTCTCAACAGCTGATTCTAGCTACAAAGCCATTTAAAATGTTACCAAGCCATTTAAAATTTGTGCTTCACTTTTATCACTTTAAAACAAAGAAACTATTTACCTCATAAATTGGTTAAGCAGACTGTAGAAGTTATCTATACAAACATGTTTTGTAAAGGACAATGTAAATGTAACAATTTAGATTGACATATAATTTGAGATACCCAAACTTCATATTCATTTTAATATTCAAAGAAGGAACAATAGTAAGTGTAAATTTAAATCCTTTACTATACCCTATAAGGTCTATTCAAGTGAATAGATGGTTAAAATGCTTTGTTTATCCCCTAAATATTATGAAAAAAGTACTTTATTGCCTAAAAGATCTATTACTTTAAGTGAAATCTTTATGAGCCCTAAAACGGATTTTGAGTTTTTTTCTGAATTTTATTTCTTAATTCTCAGTACCATGCTACTTACTGCTCTTGGCCCAGGAAAGTATACTAATGCTTTAAAAGCAGACTGGATGAATCAGTGATGGAAAAATAGTGACCACAAGCCATCTCAAGCTGAAAAAACAAGAGCCCATTATGCCTCTGTGAGATGAAACTTTGTGGAAAGAAGAATTTAGTGGGTCTGGGCTAAAGCAGTAAAAACATGATGGAAGTTGTTTAAGAGAAGCAAAACACAACTTTTTAAACTAGCACAAGGAAAATAAAGCAAAGGCATTTGATTTCATTAACAGAATTCAATTTTAAATCAAAGTAAAAATATAATTGCTATAATATAAAGGTGGTCAGTGGAGTTGACTCTAAGAAATTGGCTAGTGCTTTCAAACGGCTTTGACATTTTAGAGCTGTAATAATACTTATCTTGGATCAGGTAAAAATCATAAAGTTATCAAAATTCAAAGAAGGAAGTCAGGGTTTTGGGGGTCAGGAAGTTTGGGAGTCAATAGCTCACATACTTTCTTTTATTCATAAGAAATGAAATTCAGTCTTATTTTTCTTCCCATCTAATATAGCACTATGGCAACTTTGGCCAAGCAAGAAAGACAAACATTTGGGTTGCTTTGGGTCTTTGTCTTTATTTTTCTTCCTAAGAGCAGCCAGGCTTTCATTTTTCTATAATACTGGAAATCTTTCACTGTTTTTCTTTTCTACAATTTGTCTCTCTAAATTCTACTTCATTAAATTTTTTAAGTTGTTGGAAAAGCTCATTTCTTTGTTTACGTCCTAGGCAAATTTATGCTTTAATATATTTACTTTTGCATTATAAGTTATAGCTTTAACATTCTCTGACTCTAATCCTGGTTCTTATTTAAAAATTAAAATAATATTTTTCCACTTACTTTTTTTATATTATGTGATTGATTTTGATTTATATGTTTTCTTTCCTGTGATTTTTGTTTTATTCCAGTTTATTCCCATTATCTATAAAAATATTTTTTTGAAAAATGTACTTTCATTTTCATTCACATAACTCTTCAGGGAAAAAGCATTTTGTTTTGTTTTTCTTGAGGGTGTGGAAATATTTTAAAAATCTTATTTTCTAATCTTTATGCATGAATTACTCAATATCAATCTCTGTATGTGTCAGCGACCGTTGTCATCTGTGACATCATTTTGTGAGAGCTCCTCCATCTTCTATACTAACCACAAACCTGTACTCACCCTTCCTTTCTTCTCCTCCCCCCTCCTTTCTGCTAGAGCGTGAGAACAGAGAAATCAGGCAGTGAAAAAGTACCTGACCTTTACCAATGGAAAAACACCCGACGTACAGAAACCACAAGAGCAAGGAAGTTAACTCATTTAGCAATATATGTTAAGAACCATGTGGCACAAGAACAAAAGGACTCCATCTTGTTGTTTACTTCTTCTTGGCCACAGCTTCCCGCCAGTGACCACTATGCATGTGCACCACTCGGTGCAAGATTGAACTTTGCAGGTCGCCTCATTATCATAAAAGGCAACCAATCAGAGATTGCCACTTTTCCCTACGCCCACACCTCTAGTATATAGGTATTGTTCACTCTCTCAATAAACGAGACTTGATCAGAAAACTGTCTTGTCTCCGTGTCCTTTTTTCTCATCCCATTCCATAGGTGGTCGCGGCTCCCCCGGGGTCTCCCACGTCTTCTAAAGTCCTTGCTGGCGAGGACAGACTGGCGCCCAACGTGGGGCCCGAGGGTCGTAGCCCCCCAGCCTAGAAGAGAAAGTAGCCGCAGCTGCGCAAGATTCGCCGAGTTATCAGCTCGGGAGCCGCCCGATCGGTGACGACGAAACGGACGGCTAACGGGTGAGTCCATTCGGACGTTCTCTGAATTCGTAATGGGACAGGAACTGTCTAAGGAGGCACAGTTCTTAAAAGATATTCAACAGTGCCTCCGGGAGAGAGGGGCACATGTTAAAAAACAAGATCTCTTGAAGTTTTTTCAGTATATTCAGGAAGTCTGTCCCTGGTTTCCTCAAGAAGGAGTTATAGATCCTAAACGCTGGGACC
>JAQQAC010025234.1:14489323-14534065 GCA_029783875.1 Phataginus tricuspis | reverse complement strand
CTATGAGGCTGTCGGACCTGAAAAGGTCCCTATTCAAACCTTTTCCTACTGGAACATGATCAATGACATCTTCTCTCATGCCAAAAGTTTTCATCCCTCTGCAGCCCAGGCTGTTGTCTCCGCCACTGAATTTCTTTCTTCTACCCCTACTCCGCCTCGAACGCCCTCTAGACATACTGTTGTAGAAATCCCTCCGGAGGATCTTCCTCCCCCCTCCTCTTCTCCTCTTCCACCTCCGCCTTCTTCTCCCCCTTCGCCCGTTAACGTCCCTCTGAACGTCCTCCCATTTATCCCGCTCTCCCCATACAACCTCCTGCCTCAGTCCATACTAATGACGAACCTCTCCTTCCAAAAGACCCACCCGCTCATCACCCTTCAAATCTTCATAATAATTACCCCCCTCCTTATAATAACTACAGCCTCTCCTATCCCCTCCATTCTCATAAACCTCCACCTCTTTGCGCTCCTGTCATAGACCCCCAACTCCGTTCCTTAATTTCTCATTCACAAGCTGCACTCACTTCTGACATTAGAGACCTTAAAAACATGATACAGCTACAGACCGAGCGCAACGCCCTCTTTAAAGAACTCCAAGACCTTCAACTCTCGCTTGCCCAACCTATCAACTCTCTTAACCCTCCCCAACACTTCAACCCAGCTCCTTCCAACCCTCCTAAACCTCATAAAAAATTCTCAGCCCCTAAGCATAAAACCCCCTTTGTCTTTCCCGTCTGCACCCGCTCTGCAGATAACCCTGCCGCTGCCGACAGCTCATCTACCACAGCTGCCGCCGCGCCGTTAGATAATGAAAGTAACCATTCTCTCCGCCTGCGCTCCTCCTCCTCCGAGGATGAAGCGGAAGAGAACGCAAAAAATGATTCCTCCTCTGATAGTGAGGGCCACCCCCCTCCTCTTATCTTGCGGCGCCCTCGTTCGCTGCGTTTCAAACACCTTAAAGAATTACAACACGCGGTTTCCCAATACGGTCCTTCTGCCCCCTTCACTCTGTCGCTTTTAGATTCCATCTGTGACTCCCTTCATCCCACTCCGTCCACCTGGTTCCACTTAGTAAAAGCTGTTCTTTCTAGAGGAGATTATCTCCACTGGAAAACTGATTATGATGATCGTTGTCGCTCATTTATCAGCAGCTTGTCCTCTTCTCAAAAAAGAGCCGAGCGCTGGAACATTAATAAGCTTTTAGGTACTGAGCCTTATGCCGATCCCGAAAAACAAAAGCAATTCAGCCAGGCCATCTTAACCCAGGTACAGGCAGCAGCTTTAGCAGCCTGGAAAAACCTCCCTACTAAAAGTTCCACTTCTTCCCTATCTAAAATCAGGCAGGGAACACAAGAATCCTATACGGATTTTGTGGGCCGCCTAACTGAAGCCGCCGAGCGCATTTTCGGCCCCCAAGAAAGTGAAAGCCCATTCGTTCTCCAATTAGCATATGAAAATGCTAATCCTGCTTGTCAGGCAGCACTCCGCGGCAATCGCCGCGGGAAGTCCCTTACAGACTTCATCAAGCTTTGTTCAGGAATTGATTCGGCTTCACATGCCATTGGCATTGCAATTGGAGCAGCCTTATCCTCTAACAAACCCAATGTCTGTTTTAAATGTAAACAACCTGGGCATTGGGCCAGGAACTGCCCTATGATCACACAAGGACAAACCCAGACCACTCAAAACATAACTCCCAGCCCTGTTTTACCAGCTACTGTTTGCCCCAGGTGTCGCCGAGGCAAACATTGGGCTAATCAATGCAAATCCAAAACAGATATCAACGGACAACCCATCACTCAAGGTCCATCGTTTCCCCAGGCTTTATTACCTCACCAACAGCCTTCGGGAAACGAGCTATGGGGCCAGCCCTCGGCCCCTCCTCAACAACTACCTGCCCCGGGGGCATTAGGGCACAATCCTTACAGCGCGCCACCCCAGGGAGTGCAGGCCTGGACCTCGGTCCCTCCTCCCACACAATATTAACCCCTGAAGAAGGACCAACAATCATCCCCACAGGAATCCATGGGCCCCCTCCCCAGGGCATGTTTTTCCTTATTATTGGACGAGCTTCATCTACCCTCAAAGGTCTTATAGTTCATCCTACTCTAATAGACAGTGACTATACAGGAGAAATCAAACTTATTGTATCCTCCTCCTTAGGAGCTACTCTTCTGTCTGCAGGCACTCGCATTGCACAAGCTATTCCCCTACCTTTATCTTCTTCCACCTATCCTTCTCAGAGCAGTTACCGGGGAGCCTCCACCCCCGGTTCCTCAGATGTCTATTGGATGCAAAAAATTACTACTAATAGACCCACCCTCCAGCTTAAACTTGATGGAAAAACCTTTCAAGGTATTTTAGATACTGGAGCTGATGCTACAGTTTTATCCCAAACCCATTGGCCTCAATCATGGCCCTTACAGCCCTCATTAACCCATTTACAAGGCATTGGCCAGTCCAGCAATACTTTACAAAGTTCAAAATTTTTACAATGGGAAGATTCTGAGGGAAACAGTGGCCTAGTTCGCCCTTTCGTAGTCCCTGGACTCCCCGTTAATCTGTGGGGAAGAGACATTTTAGAACAATTAGATGTTGTCCTTTGCAGTGGTAATGAGTTTGCCTCCAGGCAACTGAAAAAACAGGGGTGGTCCCCTGGGTTAGGACTGGGAAAAAACTTACAAGGCGATCCCAGCACCATAACAGTCTCTCAAAAAACGGATAGGGCAGGTTTAGGATATCCCCAAGCCCCCCAAAATTTTTCTTAAGGGCTGTTGACACTCCTGCACCTTGGGCTGATGCTATCACTTGGAAAAGCGATGAGCCAGTCTGGGTTGATCAATGGCCCCTCTCTTCTCAAAAAGCCCAAGCTGCTTATCAGTTGGTGCAGGAACAACTAGAAGCAGGGCACATTGAACCCTCTACCTCCCCATGGAATACCCCCATCTTTGTTATTAAAAAGAAATCAGGCAAATGGAGGCTTTTACAAGATCTCAGAAAAGTGAATCAAACAATGCAAATTATGGGAGCCTTGCAACCAGGTATCCCCTCCCCAGTCGCCATCCCTGTTGATTTCCACAAAATTATCATTGACTTAAAAGATTGCTTTTTCTCCATACCCCTACACCCCCAAGACAAAAAAAGATTTGCCTTTAGCGTCCCTATTGTCAACTGTGTGGGCCCTATGCCCCGCTTCCAATGGAAGGTCCTCCCCCAAGGAATGGCTAATAGTCCTACACTCTGCCAAAAATTTGTAGCTCAAGTCATCAATCCTTTCCGCTTACAGCACCCTCATATTTACCTCATCCATTACATGGATGACATCCTTTTAGCTGGACCTAACCATTCTGAAGTCCTCTATCTATCACAATTAATTATAAAAGCCTTAAAGGATCAGGGACTTCAAGTGGCTCCTGATAAAATTCAGTTACAGCCCCCCCATACCTTTTTAGGCTTTGAACTATTTCCCTATAAGGTAAAAACACAGAAACTCTCCATTAGGACAGGACACTTACAAACTTTAAATGATTTCCAGAAGCTTTTAGGAGACATAAATTGGCTACGTCCTTACCTCCATATTACTACAGGAGACCTTAAACCTCTATTTGATATTTTAAAGGGGGATTCTGACCCCACGTCAAGCAGAAGCCTCACCCCTGAGGCTCAGGCTGCTATCGACAAAGTTTCCACAGCCATCCAACAACAAGGAGTTTCTTACTATGATCCCACAAAACCTTTGCTTCTAATATTGTTTCCTTCCATCTTTACTCCTACTGGAATTCTTTGGCAACAGGGACCTCTGTATTGGATACACCTCCCTGCCTCTCCCTCAAAAATCCTTACTACCTACCCTTCTCTTATGGCAGCCCTAATCATAGAAGGAAGAACAGCCACCCAAAAACTTTTTGGGAGAGACCCTTCATCCATTGTCACTCCCTATGCAGAGAAACAAATAGAATGGCTTATGCGAAATGACGACTCTTGGACAATAGCCTGCATTGGCTTTCTAGGAACATTCTCATGCCATCTTCCCTCCGATAAGCTACTTCAATTTTTGCAAAAAACACCACTTGTATTCCCTAAAGTAACTTCTTCTCAGCCTATTCCAAGTGCCTTGCTAGTCTTCACTGATGGCTCTTCCACAGGTCTTGCAGCCATCCATTCACCTAGAAACCAAAAAACTCTCCAGACACCTTTTAAGTCTGCACAGCTTGTAGAGCTGTACGCTGTCCTGCAAGTGTTCAAAGATCTTTCAGACCAAGCCTTTAATCTATACACTGACAGCTCTTACGTTGCCCAGTCTGTACCTCTTCTAGAAACTACTCCCTATATCAAGCCATCTACTAATGCATCTCCTTTATTCTGCAACATACAAAAGCTTATACTAACACGGAGACATCCCTTTTTTATAGGACACATAAGAGCTCATTCCAATTTGCCAGGACCCCTAACTGAAGGGAATAATACTGTTGACCAACTTACAAGATTAGTAGCCCATGTATCTACCTCTACCCCCCTCACCCAAGCACAAAAGGCCCATGAGTTACACCACCTAAATGCTCAAACCCTTCGTCTTCAATTTAAAATCACTAGAGAGCAAGCTAGAGCCATTGTAAAAAACTGTCATAATTGTGTCATGTTTCTCCCTGAGCCTCATTTAGGAGTCAATCCCAGGGGGCTTACCCCCGGAGAGCTATGGCAGATGGATGTCACTCACATCCTCTCCTTCGGTAGTCTAAAGCATGTTCATGTTACCATCGACACATTTAGTGGTTTTATCTTTGCCTCCCTCCAGAGCGGTGAAGCTGCCAAACATGTCATCTCTCATGTCCTCCAGTGCCTCACTGTGCTAGGAGTTCCTAAATGTATAAAAACAGACAATGGTCCTGGGTATACTGCTAAAAACTTCAAAGAGTTTTGCCTTTGCCTCCAAATAAAACACCTTACTGGCATCCCATACAATCCCCAAGGACAAGGGATTGTAGAGAGAGCTCATCAAAAGATTAAAAATCAAATTTCTAAACAAAAAGGATCATCCACAGAGCTCTCTAATTACTATAAAAATCCTAAAAATCTTCTCAATCATGCATTGTTCGTCCTCAACTTCTTATCAGTAGACGAGCAAGGCAAGTCTGCAGCAGACAGACTATGGCATCCGGCCACCAAGGATACTTATGCTCAGGTCCTATGGAAGGACCCCCTAACTAATCAGTGGCACGGACCCCATCCAGTACTCATATGGGGAAAAGGACACGCATGTGTCTATGATCAAGAGCATCAGTCAGCCAGATGGCTCCCAGAAAGACTAATAAAATGTGTTAACGACTTTTCATCCAGGGAAACCAAACCCTGAGATTTCCCTCCTTTTTTCCTTACAGAAAAATGCTGCTACAATTGCTTCTGCTCTGGTCTTACTGCTCATATTTCTGTCCAAACATTGTCTACTCACCATGATTTTTGTGTTCTAGTTCAATTAATCCCTAAGATTGACATCTACTCAGCAGACCAGTTCTTCCCTCTCCTAGGTGAAGACTCCAGCCGTCGGATCAAGAGAGAACCTATCGCTGCCGCCACCCTGGCCCTTATCATTGGCCTTGGTGCTGTGGGCACTGGAACAGGCATCGCCTCCCTTATTGTTTCTGACCAACAGTACAATAGGCTTACTGCAGCCATAGATGCAGATTTAACTGAGATTCAAAAAGACATTACAGCACTTATTGAGTCACTCCAGTCACTAGCTGAGGTAGTTCTCCAGAATAGACGAGGCTTAGATCTTCTCCTCCTCCAACAAGGAGGCCTTTGTGCAGCTCTCAAGGAGGAATGCTGCTTCTATGCAGATAAAACAGGCATAGTAGAAGACAGCATGAAAAGAGTCAAAGATAGCTTAGAGAAACGCAAAAAAGGAGAGAGAACAAAATGAAAGTTGGTATCAGAACTGGTTCTCCACCTCTCCCTTTCTAACCACCTTACTCCCCTCTATTCTTGGCCCCCTATTTGGACTCCTTCTGCTTATCTCATTCGGCCCTTGGGCCCTACGGAGGCTCACACAATTTGTAAAAGATCAAATAGATAGTCTGCGAACTAAACCCATCCAAGTCCACTATCATCGCTTGGACCTCACCGAGCGTGGACTTGATGACTACAATGGTTGCTGCCCAAACGACACCTCTGTCTTTTAACATGCTGGCCAAATAGCCAACGACAGGCAACACCTAGGCATGCCTTTTGCAGCCACAGAGGCAATACCTGGTGACCTAAGACAGGCATTGGTCTAGCTTGCACCCCTTATGTATAGAGGCTGGATAGTCAAAGACGGGTAAGATCTAGCAAGTACAGTAGCAACCTAAGACAGAGGCCAAGCCTTAGCTGCTTAGGTTCCTCCATGATGGGTAAGCATTGTACCCCTGCTAGACAACCTAAGACAGGCACAGCCTTCTATCATGGCAGCAGCCCCTGCCATAAATAAAAAGTAAGGGGGATGTATGTAGTATGACCATCCTCAAAATTTAATACAGTTATTATTAAGCTAATCAGATGTGAAAACTAAAGGAAACGAATCCTTGTGTTGTGATTAGTATATAAAAGGAGTATAGGACAGTAATAATGGTATTTACTTGTATTAAGATAAAGGTAATATTGGACCATGAGAATGATGATATGATTATGATTAAGTCTCTAATCACAAAAGCTCAGTACCTTGCCAAAACCAGCTAGTTATTGAGCAATACAATCAGAATATGAATCCACTTGTAGTGTCAGGTTTTGTGGTTGTCTTACTCTACCAGATTGCCTGTGGAAGAGTCAGAATATTAAACATCTGACTATTTTTTTCTTTGTTGTGTCATTCAGAGTTTTGCTGCTGGTATTTTGTTCATTTTTCTGTCTGTTTACTCTTTTTTATATTTTTAGTAATATGAGAAGTATAGTGAGTGAATAGTATTTTATAAGTTGGAAGGGTTTTTTTAATGTATTATGAATTTGTCAAATTAGCATATTGAGTGAAGCATAGTGATGGTGAGCCTTGGTTCAACTATAGACCGCAAGAGGAGTTAGAAAAGAGTTTATTACTCACAGGTTCTGTGAAAATACCCAGCACGCCTCAGGGGGTTACATGGAGAGGTGGAGGCAGAGCACAGACATAGGACAGAAACTTGGGGAAGACGCCCTTATTAGCGTCCACTGGGGGAGTGCTTTGGGGTTCCCAGGCTAAAGGCCTGTTGGTCTGTTCAAACCGAAACAGCTGGGTTTGTTAAGTAATCTTATCTAAGAGCACATAGATGAAGGCTCTGGGAGACATGAATCTGTCGATCCTAAGGCTGTTAGAGAAATCATATCGGGAACTTAACATTGGCTTGTGACTGTGAGCTGCTTTTTAGGACATGCTCTTTGCATGTCCTGCTTATGTCAATGTAAGGCAGACAAAATGGATGCCAAGGCAGCGATTCCATAAAGTAACTGAGCTAAACTCTGGACAGTACAGTATATGACAACATTTATGTTATGTATTTTGTGATATACATATATATATATATATATATATACAAACACACACACATATGTATATACATACATATATATGTGTGTATCTATATATACATATGAAAAGAAAAACAAAAATGTTTTACACCATAAAACCAGAATGTGTTAGTGTCTCTTGGAGGTGTGATTACAGGTAATTTTTGTTTTTTTTACTCATACTAAATTTTCTACAATATATACAAATACTTTTTATACATGTTATTTTTTGTAAACAACTATAGCAACTACTACAGTTGCCAAGGGGCCCTTAAATTACCTCTATTCAGTGAATACCATTTTCTTCCCAATCCAGGAACTGAGAATAATAGTTTAAAATGTAAAAGCAGACTTACATTTATTTATTTATTTATTTTCAAATTGATTTTTTTTCATTGAAGTATATTTGATATAAAATATTATATTGTTCCAGGTATACAATACAGTGATTTAACAGTTATCTTCATTATTGCATGCTCACCCCACTTATTCTAGTAACTATCTGCCAATATAGAAAAATGTTACAGAATTATTGACTGTATTTCTATGCTGCATTTTCATCCCTATGACTTAGATTATGATTGAGATTTGGTGCCTCTTTATCCCCTTCATTTGTTTAGTCTGCTCAGCCCAGCCCCTTTGTGGCCCCAGTTAGTTCTCAGTGTCTGTGAGTTTGTTTACTGCTGTTCTGTTGGTTTTGTTTTGTTTTGTTTGTAGACTCCACATAAAAGTTGAGAGTTTTTATCATGAATGGATGAAGAATTTTGTCATATGCTTTTTCAGCATCTATTGAGATGATCATGTAAATTTTATCCTTCCTGTTTTTTTAATTGATAAACAGTCTTATTTTAGTTTCAAATATACAACACAGTGGTTCAACAGTTATTCTTCCTGCTGCTAATGTGGTGTATCACATTGATTAATTTACAAATATCATACCATCCTTTCATCCTTGGAATAAATCACACTTGGTCATGATGGGTGATACTTTTGATGTATTTTTTTATTTGCTTTGCTAATATTTTGTTAGGGATTTTTACATCTATGTTCATCAGGGATATTTGTCTGTAATTTTGTTTTCTTGTCTTTCTGTGATTTTGGTATTGAGTATTGCTGGCCTCACAGAATGAGGTTGGAAGTATTTCCCCCTCTTATATTTTTTGGAGTACTTTAAGAAGGATGGGTATTACCTCTTCATTAAATGTTTGGTAGAATTCATGTGTGAAGCTATCTGGTCCTCAACTTTGTTATTGGGAGCTTTTTGATTACCAATTCAGTTTCTTTACTGGTATTTGATCTGTTTCTTCTTGGGTCAGTTTTGGAAAGTTGTACTTTTCTATGAATTTGTCCATTTCTTCTAGGTTGTCCAGTTTCTTAGCATACAATTTTTCATAGAATTGTCTTGTAAGTGAATTTCTGTGATGTCAGTTGCAATTTCTCCTCTTTTATTTATGATTGTGTTTGTTTATGTCCTCTCTATTTCTTGATAAGTCTGGCTAGGGGTTTGTCTCTTTTGATTTTTCTTCTTGAAGAACCAGCTCTTGGTTTCATTGTGTTTTTTTTCAATTTTTTTCTTATTCTCTATCTTATTTATTTCTGCTCTGCTCTTTATTGTGTCCCTCCTTCTACTAATTTTGGGCTTTGTTTGTTCCTCTTTTTCTGTTTCCTTTAGTTGTGAGGTTAGATTGTCTACTTGGGATTGTTCTTCTCTCTTGAGGTAGGCCTGCATTGCTCTTAGTACTTCCCTCTTAGAACTGCTTTTGTGGCACCCCCATATTTTGAACTGTTTTGTTGCTGTTTTAATTTGTCTCCATGTATCGTTTGATTTCCTCTTTGATTTGTTCCTTGATCCTTCTAAATGAGTATTTAGAAGCATGTTGTTTAGCCTCAATGTGGTTTTTTTTTTTTTTTGGTGTTCTTCAATTTTTAGTTTCGTACAATTGTGATCTGAAAAGAAGTTTGATACAATTTCAATTTTCTTGAATTTATTTAGGCATTTTATTGTGTCCTAATATATAATGTATTATGGAGAATGTACCCTATGCACTTGAGAAGAATGCTGCTTTTGGGTGGAATGTTCTGTATATATCTGTTAAGTACATTTGATCTCATGTGTCATTCCATGCCACTGTTTCCTTATTTATTTTTTTGTCTGGATGATCTATACATTGATGTGTGTGGGCGTGTTAAAATCCCCTAATATGATTGTGTTCCTGCCTAGTTCTCTCTTTAGATTTGTTAGTCATTCTTTATATATTTAGGTGCTCCTATATTGGGAACATAATTATGGTATTTATATGCACTTTTTGGACTAACCTCTTTATCATGCTGTAATGACCTTCTTTGTCTCTTGTTACTTTCTTTGTAGTGAAGCCTATTTTGTCCGATGTAAGTATTGCCACTCTTCCTTTTTTCCTCCCTTTTATTTGCATAAAATGCCTTGTCGCATCTCTTCACTCTCAATCTCTGGTCTTTAGGTCTGAAATGAGTCCTCTGTAGGCAGCATATAGCTGGTCCTCTTTCTTTATCCATTCAGCTACTCTTTGTCTTATGATTGGTGCATTTAGTCCATCTACATTTCAGGTCATTATTAATTGATGGGTATGTATTTATTGCCGTTTTATTATTTTCTGTTTGTTTTTGTAGTTCCTCTTTGTTCCTTTTTTTGTATCTTAAACTCCTCTTTTGATTTGATATTTTTCTTTAGTATTATGCTTGGATTCCTTTCGTTTTATTTTCTGTGTATCTGTTATGAGCTTTTGGTTTGTGGTTACCAGAAGTGCATATACAGTTTCCCTAATATATACAGTTTATATTAAGTTGATAGTTGCTTTATTTATTTATTTATTTATTTGGTATTATTAATGTGCAATTACATGAGCAACATTATGGTTACTAGACTCCCCCTATTATCAAGTCCCCACAACATACCCCTTACAGTCACTGTCCATCAGCATAGTAAGATGCTATAGAATCACTACTTGTCTTCTCTGTGTTATACTGCCTTCCCCTATCCCCCCCCCCGCTACATTATGTGTGCTAATTGTAATACCCCATTTTCCCCCTTATCCCTCCCTTCCCACCCATCTTGCCCAGTTCCTTTCCCTTTGGTAACTGTTAGTCCATTCTTGGGTTCTGTGAGTCTGCTGCTGTTTTGTTCCTTCAGTTTTTACTTTGTTCTTTTACTCCACAGATGAGTGAAATCATTTGATACTTATCTTTCTCTGCCGGGCTTATTTCACTGAGCATAATACCCTCTAGCTCCATCCATGTTGTTGCAAATGGAAAGATTTGTTTTCTTCTTATGGCTGAATAACATTCCATTTTGTATATATACCACATCTTCTTTATCTATTCATCTATTGATGGACACTTCCATTTCTTGGTTGCTTCCTTTTCTTGGCTATTATAAATAGTGCTGCAATAATCATAGGGGTGCTTATGTCTTTTTCAAACTGGGCTGCTGCATTCTTAGAGTAAATTCCAAGAAGTGGAATTCCTGGGTTAAATGGTATTTCTATTTTTAGTATTTTGAGGAACCTCCATACTGCTTTCCACAGTGGGTGAACTAATTTACATTCCCACCAGCAGTGTAGGAGGGTTCCCCTTTCTCCACATCCTCGCCAACATTTGTTGTTGTTTGTCTTTTGGATGTTGGGCATCCTCACTGGTGTGAGGTTATATCTCATTGTGGTTTTAATTTGCATTTCTCTGATGATTAGGGATGTGGAGCATCTTTTCATGCGACTGTTGGCCATCTGAATTTCTTCTTTGGAGAAGTGTCTGTTCAGCTCCTCTGCCCATTTCTAATTGGCCTATTTGCTTTTTGTTTGTTGAGGTGCGTGAGCTCTTTATATAATTTGGATGCAGTCCCTTATCAGATATGTCATTTATGAATATATTCTTCTATACTGTAGGATGTCTTTTTGTTCTATTGATGGTGTCCTTTGCTGTACCGAAGCTTTTTAGTTTGATATAGTCCCACTTGTTCATTTTTGCTTTTGTTTCCCTTGCCCGGGGAGATATGTTCATAAAGAAGTTGCTCATGTTTATATCCAAGAGATTTTTGCCTGTTTTTTTCTAAGATTTTTATGGTTTCATGACTTACTTTCAGGTCTTTGATCCATTTTGAGTTTACTTTTCTGTATGGTTAGACAATAATCCAGTTTCATTCTCTTGCTTGTAGCTATCTAGTTTTCCCAACACCAGGTATTGAAGTATACCCATGTATAGTCATGATTCCTTTATCATATTTTAACTGCCCATATATGCATGGGTTTATATCTGGGCTCTTTATTCTGCTGCAGTGATCTATGGGTCTGTTCTTGTGTCAGTATGAAATTGTTTTGATTACTGTAGCTTTGTAGTAGAGCTTGAAGTCAGGGAGCATAATCCCCTCAGCTTTGTTCTTCTTTCTCAGGATTGCTTTGGCTATTGGGGGTCTTTTGTGGTTCCATATGAATTTTAGAACTATTTGTTCTAGTTCATTGAAGAATGCTGTTGGAATTTTTATAAGGATTGAATTGAATCTATAAATTGCTTTGGGCAGGATGGCCATTTTCATAATATTAATTCTTCCTATCCATGAGCATGGGCTAGATATCTATTTATTTGTGTCTTCTTAAATTTCTTTCATGAGTTTTAATTTCTTTCATCTCCTTGGTTAGGCGTATATTCCTACACATTTTGTTCTTTTTCATGCAATTGTAAGTGGAATTGTTTTCCTGATTTCTCTTTCTGCTAGTTCATCATTAGTATATAGGAATACAACAGATTTCTGTACATTAATTTTGTATTCTGAAACTTTGCTAAACCTGTTACTGGTTGTAACAGCTTTTTGGTGGAGTCTTCAGGGTTTTCTATGTATAATATCATGTCATCTGCAAACAGTGACCATTTAACTTTTTCTTTACCAGTATGGATGCCTGTTACCTCTTTGTGTTGTCTGATTGCTGTGGCTAGGACCTCCAGTACTATGTTGGATAAAAGTGGCAAGAGTAGACATCCTTGTCTTTTTTTGATCACAGAGAAAAAATTTTCAGCTTTTTGCAGATCTGTATATTAGCTGTTGATTTGTTGCATATGGCCTTTGTTTTGTTGAGGTACTTGCCCTCCATACCCATTTTGTTGAGATTTTTTATCATGAAGGGATGTTGAATTTTGTCAAATACTTTTTCAGCATCTATTAAGATGATCATGTGGTTTTTATCCTCATTTTTGTTGATGTGGTGTATGACATTAATGGATTTTTGAATATTGTACAATCCTTGAATCCATGGAATAAATCCCAGTTGGTCATGATGGATGATATTTTTGATGTATTTTTGAATTTTGTTTGTTAATATTTTGTTGAGGATTTTTGCATGTATGTTCAGCAGGGATATTGGTCTATAATGTTTTTTTTCTGTTAGTATTAGATTGATGCTGGCCTTATAGAATGAGTTTGGAAGTATACCCTCCTCTTCTACTTTTGGAATACTTTATGAAGGATGGGTGTTCGCTTTTCTTTAAATGTTTGGTAGAATTCAGCTGTGGAGCCATGAAGAACTTGCCTTTTGTTTAATGGGGCATTTTTTGATTACCAGTTCAACTTCATTGCTGATAAGTGGTCTGTTCAGATTTTTGGTTTCTTCCTGGGTCATCCTGCAAGGTTGTATTTTTGTAGGAATTTGTCCATTTCTTCTAAGTTGTCCAATTTATTGGCATGTAATTTTTCATAGTATTCTCTAATAATTCTTTGTATTTTTGTGGTATCTATTGTGACTACTAATTTTTTGTTTCTGATTTTGTTTATTTATGTACTCTCTTTTTCTCTTGATAAGTCTGGCTCAGAGTTTGTCTATTTTGTTAATTTTCTCAAATAACCAGCTCCTGGTTTTATTAATTTTGTCTATTGTTTTGTTCTTCTCTATTTCATTTATTTCTGCTCAACTCTTTATTATACCCTCCTTCTACTGCTTTGGGTTTCATTTTTTCTTATTTTTCTAGTTTCTTTAATTGTGAGTTTAAACTTTTTATTTGGGATTGTTCTTGTTTCTTGAGGTAAGCCTGTATTGCTATGCACATCCCTCTTAGAACCACTTTTGCTGCACCCCACAAATTTTGGAGTGTTGTATTTTTGTTCATTTGTCTCCATGTATTGCTTGATTTCTGTTATAATTTGTTCATTGATCCACTGACTATTTAGAAGCATGTTATTTAGCCTCCATGTGGCTTTTTTTGTTTTATTTGTATAATTTATTTCTAGTTTCATATCATTGTGGTCAGAGAAGTTGCTTTATACAATTTCAATCTTTTGGAGGCTCTTTTGTGTCCTAGTATTTGATCTATTCTGGAGAATGTTCCGTGTATACTTGAGATAAGTGTGTATCTTGCTGCTTTTGGGTGGAGTATTCTGTAAATACGTGTGAAGTCCATCTCATCTAATGTATTGTTCTATGCCTCTGTTTCCTTATTTATTTTCTGGCAGGTTGATATATTGATGTGAGTGGTGTGTTAGTCTCCTAAAATGAACGTGTTGCAGCCTGTTTATTTCCCCCTTTAATTCTGTTAATATTTGTTATATATATATATATATATAAATGCTCCTATGTTGTGTGCATAGATATTTATAATGGTTATATCCTCTTGTTGGAATGACCCCATTATTATTATGTAATGTCCTTTTTTGTCTCGTTACTTTCTTTGTTTTGAAATCTATTTTGTCTTATATTAGTACGTCTAATCCTGCTTTTTTCTTGCTGTCTTTGCATGAAATATATTTTTCTATCCGTTCATTTTTAGTCTGTGTATGTCTTTGGGTCTGAAGTAAGTTTCTTGTAGACAGCTTATAGATGGGTCTTGTTTCTTTATCCATTATGCTATGCTGTATCTTCTGATTGGTGCATTCTATCCATTTACCTTCAAGGTAATTATTGATAGGTATGTACTTTTGCCATTTTATTAATTGTTTTCTTTATTTTTAAATAGTTCTTCTCTTCCTCTCATATTCCTTTCTTCTTATTTGACAGTTTTTTTTAGTGTTGTGATTGGATATCTCTCTTTTAATTTTTTGTGTATTTATTATAGACTTTAGGTTTGTGTTTACAATAATGTTCAAAGGTAGTTTTCTAACTATATAACAGTCTATATTGAGTTGTTGATTGCTCTATTTCAAACACAATCTAATTATTTTCCAAATAAATCAATCAAGCACAATTAGCTTCCCCATCTATAAACTTTTCAACTTCCATTCTTTCTTCAGTTTACTCTTATTAATGGGCATGGATTTAAGTACTTCAAACTGTGATACAGACTCTGATTCTTCTCCCATGTGGAATGAGTTAATCTGTCATATTAGTGCTTGTTACTATAATCATTCAAACTACTCGTTATGCCTCTGCATGTGGCATTTAGTTATACCAAAGATTTCAACATATAGGAAGTAGGGTCCAAGAGAGAAAATACAATCTTCATTTCACTTGTTCTGACCTTATTGAGATATAATTGATGTATAACATTGTGTAAGTTTAAAGTATACATGATTTCATAATATATATATTGCAAAATGATTACCTTGAAAAGGTGAGTTAACATATCCATCACTTCCCATAATACTCTCTTACGAACTTTCAAGTATATAATATAGTATAGTCATCACACTGAACATCAGATCCTCAGAACTGATTCATGTTATACCTGGAAGTTTGTACGTTTAATCACATCTTCCCATTTCCTCCACCCCTAAGTCCCTACCAACCACCAGCCTACTCTGTTTCTGTGAGTTTGGCTTTTTTCTTAGATTCTACATGTAAGTGATATCATAGAGCATTTGTCTTTCTCTGTCTGACTTATCTCATTTAGCGTAATGTCCTCAAGGTCCACCCATGTTGTTGCAAATGGCATGATTTCCTTTCTTTAATGACTGAAAATATTCCATTGGGTATATGTGCATGTATATATATGCCAGATTTTCTTATCCATTCATCTGTCAATGGAGAGATTGTTTCAATTTCTTGGCTATTGTGAATAATGCTGCAGTGAACATTGGAGTGCATACATCTCTTGAAGATAGCAGTTTCATTTCCTTCAGATATATACCCAGAAATGGGATTGCTAGATTATAGATTATTTTATTTTTTGAGGAGACTCCATGCTGTTTTCCAGGATGGTTGTACCAATTTATACTCCTACCAACAGTGCATTAGAGTTGCCTTATCTCCATATCCCCACCAACATGTGCATTAGAGTTGCCTTATCTCCATGTTCTTGATAGCAGCCATTCTAACTGTTCTGAGGTGATACCTTATTGTGGTTTTGATTGGCATTTCCTATGATAAGAGATGTTGAGCATCTTCTGATGTATATATGGCTACTTGTGTGTGTTCTGTGGAAAAATACCTATTCAGGTCTTCTGCCCATTTTTTAATCAAATTATTTGTGTACTTTTTGTTATTGAGTTGTATGAGTTCCTTATATATTTTTTGCCCTTTCTGATATATGGTTTGCAAATATATTCTTCCATTTTATAGGTTGCTGCTTCATTCTGTAGATTGTTTCTTTTGCTGTGCAGAAGATTTTAGTTTGATATTCCCACTTGTTTATTTTTGTTGTTGTTAATTGCAGTTTTGATGCCATATCCAAAAAAATCATTGCGAAGACCAATATCAGAATCTTTTCTCCTATTTTTTCTTATAGGTATTTTACATTTTTGGGTCCTATATTAAAATCTTTGATCCATTTCAAGTTAACTTTAATGAGCAGTGAAACAGGAGCTAATTTTATAATTTTGTGTAAACATCCAGTCTTCCCCACACCATTTATTGAAAAGGCTATTAAGCTTCATTTCAAAGTGGTCATGGTTAACCCAGGAGACCAGGAGCTCAGGAGACAGCATAAAAGGAGGTAGACTTTTCTGCCTTCGACTCCTGCCAAGCCTCCATTATAATCCCATTCTTGGGGGCTTACAAACAAGCAGTGTTGCAGTTTATGGTTTCCTTGAAGATTTAGTATGTCCGTTTATTTTATCATAAAGCTATGCTTACATATCATTATTAGACTTACACTGAATTCAGGAGGGAGGGGCTTAGCTGTGGAGAAAGAACCTAATGATCTGTAGAATCGATATTAACAAACTAAACTGGACTTTGTTAACTACCTATTAAAACAAAACTAGTTATAATGAATTTCTCTTTGTGTAAGTAGAAGTTTACATACAATGGATACCATGCTGATAGTGAAGGATAGGCCTTTTGAGACAGTTTCTCAGAATGTTGATTCCTTTTTGCCATAGCCATTTGTTCTCATCTTTTCTGCCCTTGACTGACATGCAGAGGGAGATGGCTAATATTAGTGTCCACAGGGAACTCACTGGACCCTGTGTTAGCTCACTCTCCATGTGTTAGCTAAGTAGATTTCCCTAAAGGCAGTAACATTCTCATCTTTTAAAGAATCTGGGACTTGTGGGTAGGTAAAGTAATAAAATATTGCTGGGATAAGCCAATCAACCATATCTTGGTTATATACCTCTAGATAATGATGTCGCACTGATGATAAGCCCTCATTTGTTCAGACCACTCAATACATAGAATGACACAGTGCAATATAAAGGTAAGACCTGCCTTCAATTTCATGAAGCAGAGCTGTCTGGAGAACAGCTGAGGTACTCATGATAAAAATATCTGGTTGTCCTTTAGAACAACTGATATTTGCCCCCAGAACTTTATTTACCAGACCAGGCTTCTTTGAACCCCATCTCTGTCCAAAGCTGTAGCCTTGCAGTCACATAGGAAAACATCTCCATCAACCTGTCTGTACTTTTTGTACAAGCTTGTCTGTGCTGTAATTTGACTCCAGTATGTGCAAGACTATCCTCTGTTCAAGACTTCTAAGGCAGATCCAACTGGATGGCTGGGGACTGTAAGTATGGATCAAGGCAAGGTTAATCATAGTCTTGCTTGCAAATTGGATGATGTGGTAGGCAGAATAATTGCTTCTCTACCCCAAAAATGACCACATCCAAATCTCCCAAACTTGTGAATATGATATATTTGGCAAAGGGACTTTGCAAATGTCATTAAATTAAGGGTCTTACCATTGGGAGTTTATCCAGGATTATTCAGGTAGGACTAATATAATCACCAGGGTCCTTATAAGTGAAAGAGAGAGGTTGGAGTGTCCGAATGAGAGTGATTTCAATTGCTATGCCACTGACTTTGAAGATGCATTTAGTCTCAAACTAAGGAATGTAGGAGACTCCTAGAAGCTGGAAAAGGCAAGAAAAAAGGAGTTTCTTTAAACCAGCTAATAGGCTATATCAAAATGTATTCCAAATAGCATATTTAACATTGCCATTTTTAAGATATTTTCATTAAAGTAAAAAATATGAAAAAGATGTTTTTCTAGTTCTAGTTATTCTACCTCTTCATGGAATCAATATTGTATCAAATATTTACAGCAAGGTTTAAAAACCACAGACACTTATTTTCAATGATGCTTTGGAGGTCTAAATCTTGCAAATAAGAATAAGAATGAGAATTAGGAAATTTTGCAAGGAATGAAAAAATATGTGCACAGAGAATCTTAGGAAGAATGTGAAGTATTACAAAATGTAAGATAATTCAGCAAGGTGGCTAAATAAAAAGTCAAAATTAACACATGAAATAATTTCATCTCTATATACCTCTTCAAAATTATAAAAATATAATAGGAAATGAATCCATTTGCAAAGAAAGGGGTATCTACATGGTCAATATAAAAATGTATTTACTTTCCAGCATATACAAATACTAACTTAATGCAGATTAAAGGCCTAAATGTAAAATCAACTTTTAAACCATTAGAAGAGGAGGGTATTTTAATAATGTTTCACTGGTGAAGGAGTTTTTGATGGGGCACAAAAAAGCAAAGACCTGGGGCATGGGCGGTGGGTGGGCGGCGGCGAGGGCTGGGGCAGCATGCAGGACTAGGACGGGTCGGCCTGCGGCCGGTATGAGCCTCCGGCAAGTCCGCGCCACCTCCTGCCACCCGTTCAGCTCACGCTGCCCGCCGGGTTCCGAGGGCGCGGCGGGCGCTCAGCGCCCCAGCGCCTGGTCCTCCCGCCGCCACTGCCGCCAGACAGCCCGACCCGTGGCACCCGGGTCAGAGCCCCTCGGCCCGGGAGCTCCGTGTGGCCGTGGAAGGTCCCGCTCTGCGGCAGGCCTCCCTCCACTGCAGCCCTTACAAGGATCTGCCAAAGTTTAGATTCTCGCCAAAAGTATTTCTTCCTGACTGGTTCTTGTTTGAGGAATGTTTTCAAAGGGTTCACAGCTTGGAAAGGGGTAGTAAAACCGCTCAACTAGTATGTTTCTGGTCTTAGCCCCTCTCCAAGAGAGTCAAGGCTCTCTTTCCCTGTGGGCACGAGGAGAGGCACCGCCCATCCCGCGTGGTCCCAGCCCCGGTCACTGGGCGGCTTCCAGGCAGAGGTGACCGCGGCTGCGCGCCCGGCTGTGTCCACAGAGTGGGTCCTGGCATCTCAGCTAGGTTCGGTGCAGAAGAGATCTTAATTTGCCGTTGCAATTTCCTCCCAGTTTGGAAAATTGTGCTCAAAAATTTTTTCAGAAGCCATCACTGCCCAGTCCTTCAGGGAGGATAGTGAATCTAGTTCACACACACCATTTTTTCTTGATTTTTATATGCTATATATATTTCAATTAGGTCAAGATAAAATTAAGAATTAATTTAATCTAAACTTGATTCCTCGCCAGTAAAATGTGGTTGGACTAGAATACATCTTAAATCCCTATCTAATGGTGCCTCTATACTTGGATGTGTTTGGTGAGAGGAGTGTACTTTATTTATGCTCTCTCTTCGCCATCTTCACCCTGGGTCTGCTTTGAACAACAACAAAAAAGGCTTCCCCAGATTTGAAACATTTATCTTTCTCTTCCTATCTGATCCCTCCAGAATTTAAAAACTCGCGGTGACTGTTTTCATATTTTACGGCAGTATTTTTATTTGCTTAAGTGCAATAAGAATCTGCTTTCCTTGTAAGAGGACCAATTAAAAATACTGGTTATATTACCAAGGCTTTGACTGGAATGTCATTCCTGAGAGACATGTATGTAAACTCAGATATGAACAGACAGCTTTAAGGAACTAAGGTTGACTTTATGGAGCCAACAAAGCCCTCTGGAAGAACCGGCCTGGTACCTTGCTTACAGGGTTCCCAGCAGCCTTCCAGGTGAGTAAGGAAGGTCACTTACAGGCAGGTGCAGGAACCTCAGAATGTCTTGGGGACCTTGAGAAGAGAGGAATTCACCCAAATCTACAGGTACTGCAGGCAAAACTTGATGGCAAGTCTGGCTTGGCTTTCTGGCCTTGAGAGGCCTTTAAAAGTCCAATCTGAAATTTCTTATAAAAAGTTCCAGCAAAGCACATTTAAAAGAGCCTATGTAACCAACTGCTCTTCTTGCTGCACTTATGCAAATAAGCCAAGTGTTAATTATTTTCTTAATCTGATTACTTCTAATAAAAATGAGGGTGATTTTAGAGAAAAGTATTGTTCCTTAGCAGCCGCTAGGGTCTCTATCTGTAGAGGGGGAAATGAGACAGGGACCGTGGGTGTAGTCAGAGTAGGGTGAGGGCCTCCAGAAAAAGCAAGGCAGGATATTTACAGTCAGAGCAATGTGACTACATGCAAGGAAACCCCCTACCAAAGCTCCGTGTTAAACATTAAGCTCTAGGGTCATTCTTCAGTGAGATCAGTTAATATTCCCCAGATAAAGGGAAGTATCTCACCATAGTCCATGTTTTTATTATGCTAATCATTTATAATCATGTGTAAGATTCACTTTAGCATGCTAAAAATGACTTAATGTTTCATCAAGGACAAACATCCTAAGACCACTTTCAACAAGTCCACACCCCTAAGCCCTTTATCAGTTTCCAAAAATCCTCAACTGCCTATAAATCCCCTAGACGACACACCACCCTGGGCTCTCTTGTCCCCTCCTGGTGTGATCCAGGAGCTCTGTCCTCTCACTTTATCTCTACATAAAAGCCTCTCCCTGGCTCTCCTGCAAAAAAAAGAAAACCTTCCCCACTCAAATTTTCATGACCTGAAATTCCTTCCCCTAGCCTGTATATTTACAGCTCACCAAATTTGTGGGATGGGTGAAAGTAGTGCTTAGAGGGAAATTTATAGCATTGAGTGCATATATTAGAAAAGAAGAAAGATCTAAAAATCAATCACCGAAGTTTCCATTTTAGGAAATGAGAAAAGGTTAAAGCCAAAGTAAGCAGATGAGAAGAAATAAAAATTAGAGCAGTATCAATGAAACTGAGATCAGGGAATCAACAGAGAAAACCAGCAAAACCAAAAACTGGCTCTTGGAAAAGATGAGTAAGCCTCTAGCCAGGCTAATTCAAGAAAAAAAAAGAGGATACAAATTACTAATATCAGAAATTAAATAGGGGACATCACTGAAGATGCCGTGGACAGTAAGAGGATAATAAATATCATGAACAACTCTATGCCCACATATTTGATAACCAAGATGAAAGGACCAATTCCTTAAAGACACAATCTGCCAAAACACATGAGAAGAAACAGACAATCTGAAGAGGCCTACATCTATTAAAGAAATTAAATCAATAACTAATAACCTTTAAAAACAGAAAACATCAGGCAACATAGCATTATTGGTAAATTCTAGGAAACATTCAAGGAAGAAATTATATCTATTTTCTACAATCTCTTTTAGAGTATAGAAACAGAGAGAATACTTCCTAACTCATTTTGAGACCAGCCAAAACAAGACAAAGACATCACAAGAAAACAAAACAGGAGACCAATATTCCTCATGAACATAGATACAAAAATCCCCAACAAAATATTAGCAAATCAAGTCCAAAAAATTTTAAAATTATACACCATGACCCAGTGGGATTATCCTAGGTCTGCAAGGCTGGCTCAACATCCAAACATTAACTAATGAAATCCATCATATCAACAGGCCAAAAAAGAAAAGTCACATGATCATATCATAGATGCAAAAAAACCATTTAACAACATGCAATATCTATTCATGATAAAAACTCTTAGCAAACCAGGAATAGAGAGGAACTTCCTCAACTTGATAAAGAACATCTATAAAAAATCTACAATTAACATCACACTTAATGGTGAAAAACTGAAAGCTTTCCTACTAAGATCAGGAACAAGAAAAGGATTTCCCCACTCACCACTACTTTTCAACATCCTACTGGATGTCCTAGGTAAGCTATAAGACAAGGAAATAAAAGGTTGGTAATAAAGAAATAAAACTGTCTTTGTTCATGGATGTATGATCTATATAGAAAATCCTAAAAAAAAAAGTAAAGACTTTTTATAGAGGAAAATAATAGTAAGTTTAATTTTAAATTTCAATAAAAAATACCAAGAAATTTGTGAGAACAAAATGACAAGCATATTTAAAAAATAAGCAAAGAATATGATGGGTAATTAACTGGAAAAGAAGCACAAATGGCCAACACACATATAAAAGGATATTTCATGTCATAAGTCATCAGAAAATTGCAAAGTAATTCCATGAGATACTCTTTCATCACCACTAGTCTGTCATAGAGAGATAGATAGATAGATATAACAATATCAAGCTATAAAAATTTGGATAAATCCTAGTATTGATGCACCTTTGCAATAAAATTCTAAATTATTTTTATAGTAATTAAATATGTCAATCAAGTAAATAGAAGATTTTTTTACAATGGTATTCCAATAAAGGAATATGAAGTTGTAGAATGTATATCAGGAATTATTGTATTCCTTATTCCTTTTGCTGTGTGAAAATGAATGCACAAATAACAATGCCTTAAGAGACAGAAGTTTGACTTATCTCACATAATAGAAATTGATAAACAAATGTTTCTGGGTTTGGTATATCTAGCTCATCAGTGAGATCAAGGGCCCATCACTTTCTGTATTTTTGTTCTACTGTCCACATCATGCATGTTTTTCATTCTCATGTGTTTTCTCATAGAAAAATAGATGTGCCAATGTTCTAAGGATCACAACCACCCAAAGAATAAAGAATCAAAGAAATGTAGCTAAGAGACTAATCCTCTTTAGACTTATTATTTTTATCCAGGAAGAAAGGTTTCTCCACAAGCCCCACAGCAAATCTCACGATTCATTGGGCAGAACCCAGTTGGGACAGCCAGGAAATAAGTATCCTAGCACTGGAGAAAGGCAGTGATGGGATAATTACTCTATGGACAGCTCACCCACAGTATCTTCTTGTAGTACAGAGTAGAGATAAATTACCCATGTTGATTGCTGGAACTAATGAAATTAACTAGTCATTTAAAAATCTCCATTTCTTTGCCAGTGTATTTCTTTTAATATTGAATATTCTTAACAGATTTTAATAAGTTTATAGACTCATGCCTATGAATTTTAGTCTTGTCTAGAATGCCCCTGCCCCCAAATTCACTATGTCTGAATAAAGTAATACAACATCCCAAGACAATCATATATGCTTTACTCTGATGGTCAGTGAATAAATATACAAAATTTAAAACATAAGTTTAATTTATGTTATATTTTTGCTTCCTAGATTAATAATATTAAAAATCAACATGTTTATAAATGCTTCCACACCATCTTCAGTGTAATTAAATTACATGCATTTCAGTTAGGTAGTTTAATTCTATTTTGTGTACCAGTATTTTAAGTATTCTTAAAACTAAATATGAAGGAAAGATAAGCAATTGAATTAAGGATAGAAATAGAAGACCACATTGTTAATCAATGAAGATAGTTTGAATAACTATGATCATCCAAGAAATACAATAAAAACAGATTGAAACATCATTTTAAATTACAGGATTGTGATCTTTGCATTATTATATAAAGTAGTTTAGTAATTTTCTTAATATTTTTTCCTTTTGTTAACTTAGCCTTAAAGACCAACCACAGAACTTACTAGGAACTTCTGAGCTAGTTTTGAAACATTTCTATATTTAATTATCTCCAAAATATAGAGATCACTGAGGGGAAGATTTTATAAAAATTTGGGGAGCTGCCATAGCTACATATAGAGAATGGAAATTATTAAATTATTCTAAACATTTGGCCAATTCAACCTATTCTCCTTTAACTCTTTGTAGGTATGTTTATTTATACTAAACTTGAATGGCTTAGGGTTTACCTGGGATTCCCCCCTATGGAAATTCAGCTTGCCTATTGAACTATATTTCCTTTGCAACCAATTCTTTAAGACACAGAAATAACGAGAATTAAAAATGTATGTAAAAATGATTGTAAATGACTTTTAATCATTAAATATACACAAAATTAATAGTATCTGTAGATGTGTTTATAGGGCAGAATCTTCTGTGTATATTAACTGATTAGCTTCATCTATAATTCTACAGCTTTCCATGTTTCAATAAAGAGAACCAGGGTCAATCAGGGCTCCACTGTGACTTTTGTGGATCCAAGGTACTTTTGCCTTCCATGGCCCTAAAACACTTCCTTATATTCTTCTAATTTTAAACTAATTCAAGCATTTGTGGGTCCCTAAAAGTAGTGAGTACCCTAAGGCACTATGCCTAAAGAAGAAGTTGCCCTACATCAATAAGAAAATCATCTTTGTTGAAATAATTTCTATTTTAAGAGGAAGGATTAAAATTAGAGGCAACATAGAAGTTACACCAAAACTTGATCTTAGCAAAAATTTCAATTTTCAAAATATTTCCCAAAAATTAATTTAAAAAAGTGGCAAAACTGACTGATGAAATCCATTCATTCTATATAACATATGATGGCACAAGAAAACAGAAAATATGGAGGCATGAAAGTGTGGCATTGTGTGCTATGTACAAATATTCATCAAGGAGATATTTTGATTTTAAATAATAAATATATCTATACTTATTTTAAGAAATTTCTATAGTTAGCCAATAAAAAAATAAATGTGGATTTTATATATTCCACTAGAGAATAGTTATGTATGCTATGAAATTTTCACCTTTAGTAAGATATGCATATTAGAAAAAGACAGAGCCAAATTCTCATTCTTGTGGAAAAAACAAATGAACATATATGGCTTAAATAAAACATAAGTTAAGAAATTCTGAAGGAGGGGAAAAAAATGACAGAGTAGAAGTCCCTACCTAGGAAGCAACTCATCAAATATAACTAACCCTGAAAATGACCTTAAGTCTTCAGAACAGACCCTTACACCTGAGAGAACAGGAGGAGAGTAAAGGGGTGGAGCCATACCAATTGGGACCCCAGTCCTTCCCCCAGCCCAGCCCACAAGCTGGAGGAAGAAGAACAGAGCAAGGAGGGGATAGGTGCTCAGCAACTACACACACCTGGACCTGCAGATCTGCTCCAAGAACATGAGTCCACCTTTCATCGGGCTTTGGTGATTAATGGGACTGGACACTAGGGAGAGATGGAGCACTCTGGAGGCTGAGGGTCCTGCCATTTGTGGAGGACAGATCCTACTGAGATCCAAAACAGGTGACAGTTTGAAAGATTTATCAACAATAGGAAGGGTGCCAGAGGGGCAAGGGTTGGATGGAGCTCTCTCCACAGGAGAAAGGGAAGGTAGATGATGTTTTTCCAGCCCTTCCTCAGCCTAACTGGTTGCATATTCATGGGTACCAGTGCTCCATGCCAGACACTGGCAGCTCAGGCCCAAGGCACTTCCCTGTGCACCAGCCCACCAACCACTGGGTCTGCCCAGCAGTGTCAGACTTTGCTGCCTGGCAGGCAGAGGGAGGTTTTCCCAGCTTTCTCAGCCCTGACTCAGCCCAACTAGGATAGTGCCTGCAGGCGCCAGCTCCAAGTACTCCCTCCTTGCATTGGCCCAGCCCTGTGGGGCACTTGGCTACACATCCTCTCCTCCCAGCCCATCTCCCCAGAAGCACCACCAACACTACAGGGCAGGCAAACCCACCCACGGTGATCCCAGCAGAAGCACCACTGCTCAGTACACAAAGGACTGGCTAAGGTGAACTGCTGTCCACAGACAGAAATAGGCCACTGCTGACAGACAGAAAGGCAGCCCCATGCACAGCCCATCAACAGCACCTGGGGCTCCACCACAAAGGGAAACCAGGCACCAGAGAGGAAAGAGTCTTGAGCTTCTGGGCACCACAGGACACCTTCTTCAAAAGGAAATTACTCTCCAGAACAGGAAGTATAGTAGTTCTATCTAATACAAAGGAAGAAACACAGAAACCTTGACAAAATGCAAGGGCAGAGGAATATGTTTCAAACAGAATTACAGGATGAGGGACCAGAAAGAGGACTAACTGAAACAGAGATCACCAACCTCCTTGATAAAGGTTTCAGAGTAAGTCATAAATATGCTCACTAATCTGTGGAAAAGTACTGACAATTTCTGGGAGAACTTCAAAAAAGAGATAGAAGAGTTGAAAAAGAGCCACTCAGAGCTGAAGAAAACAGTAACTGAAATGAAATATACAATGGGGGGAATGAATAATAGATTGGTGGAAGCAGAGGGGATAATCAATGAGAGGAAAATTAAAGCACAGGAATACAGTGAAGCTAAGGAATAGAGAAAAAAAGAATCTCTAGAATGAAAATGCTAAGAGAACTGTGTAACAACCCCAAATGAAACAATATTAGCATAACAGGGGTGCCAGAAGGGGAAACGAGAGACAAAGGGGTAGAAAATATCTTTGAAGAAACAATTGCAGAAAACTTCTTCAATCTGGGAAAGGAAATAGACACTGAGTTCACAGAAGTGAGAGAGCCTCTAACAAAAGGTACCACAGGAAGACAACACCAGGACATATAATAATTAAAGTGACAAAGATTAAGGACAAAGAGAGGGTATTAAAAGCATACAGAAAGAAAAAAATAATTAGTCATAAGGGAAACCCCATCAGGCTTTCAGCAGATTTCTCAGAAGAAACTTTAAAGGCCAGAAGGGAGTGGCATGAAATATTTAATGTATTGAAACAGAAGGATCTTCAACCAACAATCCTCTACCTAGAAGATTATCATTGAGGTTTGAAGGAGATATTAAACATTTCCCAGATAAATGAAAGCTGAAGGGATTTATCACCCCTAAACTGGCCTTACAGGATATGTTAGAGGGACTTCTGTAGATGGAAATGATCCTAAGCCGAAATAGTTTTCACCAGTGAAAATAACCCCCCAGTAAGTGTAGTTGGCCAATTAATTACCAAGCAAGTATGAAATTAAAACAAAAGTAGTAAAGCCAACTATACAGAAAAATCAGTCAAGGGATATACAAAATATGTAGATTATGACACCCAAACATAAAGTGTGGGGGAGGAGGAAGAAAAGAAATAACTTTATTTTCCCTTCAAATATTAACAAGCAGACAGATGGATTACACTTTAATGGGGTACTCTTTATAACACTTTATCATTGAGCAAATGATATTCTTCTTTGACGCTTTGACATTGCCAATTTCTCTTGCTTGCATATCTTATCTATCTTGTTCTCAGGTTTAAGTATGAGTCACTGTGGTACATGTTTCTGCATGTGGCTGATCGTGTTGCATACTAATTCAGAAATTTTTGTAGGGCAGATAAAGTTAATGTCAACAATGATTATCAGTTTATTGCATTGCTTGGATTACTTGAAGAATCTGGTTTGTTCTCATTTTAAAAGCTAAAATATTCTACCTAAATACAAGCCATTAAGTCCTGTTTTCTAAATGTTAACTTACCATGCAGTGTATAAATACAACTTGATTTCAAATGCTGTTAAACCTAAATTTTAAAATTCTTACTATAGACCAGACATAAACAGCAGTGCAAAGTAGAAAGTCCTTTCAGAGAGCCCATTTTTCTAGAAGCTTCTCATTTTATTGGATATCACTATTCTGTGCTCATTGAAATCCAGTGTTGTTTTTTCTGTACTTTTCATTCTGAGACCACAAGGTCCTAGATATTTGGGATCAGATGATGTTACGGCACAGGAGCTTAAACACAACTCATGCAAATGGCTAATCTCTGAATATTTGGCTTTCTGTTGCCTTCTCAGTTATGGTTACAGAACTCTGGCTTCTACAGAACCCATCTGTTACTGGACAGTTTTTCCTTTTTGATGTAGAATGTGCTCATATTTTGCCTACATTTGCTGCATTGAATCACTAATTATAAATTATAAAAAGGAATCAAGAGATGTTGGACATCATAGTCAATAGATCTATGTGACTATGGATTTGAAAAAATATTCCAAAACATTCTTTAAATGGACATTTCACAAAATGCCAAGGGCATAAGTATGAATCCTAATTTCAGGGACCTTTTTCACAGGAATCAAAGAATGAATTATTCAGGCATTTTGCTTTCTTTTTACTTGACTTTATCGTTTTTATAATTTGTGGGTATGCTTTTATAAATAACTTGTCCCCAAACCTGTAATCTCTTCTAAGGCTTTTCAGATAAATAGATTTTTGTGTCTTCTTCTGAAGATTTTGATTTTATATGTTGGGTCTAGAACACAGGAGTTCGTATTTTTAATAAGCCCCCTCATTATTTCTGATTCAGTTACATTTGGAAACACTACTTTAGATCCCCTCTTTTCTTTCTCTAATGCGAAAGCCTAAAGTGAACTTTCTGAGAGTGCTGGATTACAGCAAATTCATGGTTGAATTCTTTTACAACTGCTGTGTGTAACAGTATTCGGTATTGTTTATTTAACATCGATTCCCTATGTCATGTAAAGAAGGAACAGTTTTCAATTTGTTGTGACAATTCAAGCGCCTGTCTTGAATTTATGCCCATGCAGGATCATTAAACTTTCATACAGAGGCAGAACACAGGAGTGGTTATTTCTGATCAGGGCTGTCATTTTTTTCTTCAAAGAGAAGCTTTATATACTCATAGTTTTTGGACACATATTCAATGGAAACTTCTTAGTATAGCAACAAAAAGGATGGAAAGTCCCTTCTTGATCAGCACGTTTGAGTTGATAACAGCAGCCTGCTGTCTTGGGCATTAATGAATCTCAGCAAACCCATTATAGAGAATGGATATTAGAGGATAACTGTCTTGCAATTCACACCCCACCCATGGATTCAAAAAGAATTGGCTTACTAAGTAATGACATAGAGTATGAGATATTAGAAAACAACTGAAAACAATAAAATTAATGATAATTAAGAGTAATATTATCATGCTATGCTGGACACTAAGGACCTGAGATGACATCATGAATGAGGTTTATATTTTTGGCTGAGAGATTACATGCTGATAAATGATAAGTAAACATGAGAGGTGGATGAGCTCCTGTAAGATGCTTATTATATGCTGTGTTCTCAGTGATAGAATATATATCCATCAGGAATAGACTCGTTGGATCTAACACATGCTTGCTCCTTCTGCCAGATATATTGAGGAACATTGTTTTTGAGGGATGTATGTAGAGAAACATATCCCAGCAATTATTAAGAGTAAAGTTTAAAAGGTATCTAGAAAATTAAGAGATCTGTAATATAAAAGTTATCAGTATTCATATTTTTTAGTATATGTGTGGACACACTTTGAGTTTATCTTGTTTTAAATAAGATGTTAATTATGGTAAAAGATTTGGCAAATTTATTACTAGGATTTCACTTAATTTTTTCCTGGATTCTTGTTTGATATTGAATTAAGGTGTTTCCAAGAAGATAAAAACTTAAAGAATTCCAGTAACTATCCCGGTAGAGAACCCCACGCATATCTATAAAATATAAAATGTTTGTAATGATAAAGGTTTAACCGTTGAACTTATAATGTAAAAGCACCTTTGATTTGTAGCATTTGCCAATATGCGTAGTGTAAATACACCAGTAATGGCTGATGCCGGCCTACCAGTGTTATACTACTGAGTGTGGAGTTGGAAAGAGGCCCAGAATTGTCTCTCACAGCAGGTATGAGCTGGCTGGAGCACACATGATGTGATTTAAACTGACTAGATACCAAGAGTAATTCTTTTGTATTTACTTTTATGTACATCATTCTGAGGGAAACATTTTTCTTGTTTAACAAACACTTATGTAAACAAGACACTCTGAAATGATCCCCAGTTATCCTAGCTTCCTGGTATTTATACCTTTGTGTCATCCTCTCCCCCCCGAGTGTGGCCAGAGCCTGTGATTTGCTTTTAACCAATACAGTATGCGATGTCACTTCAGTGATCATGTTATGTAAAATTATAATGTCCACTTTGTAGGAGTTTTCTCTCCTGCTGGACTAGGTAAAGCAGCCATGTTAGCAAGTCCACCAGGCAAAGAACTGAGAGAAACCTCAAGGTGACAGCCAGTTAGAAACAGCCTTTAGCCTACTGGTCCACAAACAACTGAGTTCTGCCAACAACCATGCGAACTTTGAAGCAGGTTCTTTTTGTAGTCAAGGTATGAGAGGAAAATTGCATCCCAGAAAGACATCTTGATAGTAGCCTTGCAGAGAATCCAACTAACCTGATCTTTATAATATAATATTCTTTTTCATTTATGTTATTTTGTTTTTTAATAGATTCCATTATTTTATTTTATTATTATTATTTTATTAAGGTTTCATTGATATACACTCTTACGAAGTTTCACATGAAAAACAATGTGGTTACTACATTCATTGACCCATATTATCGAGTCCCCCCGATGCCCCATTGCAGTCACTGTCCATCAGTGTAGTAAGATGCCGCAGAGTCACTACTTGTCTTCTCTGTGCTACACTGTCTTCCCCATGATTCCCCCCAACACCATGTGTACTAATCATGATTTCCCTCACTCCCCACCTCCCCTCCCGCACCCCTCCCCTTTGGTAACCACTAGTCCCTTCTTGAAGTCTGTGAGTCTGCTGCTGTTTTGTTCCTTCAGTTTTGCTTCGTTGTTATACTCCACAAATGAGGGAAATCATTTGATATTTGTCTTTCTCTGCCTGACTTATTTCACTGAGCATAATACCCTCTAGTTCCATCTGTGTTGTTGCAAATAGTAGGATTTGTTTCCTTTTTATGGCTGAATAATATTCCATTTTGTATATGTACCACATGTTCTTTATCCATTCATTTACTGATGGACACTTAAATTGCTTCCATATCTTGGTTATTGTAAATAGTGCTGTGATAAACATAGGGGTGCATATGTCTTTTTGAATCTGAGAAGTTGTATTATTTGGGTAAATTCCTAGGAGTGGAATTCCTGGATCAAATGGTATTTCTATTTTTAGTTTTTTGAGGAACCTCCATATTGCTTTCCACAATGGTTGAACTAGTTTACATTCCCACCAGCAGTGTAGGAGGGTTCCCCTTTTTCCCCATCCTTGCCAGCATTTGTTGTTCCTAGTCTTGGATGTTGGCCATCCTAAGTGGTGTGAAGTGATATGTTATTGTGGTTTTAATTTGCATTTCCTTGATAATTAGCAATGTGGAGCATCTTTTCATGTGCCTGTTGGCCATCTGAATTTCTTCTTTGGAGAATTGTTCATATCCTCTGCCGATTTTTTATTGGGTTACTTGCTTTTTGGGTGTTGAGGTGTGTGAGTTCTTTATATATTTTGGGTGTTAACCCCTTGTTGGATGTCGTTTACAAATACATTCTCCCATACTGTAGGATGCCTTTTTGTTCTGTTGACAGTGTCCTTTGCTGTACAGAAGCTTTTTAGCTTGATGTAGCCCCATTTGTTCATTTTTGCTTTTGTTCCCCTGCCCAAGGAGATGCGTTCAGGAAAACATCGCTCATGTTTATATTCAGGAGATTTTTGCCTATGTTGTCATCTAAGAATTTTATGGTTTCATGACTTACATTTAGGTCTTTGATCCATTTTGAGTTTACTTTTGTGTATGGGGTTAGACAATAATCCAGTTTCATTCTCTTGCATGTAGCTGTACAGTTTTGCCAATATAATATAATATATTATCATAGATAAATATAAATGTGCATTTGTTAAAACACTATGTAGTAATGTTATTAAACAAAAATAGCGAATACAACATACATGGTGGTTACTATGTGCCAGACACTACTCTAAGGTCTCTAAAAAATGTTTGCTCACAATTCCCATAACAGCTCCAGGATATTATTAACCCCATTTTATAAATAAAATGGAGGCACACAGTGGTTGAATAACTTGTCCAATTTCAGTGAGAAAATAAGTGGATAAAATTGGATTCAAATCTAAGCACCTGGTCTCTTGAGTCCATTTTATGAGCCTCTTAATCAAATGTCCTGTAATGTCCTTGTTCCAACCTTAATGAACCCATCAGCCTAGTCTCAATTTTCCAACTAGGATATACCATAATATGCTTCTTTGTAAGCAAATTGCTTTGTTAATGGAATGGAATTTAATAAATTTGCATGCCATCTCCTCTGAATTCCACTGAGGTGCTTCTCACAAACACTGCCAGGACTTTCCATGCTTGTTGGCCCGCTCAGTCAAACCAAGAATTAGGATGGCTTAGTTGGTTAGACAAAAGGAGAGTTAATATTCGTTGTAGCTTGTCTACAATTTGTACAATTGCAGTTAGAGAAGAAACCTCTGCTAGAAGACAGTTAAGCAGTGCACTGTAAATATGTTACTCAACATTATGTAATCATTGCCCTATCTTATCTATTATATCCCACCATTTCAGTCCTCCGGTTAGGCTGAACAACCTTGATATTGGGCAATATTAAAAAAAGGTTAGAGGGAAACTCACAACTAGGTCTAAAATGTCCTTTTCATATATAGAGTTAAGGAAATGACAGTTGGTTATCCAGTGAAAGCCAATGTTGCCACAGTATTTCATTATATTGTAATATTGGATATCACTTTCAAGTACTACACTGTGATGCTGAATAGTGTCTGATTCTGAATGACAGATGGGAGTATGTGTAATGCAAAAATTCTAGTTGATTCTCTTAATCAAATCAGTTGTTCATCTCTACAAAGTAAGTGGCAATCTTGTCATTATCCTAGCATTCAAGTTGTCCATGTTGTTATATTACATAATGCCTGTTTACCATATTTAAAAACAGAAGTGAAGCAGATTTGTTTGCAGCAACCCCATAAAACTCCCTAAATGCACCCCCATCCCTTACCAGTCAGAGTACTCTAGCCATGTCATAAGTCTCTCAGCCCTGCAGGCATTTTCACAGAACTGTAGGTTTCCTCACATCTCTGGAATGTCTGCCCTGCTCCTGACTTCTGGGTAAGCCAATTTCTACTATTTTTCCAAATCATCACCACTTCTTCACTTCTCAAATTGAATTCTAGTAGGCAGTTTCAAATTTTGTAATGATATGTTTATATATTTGCGTCAGCCACCAGATTCTGAGTTCCAGGGCTTGTTACAGTCATCTTTTCTTTCTCAGTACATATTGTAGCAAGTTTTTGGCAAAATAAGTGTTTATTCTATGAGTGGATGAATTTGTTAATGGTTCATATCCTCCTAGAAAGTATCTACCCATGTGTATAAGATGTTCATACAATGTGTCAATTTTAAATGTTAAAAGTATCAAAGAAGACACTTGTGGAATGTAATTGCCCTTGAGTTTACTACAATAGAATGGTATTATTTGCCGAGGGTGTTAACTGTGGCAGAGAAATGAAGTTACCAAATTCCTTCAATTTTAGCATACATACAGATATTTAAGATGTATCTGTATCTTCTACCTTTCTGTCAATGACAGAGACAGACATGAAAAATCAGCAAAATGAAAAATCCCCATGGTGTATTAAGAAATATTTTATTTTGTATGAGTATATCTACTTGGAGGTATTTTCTCCTTCCTCCATTCTTACCTTTCAGGAGGGGCAAAGAGATGGAGAAAGAAAGGGAGAACAAAGGGATTGGCACATGTAACTCATTTATCCAGATAAATCTGGCTTCCACAACACTAGTTTTCTATCCATTTGAGGACACATGTTACTAATTAACTCAAAGGTTATAAGCAAATTGTATTTAGTTCAAAACTTCTCCACATACCTCAGTTCTGTTAGGCAATATTAATTAAGATTCCCATCTCACTTTTTAAGATACCAAACCTCCAGAGATTGTTAGTTCTTCAAGAGACTTCCTCCACACATGCAGTTCCTGGTGCTAGAGACCTGGCTAAGGATCCTACTTTTCTTTAAAGCTGCTCAAATCACCTTACCTTCTTCTGTCCTCTGCTGTTGGTGATCCATGGCATGACTTTTGCTCCATAACAAACCACACCAAAACGTAGTGACTTTATCATTATTATTGCTTACAGTTATTGCTAGGTGGATCTTCTGGCATGGGCCAATCTACCTGATCTGTGCTTGGCTAGCTCTTGTATCTGTCATTAAGATAAAAGTTTCTTGGCCCATTGGATAATCTATGACAGCCTTGCTCTTGAGCTTGACACTTGATTGGCTGAGGCACCAGAGATCTTATCCATGTGTTTTTTTTTTCATTTTCCAGAAAGTTAAATCAGATGTATTCACATAGTCATCTAAACTTTGCAAATGCAGTAAGAAAGGGCCTGCCTCAATGTACTGGAACTTCTCCAGACAAATGATTATTTTAGGAAGATGATTTTACTTAGATATCTCCTGTATCTTTCCACAATATTCCCTCATAACTAAATTGAGGAGAGGCAGGTTGGGCAACCCAAAGGAAATGGTAATGTTCTATTTCTTAAAATTTGGTGGGTATTTGTGTATTCATAATTCCTCCTTAAATCAAATTCTTTAAATTTAAATTTGTAGTATAACTGTTGTACATATAAATATATTATTTTATAGGTCTATTTTAATATAAACATTTTTAAGAATTTGAAAATATAAGGAATAAACAGACCTTTAAATTGAATAGACCTTTTAGTTTGACACCTAGCATTCATTAACGTCAACAAGGAAGGAGTCAGTTACTCATAGGAAAATGTCAATAAATAAAGACAAAATAAGAGTGAAAACTATAGATGTAAAAAAGCTGGAATCCTTTACACAGACATCACATGACTGAAACTTAAGCTGGTAAAATTTATCTTCCCAAGTTCCTATTTTCTTTCTGACTACATGGAATTAAATTGGAAATCAACAAAAGAGATATCTGGGAGGTTCCCCCAATTTAAAATTAAAAAGTGTGTTTATGAATCACACATGGGTCTATAATTAAACCACAAGAAATATTAACAAAAGTTTTGAATTGAATCCATAGCATGTCTTCATTACAAATACTAATCCTTTGTGTACTTGCAAATAACTTTTTTCCATTCAAAACTGGCATTTTTTACTGTCTTTATTATTCTCAATTTTAATATAGTAATGTTTCCCATCCCTTGCAATTATGATATGCTTTTGTGTCTTGATCAAAAATTTCCCTTTATCCTGAAGTTTAGTAGACATTTCAAAACCAAAGAATTCCTGATATTATTCCTAATCCTCTTCCTACATAGAGTCTCCATCTCAGATGATAGAAATCCTATCGTTTTATTTAGTCAAGCCCAAAATGGGAGATTTATCCTTGACAATTCTCTTCCCCTCACAGTTTACACCCAATCTGTCAGGAAATCAAATTGACCTTATCTTCAAGGTGTAGCTACACTCCGACAACTATTACCTCTACTGTCATCATGTTGGCCATGATATAACACCTAGATTAATGCTATATTCTGTCAACTTTTCTCTTGCATCTCACCCCACCTACTTCAGTACCTTCTCAGCATAACAGACAGGGTGATAAGTCATATCAGGTCACTAATGTTGAACCCTGGGCCTCATCTTTTCATTGTTGAAAGATTTTAACTACTGATTACATTCTTTAACATGTGTAGGTAAATTCATTCAGAAAATTTTTTTGTTGGCATGAAAACAGACACATAGATTAATGGAACAGAATAAAGAGTCCAGAAATAAACCCATGTGTATATCATCAATTTATGTGAAAGAACCAAGAATACAAAGGGGAAAGAATAGTCTCTTCAGTAAATGACATTGGGAAAACTGGACAGCCACATGCAGAAGAATAAAACTGGACCCCTATTTTATACTATACTCAAAAATCAACTCAAAATGGATTAAATAAATGAATTAATTTAAACTGTAAAACTTCTAGAAGAAAACAGAGGGAGTAAGCTCCTTGACAGTGGTTTTGGCAATGATTTTTTTGGACTTGACATCAGAAGCAAAGATAACATAAGCAAAACTAAATAAGTGGATCTATATCAAACTACAAAGCTTTTGCACAGCAAAGAAAGCCATCAAAAAGAATAAAAAAGCTACCTATGGGATGGGAAAAAATACTTGCAAACCACAAATCTGAGAAGGGGTTAATATCCAAAATATACAAGGAATATTGTAAGTCAGCTGCAAGAAAAAAAAAAACCCAAATAGTCCAATTGAAAACTAGGCAAAGAACCTGAAAAGGCATATTTCCAAAGAAGACACACAAATGTCCAACATGAATATGAAAGATGCTGAACATTACCAATCATCAGGGAAATGCAAATCAAAACCATAGTGAGATTATCACTTCGCACCTGTTAGGACGTCTCTTATCAAAAAGACAAGAAATAACAAATGCTGGTGAGGATATGGAGAAAAGGGAAGCCTTGTATACCACTAATAGGAATTTATACTATTATAGGTAGTATGGAAAGCAGTAGAATGTTCCTTAGGAAATTAAAAGTAGAATTTCCATATGATCCAGAAATCCCACTTCTGGGTATATATCTAAAGGAAAGGAAATCATCAACTCAAAAAGATATCTGTACTCCCATGTTCTCACTGCAGCATTTTTCAAAATAGCTAAGTTTTGAAACAAAGTATCCAGTGTCCATTGCCAGATGAATAAAGAATATTTATATTTTATTGTATATTATTTTATAGTATATATAAATTTGTATCTATACTTATAAATACATTTATATTATAAACATGTACATTCATATTGTGTATATTACATGTTATATATGTTATACATGATATATATTATGTAAAGAATATTTCTATATATAAAATAATATTATTCAGCCTTTAAAAAGGAGGAAATTTGCCATTTGCAACTGTGTGGATGAATCTGAAAACATGCTAAGTGAGATAGGCTAGAGAAAAATACTGCATGGTATAACTTGTATGCGGAATCAAAAAAAAAAAAAGTCAAGCTCCTAGAAACAGTAAAGAGGTGGCCAGGTACTAGAGAAAAAAGGGGGAAGCTGCTAAAAGGGAAAACAACAATTCTTGAAACAGTACTGGTAATTTTTTTTCTTTCTTTTTTTTTAGTATGGGTAGTTTTTCAAGACATTTGTCCATTTGTTTAGTTTTCAAGTTTATTGATGTAAAAATTTCCATAATATATGTTATCATTTTATTGCCTGCAACATTTGATAAATTGGCTATGTTTTCTTTTCTTCCATTTTCCATGACCAAGGCAGGGTTTTCTTAACACCCATTTTTCTCATAAATAACTTTAAGCTTTGTTAATACTCTTATATGTTGCATTAATTTATCTCATTTCATTATTTCCTTCTTACCAGTATCTGTATTTATTTTGCTGTAATTTTTGTTATTTTTAAAAAGTGTATTGCTAGCTCATTAATTTTCTGTCTTTCTCATTGTAATAGAAGCATTTTAAATCTTTGATTTTGCCTTAAAGCACTATTTTAGTGGCATTCCACAACTTCTGTCAGATTGTTTAGTTAGTTCAAAATATTTTCTTATTAATATTGTGATTTTTCTTTGACCCAAGGGCTGTTTCTAAGTGCACTTAATTTACAGAGACACAGAATCATTCTAGTTATTTTAAGTTATTAAGTCTACACTGTACACAGAGAAAGTTTTCTACAGCTTCAGTGTTTGCAATTTGTTGAGGCTTATTTTATGGATCAAAATATGGCCAATATTGATAAATGTTCAATGTAGGCTTTAAAAAAGATGAATATGTCATGCCTGCAGGGTGCAGTGTTCTATACATGTCTATTAGGGTGTTCATTCATTATATTCTCTAATATTTCTACAGAATGAGTACATGTGGCCTTTTTATAAGTTATTCAGTGATGTGTTGAATATCTCCCACTGTAATTGCTAATTTGTCTGTTTTTATATATTTATATGATTTCTTTTACATATTTTTTGGTAAATTGAACTGGTAAAAATCCATATTTATGAGGTACTCATTTGTATTTCTAATAAGCTTTTGCTTAAACCTATTGTATCTATACTAATGTAGCTACAGGAGCTCATTTTTGGTTAGTTTACCTATCACATCTTTGCTATCTTTTCCCCTTTTTTATTTCTATATTCTTGTATTTGACATATTTTCATGCGCCTATGGCATTACTGTGCGCATTCATTTCTGAAACTGCCAAGCCTGCTACAGATGGAAAAAAAAAACAACAACAGAGAATGGTGGATCAGGAATGCTGAGACCTCCGCCCCCCACCATTTACAAGTACATAGAACCCCCTTAAGACTGTAGTTTGACAAGGAAACTGAGGATATGCTCTTCACCGGAAACAAAGCTACAACTGAGTAATGTGCAACTTCATCCAGCTGCTAGGGCAAGAATGAGAGAAGCTTTCTGTGATGCAGGCAGACCTGTATGCTGAAAAAGTTTGAATACATAAATGGAAAGATAAATAATGTAAATGTATTTAAAAGGTCAATATTGTTAAGATAGCAGTCCTCTTAAACATCTACAGGCCCAAGAAATTATATTAGCGATGACTGGTAGTACTAAAAGAGAAATAGATCCACAATTAAAACTGGACACTGCAGTACTCCTCTCCCTGTAACTGACAGAACAGTTATGCAAGAAATGAATAAGGATACATATTAAATGAAAAACAAAACCAAGTAAATTGACCTACTTAACATTTAGAAGAATACCCAGGGATAGAAGGGTAGTTCACTTTTTTCAACGGAACCTGGACATTGCCTAATAAGATCATATTATCTAAATTGAAAGTAATTGAAATATACTAAGTATATTCTCTGACTACAGTAGAATTAAACCAGAAATCAACAAAAGGCACATATGTGGAAAATGCCCACTAATTTAAAATTAAATAGCTCGTGGATTAAAAAGAATTGCTAGTGATATTAGAAAATATTTATACCGAATGAAAAGGAAAACATATAGATCTTGTAGGATACAGCAAAAGCAATGCTTAGAGGGAAATGTAAGCATTAACTTCTTATATTATAAAATTAGAGTTATCCCAAATGCCCACTTTACATAGGAAAAAAAGAAAAGCAAATGTGTTCCAAAGCAAGAAGACAGATGATGATGATGATAAGGTCAGAAAAAAACACACCCCACACACTTTCACACTCACAGAAAACCAAGGAAACTAAAAGTTGAATCATTCAAAAGATAAGTAAAAGTGATAACACTCTAGATTAATAAAGAATAGAAATAAAATCCATAAAATCATGAGCATACATCCTACACACAGTAGAATTATAAGTGAATATTATGGACAACTTTATGCCAAAAGTTTGATAACATAAATGAAATAGAAACATGCTTTTAGACTAAAACTGACAAAGCATATTCAAGAAGATTTAGATATCCTCTGTCACTCTAGATGTTACGTGACTTGTGTTCATTGTCAAATGTCATTCTACAGAGGAAATTCCAGGTCTAGATGTATTTGTTGCCACATTCTGTCAAGAAAAAAACAGTTTCCACACAAAATTTTCCAATAATGAAGGGAAAGAGAACTCTTCTGAGCTCATTTTATGAAGACAGCATTACCCTGATACCAAAACAATACAAAAACTGTACCTATACCAATATCCCTCATCAATTTAGATATAAACAATCCTTATCAAAATCATAGTGAACGGAATCCAGAAATATGTAAAAATGATAATATATCATGACCAAAGAGGACTTACTTTAGAAATAAAAATTCGATTCAACATTTAGAAACCAATCAGTATAATGCAGTCAAAACATTATAAAGGAGAAAGTGGATGATTATCTTGTAGAAAGAGTTTTATTCAGAATTTAACATTAAGTCATTAAAAAAAAATCTCAATTTAGTCTAGAGAGAAGGAATTTTTCTGAGTCTAACACAGGACATCTGCTAGAAAACTAATTCTGAAACACCAAATGCTTTCCCAATACATCCTTTCCCACAAAGATAACAAAGTAAGGATATCTACTCCTTTGAGATTTATTCAACATTTAATTGAAAGCCCTAAGACAGGGCAAACATAAAAAATACATAAAAAACACCAAGACCATAAAGAAAGAAAGAAAGACTATCTTCATATATATGGCATATTCTATGTAGAAAATACCAAAGAACCTACAATAAAATATTACAACAAATAAGTGGGTTAAGTAGAATTGCAGGATACACAGGCAAAATTTAAAAAATGAATTATATTTCTGTATAATGGACAACCGGAAATTTTGCAGTGATAAAGATGGCATATATATTGCAGTTGTATGAAAATTGTGAAATACCTAGGGATTAATAAGACAGAATATTTGCAAGATTTGTACACTCAAATACATAAAAACTGATGAAACACCTCAGTATATGAATATGCTGTGTTCAAGGATAGAGATACTTAATATTATAAAATGCAGTTGAGTCGTACATTCCATGTACTCTCATTCAAAATCCTAGGAAGGATTTTTTTGTAGAAATTGACAACCTGACTTGAAAATTTATAAGGAAATGCAAAGAAAATCAAAATAACCTTGAAGAAAAGATCAGATTTGATCCAAGATTCAAGACTTACTGTAAGGCTAATTATCAAGACAGACCCGATGAAGTGGGGAGTTTAGTAACCATAATGTTACACGTGTAACTATAGATTAATGATACCAAAATAAATAAAAGAAAAAAAAAAGAATATCAAGACAGTGTGGTCCTACAATAAAGATAGATGTATGGATCAGTGGAACATAATAGAGGGTTCAGAAATAGATCCTCATATACAAAGTGCCAACGTAATAGAGAAAAATAATTTCAACAGACAATGCTGAACATTTCAAAATCCAGTGCAATCACATAAACATGGCCATTCCTCCAGTCATATGCAAAATCAAATCAAATTTGGTCAAAGACCTACATGCCAAGGAGAAAACTTATTAAAGAACAAATAGGAAAGAAATTTTTGTGTCCACGGGTTAGAAAAAATTTTGTTAGGAAATCAGAATCATGAAAGATAAGAAAATTATAGGTTGGGCTTCATTAAAATTAAAAGCACTTTGCATTTTGAAGATCACTATACCAAAATAACGCCAAGCCAATGTTGGGTAAAGTATTTGCATACACATGTCTAACGTACCAATATCCTACTCTCAAAAACAAATAAGACAACCTAATAAACATGGGCAAACTTTGAACACTTAACCAAATATATTTGAATGGTAAATACATACTTGGAAAAATCCTCAACATCATTCATCATTATATAAAAGCAAATAAGCCTGAAGTAAATACTACTACTATGTACTTGCTAGAATGGGTAAAAGAAAAAAAAATGACTAAGCCCAAGTGTAGGCCAAAGTGTGTAGAACATATGTAATTCTCATACATCTTGGTGGGATGCAAATTCCTTGTAGGTCTTAGTGCCTGGAAGAGATTTTTCCAATTTGTTGGCCATATTTTGCCTGAAATACAGGACGCCTAGAGTAATTTACTGTAGTGTGCATCCTTTCAATTCTGATGTCCTATGTCTTTCAGGGCAGTGTTTATATATTCCTTATACAGATTATTGAATATAATGAGATTGCAAAATTATATTATTACTTCTACCTTAATTATAAAAATTAGGGAGCAAATTATCTATTTAGTTTATTTCAATTATTATAATATTGATTTCATAACTATGAAATTTTTCTAATAACTAACCAATAGAGTTTCTAAGACATAATTGTGGCTAGGACAATATTAAACATGTGTTTCTATATTGAAGGACTAAAAAGAAAGTTCAATGTATTCTAGAGAGATATAATTTGTCCATGAAAATTTATCATGGAGTCAGACTGGATTGAAATCTGCTTGGGCAAATATAGTTACACCATTTCAAATTGACATTTAAAAAATATTTGTTCTACATTTATTTATTAGGTAAGTTGAACCACATATGGGAATGGTGAAAAAGGAGGGCTATTTGTTTTATTGTGTGAACCCCATTTTGTGAGTATCCTACTGATAGATTCACCAGAGGATTCCTTTCAATCATAATTAGCCTTCGGAGAATATCAGTAAATACGGTTGTCATTTCATTATATTTGCTGTAGTCTTTTAGTGTTCCAGTGCTTTTTAGAATCCAATAAAGATTGATGGTGACAGTCTATCCACCTTCATCCAGCTTTACATGAATACTATTATGCTATTTCTATACATTGAAAGAAAGATCTACAAAGGATAGGGGAATGTGTCTTTATTACACCTGAGCTGAATTCACGTGCTCTTGTGTGAAGATGAGAAGGTGCTCATTAATATTGCAATTTCCTGGCTATTTATTTCATGCTTCTTTTCTTCTTTAAAACCTTTTTATTTTAATCTTGCAATTGCCAAAGTATTTTAAGACTGGCAAATACTGTAGTAATTTCTGGGCACTCTGGTAAAATTGACAGAAATGCTGCATTGGACATCACAGAACGGTTTGTTTCACTCAATGACAGAAGAAAAATCTGTGTAAGCATGGGAGCCCTTTACAGACATTTTTTAAGGGACTAAATTGTAAAACTTGCTGTTTGTCATTACAAAGCAATTGTCAGGTTATGAGCTTGACATGGTTATGAAACATTTGTCCATATGTTTGTAAGAACAAGATGTTCTGCTTCAGCTCTCACAGCTGTGGAGACAAGATGATTGTCTCCATAATCGATACCAGTTTTGTCTGACAAATCATCAAATGTTGCAGCCTGCCCAGCAGCAACCCTTGCTACTTGGATAATTATAACTTGATTTTCATCATGTCTTCATAAGGTATCAAGTAGGTGGGTGGAAACGCTGTCAAAGTGATTCCATTAAAATTATCAACACTTTGTTTTGAGAGTGCTTTGAATATGTTCTTAAGATATGACATAAATGATGGTTAATACATGATGAATACTAAGGGAGTTAAAATTTACATATAAATAAGATTTTCAGACTAGATCATAAAGTAAATCAATGTAAGAGAGCAAAACAGTTCACTACCTTTAAGAGATTTCCAGTTTAATGAGCTGTGACGGCTAATTCCTAAAAGCATGAAGTCTCAAATTTCTCAAGATTTTAGTATATACTCAGACTAGGGAACCACTATGAGAGAATGCAGGGAATTGTCAACATACAGAACTCGCTCTACTGTCTAAGATTTACAGTTACTACCATGAAGCTATGTATGATTCATAAATATAAAATCAATATTCTAGATGTCTCCAAGGCCCTAGATCAAGCCTTTGTAACTTCAAACCCCCATAATTTTGTGTCCTTTTCCCTCATCACCTAGAGCTTCTATTGTGGAAATTCAGCTACACTGATGAGCCCAGACATAACATGTTTTTTGTTTTGTAGTAATATACAAACCAGTAGTGGTTGCAATCATCTGCCACATTCATAGATTTCTACTGTATCTCATTCCAATCCGATTCCTTTTCTATTATCTGATGCTAAGTCAGCCTAAAAGGAGAGGAGGAAGCCAACATTCTGCATTTCAGGCAGAGGGAACCTCTGGTTTGCATGCCTGACTGATGGAAACTGTGATATGATAAATATGTATCTTTTTAGGTCACTAAAACTTTCTGGTAATTTGTTGCAGAAAATTGAATATTAGTATAGTAAATGCTCACAAGTATTTGTTAAACATTTTATTCCAAGATGTTCACTGAATCCTAGACACTAGTATTTACTTTGATTGTTAATCCACTGTCTTGCAAATGAGTTTCAGCTCCAGGCAAGTTCGCTATAGATTCACTGTGACCAAAGAAATTTACAGCAAAGGGTTCTTGGGGTGAAAAGGTTATACCCAACTTTATTTCGAGGTGGCAGGTCAGTTCCTTGGCGCTACCACCACTCCAGCCTCTGCTCCGCTCTCCTACAGCCTTCCAGCCCTGCCACCCAGTCTCCAGCCGAGCCCTGGGTGGAACTCCTTACATTAACACAATAATGTCTTATTGCCTAAAGGTGTGGAACTGGCAGCATAGCAACAAGCTAGTTACATTTAAGTTCAGTGAGGATCCTGGCCATAGGAACCCCACTTTACCCACATCCACCATTTATTCACCAAACATAATTTGACTCTGAGCATAATTGATTACTAGTAGTAGGATATTGCAGTATATCATGCAAACAGAATCTTATTCCTGAAGCTTTTCTGACTTCTCGATTGACATGTGTTTGGTGAAATAGTTTGGAATATCTAATGTTTTGGTTGGGTGTATTATGGTTAACACATGCTTTTGCTCGCTCAATTTCCTGTTCTTTGGTGATAATTTTAAATGTTTTTGCAGTGATGTGCTTCCAAATTGGCCTCTGGTATTGAAATGTGAGCTTTTGTTTGGCAGGGACTGTTTCTAATTAAGCTTTGTGATTTCAACACAGAGCAGTTTCTGGCACATATTAGACATACAATTAATGTTTCTTTTTTATTGAAGTATCGTTGATAACAGTATTATATTGGTTTCAGTTGTGTATAGTGATTCTACACCATTAAATGCTCACCCCAATAAGTGTAGTTACCATCTGTCAACATACGAAGATATTACATATTACTGATTCTATTCTCCATTGCTGTATTTTCATCCCCATGACTAATTTGTATTATAATTTGAATTTTATGCCTTTATATCCTCTTCATCTCTTTCGCACACACCCCTATTTTTAGTTTTTTGAGGAACCTCCATATGGCTTTCCACAGTGACTGCACTAATTTACATTCCCACAACTGTAGGAGGGCTCCCTTTTCTTCGCATCATCACCAGCACTTGTTATTTCTTGTGTTTTGGATAGTGGCCATTCTGACTGGTGTGAGCGGATACCTTTTTGTGGTTTTGATTTGCATTTCCTAGCAATTAGTGATGTGGAGCATCTTTTCATGTGTCTGTCAGCCCTCTGTATGTCTTTTTTGGAAAAGTGTCTATTCAGGTCCTCTGCCATTGTTAATTGGGTCATTTGTTTTTTTGGTGTTGATTGTATGAGTTCTTTATATATTTCGGATATTAGCTCTTTGCAGGATATGCCATTTGCAAATCTCTTCTCCCATAGAGTCAGCTGCCTTTTTGTTCTGTTGATAGTGGCCTTTGCTGTGCAGAAGTGTGTGTATCAGAGTCCCTGATGTCATGCTGTACGTCTGGTTCAGATGTAAAAG
>JAQQAC010025234.1:14414671-14475591 GCA_029783875.1 Phataginus tricuspis | reverse complement strand
TTGAATCTGTAGATTGCTTTAGGTAGTATAGCCATTTTGACAATATTTATTCTTCCTAGCCAAGAGCATGGGATGAATTTCCATTTGTTAGTGTCTTCCTTAATTTCTCTTATGAGGGTCTTGTAGTTTTCAGAGTACAGGTCTTTCACTTCCTTTGTTAGGTTTATTCCTAGGTGTTTTATTCTTTTTGATGCAATTGTGAATGGAATTATTTTTCTGATTTCTCTTTCTGTTAGTTCATCATTAGTGTATAGGAAAGCAACAGATTTCTGTGTGTTAATTTTGTATCCTGCAACTTTGCTGAATTCAGATATTAGTTCTAATAGTTTTAGAGTGGAGTCTTTAGAGTTTTTTATGTACAATATCATGTCATCTGCAAATAGTGACAGTTTGACTTCTTCTTTACCAATCTGGATGCCTTGTATGTCTTTGTTTTGTCTGATTGCCGTGGCTATGACCTCCAGTACTATGTTGAATAACAGTGAAGAGAGTGGGCATCCTTGTCGTGTTCCCGATCTTAAATGAAAAGCTTTCAGCTTCTCGCTGTTAAGTATGATGTTAGCTGTGGGTTTGTCATATATGGCCTGTATGATGCTGAGGTACTTGCCCTCTATACCCATTTTGTTGGGAGTTTTAATCATGAATGGATGCTGAATTTTGTCAAATGCTTTCTCATGGAGATGATCATGTGATTTTTGTTCTTCTTTTTGTTGATGTGGTGGATGATGTTGATGGATTTTCGAATGTTGTACCATCCTTGCATCCCTGGGATGAATCCCACTTGATCATGGTTTATGATCCTCTTGATGTATTTTTGAATTTCATTTGCTAATATTTTGTTGAGTATTTTTGCATCTATGTTCATCAGGGATATTGGTTTCTAATTTTCTTTTTTGGTGGTGTCTTTGCCCGGTTTTGGTATTAGAGTGATGCTGGCTTCATTGAATGAGTTTGGAAGTATTCCCTCCTCTTCTATTTTTTGGAAAACTTTAAGGATAATGGGTGTTATTTCTTCTCTATATGTCTGGTAGAATTCAGAGGTGAATCCATCTGGTATGGGGGTTCTGTTCTTGGGTAGTTTTTTGATTACCTCTTCAATTTAATTGCTGGTTATTGGTCTGTTTAGTTTTTCTGTTTCTTGCTTGGTCAGTCTTGGAAAGTTGTATTTTTCTAAGAAGTTGTCCATTTCCTCTAGGTTTTCCAGCTTGTTAGCATATCGATTCTCATAATATTCTCTTATAATTTTTTGTATTTCTGTGGGGTCCATCGTGATTTTTCCTTTCTCATTTCTGATTCTGTTTATGTGTGTAGATTCTCATTTTCTCTTAATGAGTCTGACTAGGGGTTTATCTATTTTGTTTATTTTTTCAAAGAACCAGCTCTTGGTTTCATTGATTTTTTTCTATTGTTTTATTCTTCTCAATTTTATTTATTTCTTCTCTGATCTTTATTATGTCCCTCCTTCTGGTGACTTTGGGCCTCATTTGTTCTTCTTTTTCCAATTTCAGTAATTGTGTCTTTAGACTATTTATTTGGGAATGTTCTTCCTTCTTTAAATAGGCCTGGATGGCAATATACTTTCCTCTTAGAACTGCCTTTGCTGTGTCCCTCAGAAGGTGTGGCTTTGTGTGGGTGTTGTCATTAGTCTCCATATATTCTTTGACTTCTGTTTTGATTTGGTCGTTAACCCATTGATTCATTAGGAGAATGTTGTTACGTCTCCATGTATTTGTGAGCCTTTTTGATTTCTTTCTAAAATTTATTTCTAGTTTTATACCTTTGTGATCTGAGAAGTTGGTTGGTTGGATTTCAATATTTTTGAATTTACTGAGGTTCTTTTTGTGGCCTAGTATGTGGTCTATTCTGGAAAATGTTCCATGTGCACTTGAGAAGAATGTGTATCCTGCTGATTTCGGGTGCAGAGTTCTGTAGATATCTGTTAGGTCCATCTGTTCTAGTGGGTTGTTCAGTGCCTCTGTGTCTTTACTTATCCTCTGTTTGATTGGTCCTTTGGAGTGAGTGGTGTGTTGAAGTCTCCAAAAAGGAATGCATTGCTGTCTATTTCCTCCTTCAATTCTGTTAGCATTTGTTTCACATATGCTGGCACTCCTGTTTTGGGTGAATATATATTTATAATGGTTATATCTTCTTGTTGGACTGACCCCTTTATCATTATGTAATGTCCTTCTTTATCTCTTGCTACTTTCTTCGTTTTGAAGTCTATTTTGTCTGATACAAGTACTGCAACACCTGCTTTTTCCTCGTTGTTTGCATGAAATATCTTTTTACATCCCTTCACTTTGAGTCTGTGTATGTCTTTGGGTTTAAAGTGAGTCTCTTGAAGGCAGCATATAGATGTGTCTTATTTTTTTATCCATTCAGTGACTCTATGTCTTGACTGGTGCATTCAGTCCGTTTACATTTAGGGTGATTATGGATAGGTATTTACTTATTGGCATTGCAGGCTTCAGATTCGTTGTTACCAAAGGTTCAAGGTTAACTTCCCTACCATCTAAAAGTATAACAACTCACTTAATATGCTATTACAAACATAATCTAAAGGTTCTTTTTTTGTTTGTTTGTTTGTTTCCTTCCTCCTTTTTCTTCCTCATCCATTGTTTATATATTAGGTATCGTATTCTGTAGTGTTTTTCTATCCCTTGACTGACTTTTTGGATAGTTTATTTAATTTTGCATTTTCTTAGTAAGTAGTTGTTTTCTTTACTGTGGTTTTATTACCTCTGGTGACAGCTATTAAATCATAGGAACACTTCCATCAATAGCAGTCCCTCCAAAATACACTGTAGAGATGGTTTGTGGGAGGTAAATTCTCTCAGTTTTTGCTTATATGGGAATTGTTTAGTCCCTCCTTCAAATCTTGGTTCAAGACCCTTCTGCTTCATTGCATTAAATACATCATGCCACTCCCTTCTGGCTTGTAAGGTTTCTGCTGAGAAGTCTGATGATAACCTGATGGGTTTTCCTTTGCATGTGATCTTATTTCTCTCTCTGACTGCTTTTGATAGTCTGTCCTTATCCTTGATCTTTGCCATTTTAATTACTATATGTCTTGATGTTGTCTTCCTTGGGTCCCAGATTGGGGAAGTTTTCAGCAATCACCTCCTCAAAGACACTTTCTATCCCTTTTTCTCTCTCTTCTTCTTCTGGTACCCCTATAATGCGAATATTGCTCCGTTTGGATTGGTCACACAGTTCTCTCAATATTCTTTCATTCTTAGAGATCCTTTTTTCTCTCAGTGCCTCAGCTTCTTTGTATTCCTCTTCTCTAGTTTCTATTTCATTTATCGTCTCCTCCACCGTATCCAATCTGCTTTTAATACCATCCATTGTGTTCTTCAATGATTGGATCTCTGACTGGAATTCATTCCTGAGTTCTTGAATATCTTTCCGTACCTCCATGAGCATGTTAATGATTTTTATTTTGAATCAGGGAGAGTCATAAGGTCCATATCATTTAAATCTTTCTCAGAAGTTGTATTCATAATTTTACTCTGGACCAGGTTCCTTTGGCTTTTCATATTTGTGTATGGCGCCCTCTAGTGCCCAGAAGCTCTACTCTCTGGAGCTGCTCAGCCCCTGAGGCAATGTCAGGGATTGTAGGGGGGTGGTATTGGTGCCTCAGGGGGGGAAAGGGCTGTTTCCTGGTTCATGGCTACTATGCCTGTCTCCACTGCCTGAACCAGCGGGCTGAGCACACAGGTATAAACCTCTGTGCTTTGCATTTTTAGTTGCTGTAGACAGATCTTCCCTCTGCCTGGCCTAACACCAGGGAAGGGTTTCCCAGTTTGCAAGCCCGGTGGGGCTGGCCAGGAGAAAGATGCACTAGTCTGCCTGTCACAGAAGGGGTTTTTGGAGCTGTGTAGGCAGCCAGGGAGCTGGCACACCTGAAGATTGTGAAAGATCCAAACCTGCTGGGCAGAGTGTACCCGGACAATTTTGTCTACCTGTCCTTTCTCCTGAGGAGTAAGCTCTGTGCAATCCTTGCCCCTTTAGCAGCCCTCTTGCTAAGGGCTTCTTTGTTAGGAAGTCTCTCAGACTGCCCGCCTTTCTTTTGTCCCAGAGCAGCTGGGTATGTATCCCTGCTTTCCACAAGCAGCTGGAATCTTAGTCTCTCCAGGAATTCTGCCTGTCTTAGCTTTCCAACCTCCTAATTAGAAGAGTATCATGCAAGCACTATGAAATGTAGGTTTGTGCTCCCAGAGCAGATCTCCAGAGTTAGGTATTCAGCAGTCCCAGTTCTCCACTCCCTCTCTGCCCTGCTCCTGTTCCTCCTACCGGTGAGCTGGGGTGGGGGAAGGGCTTGGATCCCACAGGACCACAGCTTTAGTACGTTACCCTTTTCCGTGAGGGCTGTTCTTGTCTCCAGGTGTATACAGTTTCTTGCCATCCTCTTTCCTGTTGCTCTTTCAAGAGTAGTTGTTGTAGCTTTATTTTCATATTATATGCGGTTTTAGGAGGAAGCCTCTGTCTCCCCTCTCGCGCCACCATCTTTTGACCTGCATTCTGTATTCTGTATATGTTTTTAATGTGAAGGGATATACCTCATTCAGGGACAGAGAAAATTGTGGTAGCTAGTATGCAAGGTAGCCACCAAGAGAACCTCACTTTTGGCATTCAAAATCTAACATAGCCCTTTCCACATTGAATCTGGGCTACACCTGCCTATCAGTAGAGTATAGCAAAAGTGATACTGTGAAATTCTAAGTCTAGGTATTAAGAAACCTTACAGTTCCCACTTAGTCTTCCAGTCACTTCTTTTGGATGAAGTGAGCTGCCATGAAAGAAGTCTACCCAGAGCCTACCATGGCATGAAAAAGCTCAAGCTAGCCACATAGAGGTAACATGTAGGAATCTCTTCTGAGATGGTCAGCCAGTCCCAGATGTTCCAAGCATCACAACCAAAATAAAAGATATGGGAGTAAATAGGTCATCTTACACTGAGTCTTACGGTAACATAAACCCAAGCCATTACCTCTTATAACTTTATGAGATACCCAAGTGAGGACTCCCTGGATAAGCCCAGTCAACCCACAAAGGCTGAGAAATAATAAATTATTGTTTAAACCTTATTATTTTTTCATGGTTTAGTAGACAGGAATAGATAACCCAAAGATCCTTCAATTTTTTTTTTAAGAGATTGGGCATTGATGGATCTTTTTAAAATCCAGGTTTATTTTAGAAGCAACTTGTCAGTTATTTCAAAATGTCTGCTGGAATTTCTATCATAATTCTAGTGGAATTTGAGATAAATTTAGATGTAATAGTTTTAGGTTTTTCCATTCATGAACAATGCACATCTCAACGCATTTAGGTCTTACTCATCTAGAAACATTTTAGAATTTTGGTTGTGGAAGTCTTCCATGTATTTTGTTTAATTTTGAAGCATGTTGTATTTGTGATATTGCTGTAAATTAAGTTTTTTTTTTGTATTTCTTTTTCTAATCACTTGTGCCTTGGATACAGAAATACAATTGCTTTTTTGAGAACTGATATTCTTAAACTTCTAACTCTGCTAAGTTTACTTATGAGTCCTAGTAGATTGCTTTCTTTTTAATCATTGCAAAGTTTTATAGACTACTTAGTAATATTCTATATAATCATGTCATCTGAGAAAAAAATTTTCTTCCAATTTTTATGCAGTATATTTCTCTTCCTATTTGTGCTAGCTAAGACTTCCAGTGGAATGCCGAATAAAAATGGTGAGAATAGTTACCCTTGCTTTTCCCATCTTATGAGGAAAATATTCAACCTTTTCATATGAAGTATGGTATTAATTGCATGTTTTCTGTAGATTTTATTATAAGACTGAGGTAATTTCCTTCTACTCCTAGTTTACTCTGAATACTTACCATGAATGGTTCTGTAATATATAGTGGACAGTTTTCCATGCTTTAAATTATTTGTCTACATAAGTTTTAATGACTGCAATTTGCTCTTTTCTATGTATGTACCTAACTTATTTTAACTAAAAGTCAGTTTCTGATGAGTAAGAACTTTTATGCTTTGATAAATATCTGTGAAGATAAACTTAGTACACCTTTCATCAAATAACTCATAGAACAGATTTACTAAATGGAGTGGTGTACAATGTTCAGAATTTTGATATATTTTGCATGTAATTTTTATAAAAACAAAACCTAGAAATTTGAAGACTTACTAAAAATTAGGAGCAAAACAAAATATTTTTGAAAATGAGAATATCTAAAGAGATTTTTCCTGCAGTTTACTAAAGAAGATGAAAAATACTGTATGAGAGAGAAAAATACTATTTTTTATTAAAATAAAAAAATAATTTCTCTTTGAAGTTCATCCTGAAGTGTCAGCCATATTTGGCATAATACATAAAAATGTCTATGTAGCTATGCATTTAGCAAATGAATACCTGTTCAGATTTTTTTTGTTGTTTGTTTTTAATAAGATAAACTTGGTTGTGACCATGAAATTGAAGAGTTTGAAATTCAGTTATTTTTATATTGAAATTAATGTTCATATTGTTAATCAAGTTTCCTTGACTACCTTTTTAGACTTTAAGAAACATTTGTGCTAAAGTCAAATGTATATTGTAGTTGATAGACTTAGCAATTTAGGAAGTATTACCGTAGGTTTTTTTTTAACTGATTAGAGGCAAGCTATAAACTAAATATTAGGAAGCTAATCATTAATTGGAGTCTTTTCCAAAAACTAAAAAAATATTCCTCAATATGATATTTTATCAGTATTTCTATTTTATAACTTTATGTAAAGTCTAATATTCTAAGAACCTCTACTAGCATTTCTGTCTGTCAGTAAATTAAGTCTAATGTTCTTAGTCTTTTGAAATGATATTCACACTTCTTTTATCCCTAATATCTAAGCTCCATGAAGGAGGGAACTATTCCTTTGGTGGAATGATATATCTAAGTCATGTAGCCTGGCACATGGCAGGTGTACAACAGTATTTCTTGACAAAGTAAATTATATATATACATTTTAATTTTAAGCAAAGTATCATTTGTAGTAAGGTGGCATCTCAAATACAAATCTGATGTAAAAAATAGAGGCTTAAGAAATTCAAGTTACTTAAAATTTTCAGATAGTCTACCAACACTGGGTAATTTCACTTTTCACTTTTATTTTTCTGTTTTAATAAATATATTTCATTGATGGATGAAGAATATATATCTTAGAAAAGAATATCATGAAAATGGATAAATTATGTTTCTCTAAGAAATTCAGATATAAAAAGCAATCTCTACCCTTGCCCAAAATGGGAGAAAATCTATTTTAATAATATTTTGTTAGTAATGTGAGGTGGCAAAATGGTATTCGTAAAATGGTTAATAATTACCAATTAGTTTAAATGTTGGTGAGACTGCATTAGGAAATTAGTGGAGACATTTATTTAAATTGGATTTCTAAAAGAAAATCCCAGAATGTATAAATAGCTAAATTTTCTCAGACCAGGGTACTTTTAATAGAAGACATGATTTTTAGTGCATACAAAATGAAATGATGTGCTCAAATACATTTTAATATTTATAAAGGCATACAAGCATCACCCTTTGAATATGTTTTGATACTCTGTGGCTCTTGGATATGCTTTATGGTAAGGCTAACTGCATCACATCAGTATAATGGGACTTAAGTTTCAATTTGTCTTTTAATCTTCTCTGATAAATAGCTTTTAGCAAATGCAAAATTAATAAATAGTGATTCCTGAGCTTTTTATTAATTTTTCTGTGTAGCAGATCATTTATAAATTCCTGGTAGTTTAAAATAATTCTAGATTAATTATTAATGAATTGTGAGTGTTTAAAGCATTAGAAATCTGTTACATGATCAACTAGCATTTTCTTAAGAAAACTTCATCTAATAATTGTTAGAGTTAAAAGATCATATTCAATTATTCTTATCTATAGTTGCATTGTTCTCACAGATTATCCTTGGGAATCTATTGTTGTTTTAGAAGGATAATTAACATTGCCATCAAGAAAAAATGAAACAATATTTCATTGTCAAATTAAGATGGTACACAATTCATGTTTGTAATTGTTGATTTTCTTTATCATTTAAAATAATGAATAATCAAACTAGTTTTTAAATCCATTGCTAAATTATTTTAAGTGTAAGTATATCAAATAAAGGGAGATTCAAAGTTGGAGCTCAGTATATCTGCAGTGTCAAATGCCTAGCAACATGCATGGAAAGTTTCAAATCCCCAATTGCACACAACATTCTAATGGCAATTCTCACCAAAACTGCGCCCTTTCAATGAGGAAAATGATTAAATCATCAATGCTACATTTAAATTAGATGATTTGTTTTTCATATGACTTTAAGATTTACTCCATATAACAATATGTCTGACAGGATTGCCTGTAACATATCTCCTTCAATTTATTCTGAACTTAACACGAATAATAAACTGTTTACTGTAGATTTTTTCTTTCATAATTAAAATTTTTATTTCAGGATAATTACAGATTCACCTACAGTTGTAAGAAATAATATAGAAATACCATGTTACCCTTTACCCAGTTTCTCCCAATGGTAACCTCTTGGAAAACCATATAACAATATCACACCAGGATATTGATATTGATATAGTCAAGACACAGAATATTTTCATTACCATAAGGATCCCTCCTATTACCCTTTTATAGACACATTCAATTCCTTTCTTTCCCACTCCTTCCTTAAACTCTAGAAATAACTAATCTCTTCTCTATTTCTATAATTCTACATTTGAAAATGTTACCTAAATGTAACCTTTCGAGAATAGCTTTTATTTCCACTCAGAGTAATTCCCTGATGATTTATTCAAGTTGTTGCATATATCAATAGCACATTCCTTTATTTATTTAATTATTTACTAAGGTATCATTGATATACACTCTGATGAAGGTTTCACAAGAAAAACAATGTGGTTATTACATTCACCCTTATTAACAAGTCCCCCCATACCCCATTGCAGTCACTGTCCATCAGTGTAGTAAGATACCACAGAGTCCCTATTTGTCTTCTCTGAGCTACACTGTCTTTCCTGTGACCCCCCACACACCATGTGCACCAATCATGATACCCCACAATCCCCTTCTCCCTCCCTCCCATTCTCCCTCCCCCACCCCTCCCCTTTGGTTACCACTAGTCCCTTCTTGGAGTCTGTGAGTCTGCTTCTCTTTTGTTCCTTCAGTTTTGTTTCATTGTTATACTCTACAAATGAGGGAAATCATTTGGTATTTGTCTTTCTCTGCCTGACTTATTTCACTGAGCATAATACCCTCTAGCTATATCCATGTTGTTACAAATGGTAGGACTTGTTTCTTTCTTATGGCTGAATAGTATTCCATTGTCTATATGTACCACATCTTTATAGCACATTCCTTTATATTGCTGAGTAGTATATGGTATGGGTGTGTCATAGTTTCTTTAACAATTCACCTGCTGAAGAACAGGTAGGTTGTTTCCAGTTTGGGGCTATTACAATAAAGCTGCTATAAACATTTGTGTACAGGTTTTTGTGTAAACACAAGTTTTCATTTTTTGCAACCTTTCTGAACTCACTTATTCATTCCAGGTTTTGTTTTTTTATTCATAGATTCCTTGGTATTTTCTAAGTAGAAAGCCTTACCATGTGCAAACAGGAATAGTTTTATATCTTCATTTCCTATCTTTGTGCCTTTTCATTCCTTATTGCACTGACTAGAATATTTGTATATTGAATAAGAATGGTGAGAGAAGACATTTTTGCCTTGTGTCTGATCTTAGGGGAAAATAATGCAATCCTTCAATAGATATCATGTTAGCTGTTAGGTTATTTTTTAGATGCTCTTTATCCAGCTCAGGAAATTCTCTGATTTTTTTTTTTTAGGTGTTTCTGTAGCGAATGAGTGATGATTTTTGACAAAGCTTTCCTGCTTTGCTTAAAATGGTCATGTGACATTTTTTCTTAGTCTGTTAATATGGTGGATTACATTGATTGGCTTTTGAACACAAACACACTTCAGAGATATTGCAGGTTTGGCTCCAGATGATTGCAATAAAGCAAATATCGCAATAAAGTTAAATTAATTTTCATTGTTTCCCTGTGCATGTAAAAGATATGTTTACACTATACTGTAGTCTGTTAAAGGTGAAAAACATTATGTCTAAAGAAAGTGTACACATTAAAAGTACTTTTTGCTAAAAAATGGCAACCATCACCTAGACTTTCAGTGAGTCATAACCACTGATCACAGATCACTGTAACAAACATGATAATAATGAAAAATTGTGAAATATTGTGAGAAGTACCAAAATGACACACAATAACATGAAGGGAGCAAATGCTGTTGGAAAAATGGTGCTAATAGACTTGCTCAAGGCAGGGTTGCCACAAACCTTCAATTTTTAAAAATACAATATTTGCAAAATGCATAAAGTGAAGTGAACTAAAACAAGGTATGTCTGTGTTGAACCAGTCCTGCCTCCCTAGAAGAAACCTCACTTGGTCATGATGTAGAATTCTTTTTTATATAATGATGAATCTATTTGTTGATATTTTGTTAAGGATTTTTGTATCTACATTCGTTGGAGATAATGATTTATATTTTTTATTTCTTTTTATTGTACTGTAGTTGATCAATTTGATATCAAGGTACACCTAGTTTCATAGAATTAGTTGGGAAGTATTTCCACCTCTGCTGTTTTCTGGAAGAGTTTGTGTAGTTTATGTGCCGACTCCTCTTTAGTCATTTGGTAGAATTGTCCTGTGACACCTGCTGGAGTTCTAGGGATATTCATGTTATCTATTTCATGTTAGGTGACTTGTGGTAGTTCACATTTTTGAGAGATTGATGCATTGTGTCTAAGTTGTCCAATTTATATATAGAGAGTTGTTTGTGGTATTCCCTTATTATCCTTTTGATATCTGTAAGTTCTGTAGTGACAGCCCCTTTAGTTACAGATACTGATAATTGTTATCTTCTCTTTTTTCTTGCCAATCTTCATAGACGTTTGTAAATTTTATTGATCTTTTCAAGAACCTGCCCTTTATTTCATTGTTTTTTCTCTACCATTTTACTGGTATCAATTTCATTGATATCTGATCTTATCTTTGTTATTTCTTTCTACTGCTTGCTTTGGCTTCAGTTTTTAAATTTTCCAGGTTCTTGAGGTAAGAGCATGGATTATTGATTTGGGATTTTTTCCTCTTTCCTATTCCTGAATTTAGTGTTATAAATTCTCCCCTTAGTTCTGCTTTGGCTGTGTCCCAGAAATTTTCATATGTTCTGTTTTTATTTAATTCAGTTCAATATATTTTTATAACTTCCCTTGAAGGTTCTTTTTAAACCCATGGATTAGTTAGAAGTACATGGTTTAGATTCCCACTGTTTGGAGAATTTCCTGTTGTCTTTACGCTATTGATTTCCATTGTGGTTGGAAAACATTGTCTATGTGATTTCAAGTCTTTTAAAATTGTTTTAAGTTTGCTTTATGCTCCAGGATATGATCTATCCCTATATATATTTCCTGTGCACTTGAAAAGAATTTGCATTCTGTTGTTGGGTGGAGTGTCCTTTAAACGTTGATCATATTCTACTGGTTGATGGGGTTGTTGAGTACATCTATACACTTGCTGATTTTAGTTGTTATTCCAATTGTTGAGAGAGAGAGATCTTTTAGTATTTATCCTTTTAGTTCTATCAGTATTTAGTTCATATATTTTGCAGCTTTGTTGTCTGGTGCATACATGCTTAGGATTGCTGTATTTTCTTTGTGGATTACCTCTCAAACATTTTGTAATGTCTTTGTCTCTGATAATTTGCTTTTTTTTCTACTTTATCTGATATTAATATAAAAACTCCTGTTTTTCTTGGATTATGCACACTTTATCTTTTTCTGTCCTTTTACTTTCACCCTGCCTATAGTATTATACTTAACATGAATTTCTTGTCTTTAAATAGTGTCTTATGGTCTACCCCATCAATCTCTCTTTAATTTGTGTACCTAGATGATTTGCATGTCATTTAATTATTGAGATGTTAGGGATTAAATCTACCATTTTTCATTGTCTGTTCTCCATTTTCAGGTATGTTTTCTTTCTCCTGCCTTCCCTTGAGTAACTTGAACATTTTTTAGAATTCCATTTTGGTTTATTTATAGACTTTTTGAGTTTATCTTTTTGTATAATTTTATTAATGACTGCTCTACCTATTACACTGTACACTGTCTACTGGTGGTGTCATTTTACCAGTTCAAGTGAGGTAGGAAAATCTTAATTCCCTTTATGTCCTTTTGTCATCTCCCATTTACAATATATTATCTTAAATGCATGCATTTAGAATCACATTAAATAGTATAATTTTTGCTTCAGCCATCAAACGCAATTTGGACAACTCAAGAGGAAAATTAAAGCCTAATTTATATGCCCATATTTTTGCTGGCCATGATCCTTCTTCCTTCCTGATGTTTCAAGTTTCCTTCTTTTGTTATTCCCTTTCTATTCACATGCTTTCAGCATTCCTTTAGGGTATATCTGCCAGCCATAAATTCTCTTTATTTTCTTGCATCTGAAGCTGTCAGATTCTGACAATCAGATTCTACCTTCATACCCCAATGATACTGTCGTTGTGTATAGCACTTTGGATTGATCATTCTTTTCTTTTAGAACTTGAAAAATACTGTGCCAAGTCTTTCTGGTGTCCATGGTCTTTTTAAATGAGAAACATGATTTTATTCTGTTTTTCCTGTAGGTAAGATGCTGCTTTCTCTGGCTGCTTCAGGAAGTTTGTCTTTAGTTTTAAAAGTATAATTATGTTGTGTCTTGCAATGTATTTCTTTGGAATTAACATGTTTGGGGTTGCTTAACTTATCGAATCAATAGGTTTGCATCTTTTGGCAAATCTGAAGTTTCAATGATAATTTCTTCATGCAGTTTCTATACTTGCCTTCGACACCTTTCCTTCCAGGACTCTGTTGACATGAATGTTAGATTCTTTTGTTATCATCCATTAAATCCCCAGAGGCTCTATTCATATATTTTTCCAGTAGATTTTCTCTCTGTTTTTCAGATTGAGTAATTTCTCTTGTTCTATTTTCAAGTTCAGTGTTTTCTCTGTCCTCCCCAGTCCTCTGCTGTTCCAAACTATTGATATTTTTATTTCAGTTGCTATATTTTTCATTTGCAAAATTTTTGTTTGATTTTTATTGATATCTTCTATGTATTTGCTGATATACTTTGTTTCTTTCATGGATTTGCATTTTTACATGTGTATAAAGTGTTTGTCATTGCTTGCTTAAGCTTTTCGCTCTTTGATGGTTGCTTTAAAATATTTGTCTAAGACACATGGGTTCCGCTAGCTTTGGACTTGAGGGGTGAGATACAAGAGCACATGCAGTCTACATGAAAAAGTTTCACATCAGTGAATGTCAGTGAGAAATCAGAAGAATAACAAAGGGATTGCTCAACCCAGGCACAGTTTCCCATGGTGTTTCCTTATATCCCAATTTAGAAAAGAAAAATTACAGAGACAAACACTTGTGACAAGAAAGTACTGAAGTAGAATTTTCATCTTTCAGTTTAATAAATATCCAAAGAAATAAACCAACCCAAATGAGAAGAGATTGATGTATTTTGTGTGTCCTACAGGTGAGAGACTTAAGATGGATTAGTTATAATTATAAAGAACATGGCAGTAGTTCACCATTGTACATTTTTACACACCCTTCTCTCCATTCTCATATCCAGCTCATGTCTGTAATGTCTGTAAGAGACATTCAGTTACTATAAATGCTCCCCTGGACTGGATGGAAGAAAATAATGCTAAGGTACTCATATTGAATCTTAGTATACAACTGCCTACTTAAATTGCTTTGTGAAGTGTTGTACAGATACTCAAAATAGCCCATCAGAATGTCTGTTGTGGCATTTTTCGATCTATTGGATATAGATCTCTTTGCTTTCATGCATATTGAGCCATCCTGGAACTGGTTATAAAATTTAGAAAATGCTTCCTGAGATAGGGCCTAAAATTATCTACTTATAACCTCTATAATTAGTCTAGAATTACCTCTCAGGCTCCACTGAATAAATCTACACCTCTTTCAAACTTCCTTTAAATACTTGAAAATGACAAATTTACATTTCTTATAATTTACTGCAGAGCCTGTTTTCTTATTGCTCTCATTCCTGTCTCCTATACCTTACACTTTGTTCCATTTTGCTTGTTCCGCGTTGAATTGTGACAGGAATAACTGCAAAATTTCTAGAAGAACCTGGTCCACTCCAAAGGCAGTGGAGGTGACTATGCAACACTGAATCACTTGACTTGGAATCTCTATCTAATACTTTTCTTTCTTTTATATATTTGTTTTCCATAATAGTAGCAATGTATTTTTTAGAACAATGTATTTTTAGAACATTGTTTTAATGCACCCTGTGATAGAATTTTTTTGGAAAGAAAAATTATCTAAAATGGTTCATTGACACAATGACGAGAAGTCAGAATGTGCAATTAGTCACACCTGTCATTGTGAAACTCAGATTTGGTGACAACTCTGCAACAGGCAGAAGAATCAAATAAACAGATGAATTTGAATCCTGACAGGGATTAAAAAGTTGATGTCAGTCACTGACAATCACTGATGTCAACTGCTGATGTCAATCATCTTCCGAAAGGGGTTTAGGGGCAGGAAGCGCACATGGTGAGCAATGGGAGACTTAACACCAGATATCCGGTTGAACTTTGTCTCCAAGTGGCTTGGGAACAACTAGGCAATCCCTAAAGGCCAGGTTGTCATAAAAAGGGTCCTAGTAGGGACTGTAAACCAGCGTTATAAAGGTTATTGTTCCCAGTGAAACATGAAGTCTGTGGCAGAGTTTAATCATCTGCCTAAATGAATTCAATGAGCAAGTGGCAAATCTGGCATTCTGATTTGCATCTTGACACAAAATTGATGATCTTTCCTTTTTTTTTTTAAACCATATTCTTGCTTACTCTATGTTTCAGTTAGCTAATCTTAAAAAATATAGGTGTTTCATATTAGGTGGAAAAATTAGGACTTTCAGAGTAGTCAACAGGAAGTCAGACACCAAAATTTAATGGCTTGAATGGTAATATCTTATTCTCATCAGTATCTCATCATCTGTGGGTCCTCTGAGATTCTGGTGATGCAGGCTGAGCTCAGCTGGACAATTGTGTGGGCAGCTGCTGCGGCTGGCGTGGACCCATTTCCCTTTGCAAGTGTGTGAGTGCAAGTGCCTGCTCCAGGTGTTTCTACTCCTCCTGGAACCAGTGGGTGAGCTAAAGCATTTGTTCTCAGCATGCGTGAGATGAAAGGGTCTCTCCTAGGCTGCTTAAGGCTCTGGATTGGAGCTGACACACTGTTATTTCCACTCTGTTCTCTTGCTTAGTAAAAGCATTTGGCTAAGCCCAAACCGAAAGGGATGGAGGAGAATTATCCACCCATAATGAAGCTTCAACAAAGGTAAGGATGATGAAGAGCTACCCTTCCTCTTTCCTATTATGTGTTAAGACCAGAATTTGATTATAAAAACAGAACAATAGTTTATGTATCTGACTTCCTGCTGACTACTGTCTTGCCAATGGGTTTCAGCCCCAGGCAAGTTCGGTATAGATTCCCTGTGACCAAAGAAATTGACAGCAAAGGGTTCTTGGGGTGAAAGGGTTATACCCAACTTTATTTTCATGGTGGCAGGTCAGTCACTAAAATCCCGTTCACTCAGAGCAAGTCTGTATGCAGCAAGCTGGTCTCTGCCTCTGGGCCTCTCTGCACAGTCATCCTGCACAGCCATCCTCTGGGCCTCTCTGCGCAGCTGTCCCGCACAGCTGTGCTCTGGGCCTCTCTGCGCAGCTGTCCCACACAGCCGTCCTCTGGGCCTCTGTCCTCAGCATTGCCACCACTCCAGCCTCTGCTCTCCTGCAGCCTTGCAGCTGTGCCACCATGTCATGCGCAGAGCACTGGGCGGAGCTCTTTATATAGAGTCAACAGCCATATATTGCCCACAGGTGTGCAGTGAGCTAATCAACCAGGGCCAGGTGAGAATCCTGGCCACAGGAACTCTCATTTTATTCACACTACTCTGAAGGTCCTAATTTTTCCACCTAACATGAAATAAACGTATAACCAGAAACTTGATCAACTCTGTGCAGATGAAACAAAGAGAGATAGGGGAGAAAACACGGAGAACCCCATACACTTTTACTTGTTAAAACTTTTCTGTTTACCCCTCTGAATTCATTCTACTTTTTCAAATTTTGATTTTCAAGGCAGTAGTTATCACACCATTGCTACATTTAATAAAATAACAAAATACACATTTTAATGAGCTTGTCAGAAAACACAAGGAAATAACAGTGTCTGATTGCCTAGTTCAAGCTTTTCCTTCAAGATGTTATTAAATATTTGAGAAATGTTCTTTTATCTGAAATGTAGATGTCCTTTGCAGTGAAATTATATAAACATCATATTTTCCAAGTTAAGAGCATTTGGTATACAGAGGCTTATAAGAGTCAGAATATTTTTTGTTGTGAGTTTTCTACAGAGAACTCAGATTTGCTGATGGTTTTTTGGAAGTTATCTTGAATGTCTTTTTTTGTCCTGTTCATTGACAAGAAAAAAAAATGTTTTTTTGGCTCTATTTCCTGAGACCCAGGAATCAATACATATTTTAATCAATAGATGTTTTGTTGAATCCTAAGTGTGCTTTTAATTATAGTCATTTATTAGAAGCTACCACGCATGGTTTTATGCTGCCACACCTTTGCTTTTGATTAAAATGATCAGTCAATTTACTTCAAAGCTTAAAATGCTCCTTATTTTTATTTTCGCTGTTGCCCCATATATTATTAATGCCCTCTTCTCACTGGTGTAATATGTTGCAGAAATCCAGGTTTTGTTAGTCTTCTTATTTCCACATTCTACAGAGTATAGTTACATGTTTATACCTTGTCCTTTCTGCATTCATTATGGAAAAAAAAATCAATGTTTTGTATTATTTTGAAATACATTTGAAGATCCATGCTGCAGCATTGAGAACATTGCATTGCAAAAACTGGCTTTGGCATAGGTTAAATATTTACTTAGCACATGTAATACTGAGTGCCTAGTTTCCTCATTTGTTTTCTCTCCCAGGTTGTTTTATGCCCAGCAGGGTGCTTTGCTCATAGTAGAAGTATGTAATAAATATCAGGAATTATTTAAAGACCTTTTTGTAATTTTCATAGCCTAGAAAATAAAAGGCTTTAAGAGCTTCTTGACTCACTGCTACCATCCTAACAGTTCAATATCTCTCCCACCTGTGCAAGAAACTGTGCAATGAAAATGTTTCAAATCTTATGAAAAGTTAAACAAATTTGAGGTTTATGTAAAAACACTCTGCAGTGATAATTTTTTAAGTCATCACTAGCATAATCATCTTTAAAATATTTAAAAATTCTTGAAAAAATATTACAGTCACCCTCAAGTTGACTGAACATGTCTATACTTCTAATTTTTAAAGAGGTTCCCTCACCCTTCAAATGTAACCTACTGTACTATGTATTTTCCACACATTATTATTCTATAGACTTTCCCAAATACATACCTGGTCTTCATATTTATTACTTCTAATAGATACATAAAGTTCCTTGAAACTGATACAATGAGGATAACGTGTTTACTAATTTCCAGTTATGTTTTTTATTTATTTGGTTATTGTACCACAGTGCTTCTACAAATATCAGCTTCTTTCTTTTTTTCATATACATCTTATAAGTCAATTCCCAGAAACTAGCTAGAAAGTGCATTCTTCCTTAGGTACATTTGATTTCACTTTATTTTTAAATACATTCAGTCAATGAAAAGAAGCACCAATAATACATTTGAAAAAGGTCAACATCAAACTAAGGATCATTTTAAGCCTGTAAGCAAATTTATTGACCATCTGCATATGGATATATCAAGAATACTATTTCAAAATTGTTTTTTGTTTTTTAAATAAACTTGTTCACAGGTCTCACCTTTACTTCTGGGAGTTAGAGGTGAGGTATACTCAATCATCTGATTTTTCCAGAATACTGAGATAACAAAAGTAAAGTTTTAATTCCAAAGAAAATCTTAAATGTATCATCCACATTTTACATAATGGTTTTTGCCAGAAAGTCTTCAGGGTACATAACTGGAGAATATATACTATAAGACTCTTGAAATGGAGTCTTTTCCCCAAATGCAGCATGCTTATGTCATAAACGGCCGCTCTTGCCGTCTTCTCGCTCTCCCGCACCTGCTGACACCTCCCTTCGTTTCTATTGGCCAATGGAGACTGACTGTTCCTGTCAGCCTGACCAAACTTCAGGCAGGTTTCTTACTGATTATAGGCTCGTGACCTCCCTTTTCTTAGAGCATTTACTTGAGGAAACTTAGAATTGAAAATTCTTTCTCTGCCTATTTGGAATGTAAATCTTCTCCCAGACTTTTGCCAATTTTACCATCCAGTTTTGTCTTTCTCAACATCCCACTGCACTGTGATCATCAAGAAAAACAGTCTCTCTTTCAGGCTTTTGTACAGATTAAGTTCAATTAGCCAAGTAGTGACAATTAACGAACACAGATGGTCTCATCACATTGATCAAGTGCTGATTTGACTTCTTCCAGTACCTTTCTGCTAGCGAACCCCATTACGCAAAACGTTCATGCCTTTTGTTTTAGTGGATTGAGTTTGATCTCTCTCGCCTATTGAATCAAGTTTGGCTGTTCAAGTCCATCCACTGTAACTTTCTCTCTCTCCTATATCTCTGGAGAATCTTGACTTATATATTCACAAAATGATTCTAGTGCATGGGGTAGCAACAAGAGTTTCATTTTAAACCTCTTTGAGAGTCATTGTAATTTGTACATCGTATTTAAATTCTTATTTCTCTATTTCAAGTCCAGCATTGTTATGGAAATTGTGAGGTTCCCTCTTTGAATAATTTAAGTTACTGCAGTGCAAAAATGTGAAAATAATTCACCAGCATGGAAATGACATGGGAAACTAAGGGAATAAGCTACCATATAAGAGTCTTCCTCTTGAATAATAGAGGGAAAGTGTCTACAGTTAAGACAGGCATAGAAAACTGACCTCAGGACAAATCAGACCTGAGTCTTTAGAATCAGATGAAATACTCTAATTCATCTTTCATCTTATAATAGGATAAGATTATCTGTGGGTAATATATCTTCTTATTTTTCTGAATAAAACTATATGAAATTATGAAAAATTAGGTGTCTTGGTAAAAGGTCTGTATGCCATTTTCCTAAAGTCTTGTTTATGACAGCCTGACAATTGTAAAGAACAATTTTTTTCTATTGAAAGATTATACAAGAGAATTCAAGATCTATAGCATCAGACTGAGTGAACACAATAAAGGAAAAGTTATTTCCTTATATATAATAATCTAAAAATATAAATATCACAGAAGAGTAAGTAAATGTATTAATAAGCCCATAAAGTTAGGCTAATTATCAAACAATGAGATACTATTTCACATACTTTAATTTTCTGCAAGTTAGAAATCTGATAGTACCAACTGTTAAGACTATGGGAAGGAGAAATCTTCCCATACTGCTGATAGCTGTGTAAATTGATTAGATTGCTGTGGAAAAGTCCTGGCAACATTCTGTCATGTTAACAAGCCAGACTTTAGCCAGTTTAATATCCCATGAAACAGCAGGTCAAGGTATATACCCTCCAAGGGTAGACGTGCATTTATGCACAACTAAACATGTACAAGCATTTTTATTTCCTTTGTAATAAGAAAAATGGGGGGAAGGGGGAAGAAACTGGAGAAATGTATAAACAAAACCCAGCATTTTACCAAAGTTTACTTCCATAGTGCAGTCACAATGGACAAACCATGTCTATTATTTGTCAGTATAGACAAGTCTTGAGAGCAGTGCACATTTATGTATGTGAGGAAAAGGAAGCAAGTCATAGATACTTAAGTGTGACACACACAACTTATGACTGTAAAAAAAACCCTGCAGTATCGTGTATAGATCCATATAGGCTGCAAATTTCTTTAGAACATGCATTGAAAATGATATATTAATTTCAGCAGTAGAAGAAGAGAAAGGACAGTGAAATGAGCAAAGAAACTTCAACTTATTTGCAATATTTTATTAAAATCTGAATCAAATATGTAGATATATTTGGCGTTGCTGTATTTTACTGTAGTATTTTTAAATCTTATAACAATGAAAACATTTAAAAACATTAAGATATATTTTAATGACTTTTAGGGATATATTGGTAAAGTTTTACCACCATTTAAGGATTTTTTAATGTAATTAATTGGTCAAATAAACATTTTCTCCATTTCATATAAAAATAATTTAAGTTTGGTGGATTGGAAAACCAAAAAAATCTCCATTGGATATTGACTAAGTTGAATATGTGAGAAAATGTATGTAATGTTTGATTCTGATGAATATCATACTTAATATGTATAAGAAAAAGGAATTATACATTTCTGTATTCTCAAATAAAGGTTATGTGACTTTTTCAAATGTTCTTTTGATCCTCATCATAGTTACTTCCTAAATTATTAAAAGTAATACTAGTATCTCTTTTCAATTAAAATTGAATTTTTGGCCAGGAACAAATCAGATTTTCTATGTTTTTTTTTACTTGCATAATATTCAGAAACACATGGGGTTAAAAGAAACTGATTATATAGGTGTTATCTTAAGCAATTGGATATCCTATGCCATAGTGTTTTTTCTACTTCTGAAAGATTATTAATAGGCTTATTTTTATGAATGTCTGTACTGTAATCCTTGTCCTTTTCCCTGGCATTCCCAGACCCTTGATGTGGCCCGAATCAGTCCCCACTTACTTTACAGCAGCTCTGCTTCACACGCCTGGTCATCGGCTTGTCATTTGAAGATGTCACGTAGTCATCCAGCCCTTTACCTTTCTTGCAACTCAAACATCTGTCAACTAACTTCAAAGAAATAATTTTTCCAAAAATGAGACTCATATAATCTACCACACTCAAGTAACTTCTGATCCAAAACTGTCTATATTTACATGGTTTACAGTTGATTAAATATAAATTATAAAATCATCTCCATTTTATAATAGGAAAGTCTGTGCAAAGTCATGTTTATATTAATCTTATACATCAGATACCTGACACAAGAATATGTCACTGAGTAAGAGACTAATGAGATATTCCATTTTTTACCAAAATTTGATGTGTACATTTATGCCATCTGTTCATATTACTAAAAAAGTAGCTAAAATTTACCTTCTTAACTGTGATATTAATCAGTTTTGAGCACTAATTTATGCAAAAGTACACCAGCTGAAGACACCAGCATGATGTGTGGATTAAAAAATCAGACCAACTTTGACCGAAGTTATCTGTTTTGCATATTAAATTACTCTTACTGAGCTTCGTCAAAAATGAATATTTTTGGATTTGTTTGTTGATGAAATGAAAGTTTTTAAGATTACATACTAAGTATACAGTGAAACTTAAAATGTGCTGTTTTCCAGCTAACTAAAAGCAATATGGGGCTATACCTTACCTGTTAAACTTCCTTGGATATTTAACCTTTAGTCATAACATGCATAGGAAAGCACATGTTTCAAGTGTAGACGCGATGTCTATTAAATTCTAGATCTGGGGTTGTAACCCATCTAAGCACTTACAAATGTTTCAGTGCAGTCTCACAGGTTTAGTGTGATCCAAAAAGATGCTATTTTTTTCAAACCTAAATGTTACTATCAATATTTTTAAGGTTCTCGTGTTTTCTATTGACTGATTATCCTATTTCTTAATACAGTTTTGTTCATTTTTGTTAATGGACTTCAGTCTTACAATATTTTATGCTGCTATGTAATATTTTATGCAGGTCCTTTGCAATCTGTGTGGAAAACAAAGACATTCATTTGGGATAATTTAGTAACATTGTTTTCTGCAAAGATCTTGGAAATAACTGGTTCATAAAGAATTATGAGAAATAAATGCTTAACCAGCGAAATATTTAATAAAATACAAACAGTGATGTAAAAGAAAAAATATTCCTTTATCTCTGGTAATTTTCTTTACTGTGAATTTGCAATCTTATATTAATATATCAACTTGTGCTTGATTTTACATAGTGTTAAAACGGTAGATTTTTTCCCATCCTCTTACTTTTAGCCAATGTATATCATTATGGTTGTGATAAGTTTTTTCTTGATAGCATACAGTTGTATCATGTATTTTTAATGAATTTTGATCATTTTAATTGTTATTTTTAGATTATTTAAGATTATTGTATGGATTCAGGTTTACCATTTTATTTTCTGATCATTTTCTTATTTCCTGCTTTCTTGTAGATGTATTTTTTAAAATTTGTATTTTAACTAATACATTGTTATTCTTAATATATCATTTTGTATAGTTTTTAGTTATTACTCTAGGGTTTACAAAATACATAGTTATTCATAGTCTATTTAGAGTCTATCTTTTTCAACTTGAATTGGAATGTTAAGATACGGGTCAAAGGATACAAAGTTGTAGTTATATACGAAAATCTAGAGATCTCATGCACAGACATAATAACTATACTTAATAATACTATATTGCACATCAGAAATATGCCAGGAGAATAAGATCTAAGGCACGCTTGTCATGCATACAAAGGGGTAACTGGGAGGAGATAAACTAGCTTGTGAAGTTATCATTTATATATATATATATATAAATGCATACAGCCATCTTGTACAAAGTATATAAAATTTTTATTATAAAACATATAAATTTTAAAAAGTGTTACATTACTTCCTTCTGCCCACCCTTTCCCTCATAGTTTTGATGATAAATCTATGGTCATTTGAATTGTGGTTTCCTTTCATATCCATAAATTCTCAAAGTTATTGTATGCTAATTAAGAACAAATGTGTGCATGTTCACCCTGGGGTAACCCAGGAGTTTATACACAACTTCTGGGCTCCCTTCACTTTCTTCCCTGTGCTTTCCTGTTCCATGCGATTGCCCTTGTTTATCATGTAGCCGAGAACCTGAAGCACTAACAGGCTTGCTCTGCTGTGTGCATCTGGGTTCATCCAAGCCTGGCTTCAAGCGGAGGGAGAATGGGAAGTGAGGAAAACAAGGGGGAATAGCCCCACCCTTGGGACTGCAGTTCCACTGAATGAAGAAGGGAGTCAGACTTGGTGTTTGGGTTTCTGCGTTTTTCCTTAGCTTCCATCGCTGCCGCCACCATGGGAACCGGCTGAAGGATTTGGCAGTAGAATCTAGAAAAAAGCAAGGAAGAAAAATAAACTGATGTATTTCCATAACTCTACTGAGCATTATTAGGAGTCCCCTTTCTCACTCCAAGACAGTGTATACTGGAGCTCTCTCTGTGTCACATACTCACATCCAAGTTTCTGGCTGGACCAAGTTCAGGCTGGGGGATGTTGGGGGAGGTGGAGGGAATGGTAAATCCATTACCAGTTCAGTGATACTTCATATTGAGTATTCTTCCTCATTCTGCCTGCTACTGTTTCCCTTCACAGTCCTCAAATTGCTGTGCATGCATTCTTTCCAGGTTTTATAGTTGCACTGAGTGTCAGAAATCAGATGGAGAGTGTTTACTCCATTTTACTCAGAACCAGAATGGACACACATATACCTATGTTCTAGAAATTTTTAGAATGATGCTTAAGTTATGGAGTTAGATTGTGAAAAGAGGAAATTCGAATGATTTTTAATGTTCTGTACTGATTGAGACTTCTATTGTTCGCATGTGTTAATTCAGTTTGTAAAAAAAATATATGTATTTGTGGTTTGCTGTTTGCAAACATGACCCTGATTATTCCTTTATTTGTATTCATTCCCTTTCCAATGAACTCATATATACTCTTATCAAGAGGTAGAGAATATTTCTGTGTCCCTTGAATCTGTGCTGACCTTGTGGTTTTCTTTGATACATAGAATGTGACAGAAGTGATAATGTGCCAGTGTGAGCTTAGGTACCAAGAGGTCTGGCATGCTTTTGTTGTCTGTCAGCTGGTACGTATGTGCCTGAGCGAGTCCAGCTGAGACCAGCCCTGATGGCTGGCAGGAAGGATTGGATGCCAATAAGTTTTGCTCTGGAGTCTGAAAACTAAAATTGTAAAGTGATACCGTAGTAAATCAATTTATACATACACATGTGATTTTGAAAAATTTTAACTTTCAGACTTGATGACATTTTCTTCTCCACTAGGTGACTTATGCTTTGACTAAAATAATTGAGTATTTGGGGCTTGTATAAATGGGGATATATAGATTACCATCTGTTCACATAAGCAGAAATATGCTATGATAGCTCTGTACTTGCATATCTTTTAGTCCTGTTCTAGACTATTTCAAGAAGAAAAATATGCTCCCTTTTTCTCCTAAGTTCAAATTGCAAAAAAAAAAAAAAAAAAAAAAGAACAAGAAACAAAACCAAAACTAGAACTGGCTAAATTTGCTCTTTAAAGTGATCAATTTCATAATGCTATTTTGATTTCCCACTCAGTTCACTGTAGTTACCTATTAAAGTAACAGCCTCAAACAGATGGGTTTTGAGATGACAAGAAGTCAATTTATTGTGTCAAGGAACTGGAAAATGAACAAAGTTCAAGCAGTTTCCTATGGAGTATATTCAAAGAACCCATGCTTCAAATTAAAGTATGCTCTGAAACACTACTCATTAATATATTTTTGGTATATTGCATTACTTATCAAATAAATTCAAAATTCTACCTCCTGTAGAATTCTCTCTCTTTTTGGAAATAATTGGCTCCTAAAGAAGAGGCTTTCTTTGTTAAAACATGTTTTACAATTAATGAAATTTGTCTTCACTTTTAAGATTTTTGTGCACATTGTTAGACTGTTCATATCTGGTGTAACATCTGACCTAATTCTAATTTGCAGAACATAATTGGAGCTTAGGGATATCATTATTCATAATACTTTTCTAATTATATAAAATGAGAGGTGACCTTGGAATAAAGGAAGACATTCAAAGAAAACTGGACTCTTCCTTCTCCTCCTCTTAAATGTGTATAGAAACAGGACCAGTCCTTGCTAAGTTTTCTGTTGCTAATGTTTCACACATAAAATATCTATGTGGTGCATTCTAATGCTCTACATTTTTCTCCTCCCCACCATATTTTGAAGTTACATTTTTATATCTTTTTATATTGTATATCTCTTAACTATTATTATGATTATTTTTATTTCTATTGTCTTTTAACCTTCATCCCAGTGAATAATGCACTACCTTTACAACATTGATAATTCTAAATTTTAGTGTATGTTTACTTTTACCAGTGAGATTTGTTTCATATATTTTCCTTTTATTAATCAGTCCCTTTCAGCTTAAATAAGTCCTTCAATTCTGAATGTAACTTTGGTTTTTATGTTTTTTGCTGTTGAGTTATACAAGTTCCTTAACAGGTACATGGTTTACAAGTATTTTCAACCATTCCATAGTTTGCCTTTTTACTTTGTTGATTGTTTCCTTTGCTGTTTTGATTGTTTCCTTTGCTGTTCAGAAGCTTTTTAGTTTGATATTTGTCTATTTTCCATTGTTGTCTGGGTGGTTGATGTCATAAATGTGAAATCATTGTCAAGACCAAAGTTAGAAAGATTTTCCCTGTATTTACTTCTAGCGTATCTACAGTTTCAGGTTCTCAGTTTAAGTCTGTAGTCAATTCTGGGTTTATTTTATGGTATAGTGTAACATAATGAACCAATTTCATTTTTCTTCATGTGGGCATCCAGTTTCCCAGTACTATTTGCTGAGGAGAGTATACTGTACCTAATGTGGGTTGTTGACATCCTTGCTGAAGATAAATTGACTATGTGAGGATTTATTTATGGGATCTCCTCTGTAACACTGGTCTATATATCTGTTTTTATGCCAGTACCTTACTGTTTTGATTACTGTAGTGTTCTCATATATTTTGAAATTAGGAAGTGTGATGCCTCCTGCTTTGTTCTTTCTCAAATTAGTTCGGATATCTGTGGTCTTTTGTGAGTTGATATACATTTTAGAATTCTGTTCAGATTTTTTCTAAAAAATGTGTTCTGGTTTTTATGAGGATTTCATTGAGTCTATGGGTTGCTTTGAGTAATATGGAAATTTAAAAATAAATCCATGAACACAAACAATCATTGGGGTTCTTTCTTTCATCAGTGTTTTGTAGTTTGTATTATGTAAGTCTTTAATCTCATAGTTAAGTTTATTGATAAAGATCTTATTCCTTTTGGTGCTATTATAAATGGGATGTTTTTCCTAATTTCCTTTTAAGATAGTTTACTGTTAGTATATAGAAATGTGAATGACTTCTGTATGTTGACTTAATATCTTCCAACCTTACTGAATTTGTTTAGTATTCTAATTTTTTTAATAGAATCTTTGAGTTCCCTACATATAAAATCATGACATTTGCAAACAAGGACAACTTTCTTTCTTTCTTTCCAGTTTGGATACCTTTTATTTCTTTTACCTTGCCTAATTACTTTGGCTAGGAATTCCAGTACCATGTTGAATATTAGTGCTATGAGTAGGTATCTTTGCCTTGTTCCTAATTTTAGCGGAAAAGCTGTTTTGCACCTTTGAGTATATTAGTTATGGACTTTCCATATATGGCTTTTATTATATTGCAGTTCTACTTCTACACCTAGTTATTGAGAGTTTTTAATCATGAAAGGGTGTATTGAATTTTGTCAACTACTTTTTGTGAATTCATTGAGATAATCATGTTTTTTATTTATTTTTATTTATTTTATTTTGACATTATTAATCTACAATTACATGTGCAACATTATGTTTACTAGACTCCCCACATCATCAAGTCTCCACCCCATACCCCATTACAGTCACTGTCCATCAGCTTAGTGAGATGCTATAGAATGACTACTTGTCTTCTCTGTGTTGTACAGCCCTCCCAGTGCCCCTCCCCATATTATTCTGCTAATCGTAATGCCCCTTATTTTCCCCCTTGTCCCTCCCTTCCCACCCATCCTTCCAGTCCCTTTCCCTTTGGTACCTGTTAGTCCCTTATTGGGTTATGTGAGTCTGCTGCTGTTTTGTTCCTTCAGTTTTTTTCTTTGTTCTTATGCTCCACATATGAATGAAATCATTTGATACTTGTCTTTTTCCACCTTGCTTATTTCACTGAGCATAATACCCTCTAGCTCCATCCATGTTGTTGCAAATGGTAGGATTTGTTTTCTTCTTATGGCCAAATAATATTCCATTGTGTATATGTACCACACCTTCTTTATTCATTCATCTACTGATGAACACTTAGGTTGCTTCCATTTCTTGGTTATTGTAAGTAGTGCTGCAGTAAACATAGGGGTGCATATGTCTTTTCAAACTGGGCTGCTACATTCTTAGGGTAAATTCCTAGGAGTGGAATTCCTGGGTCAAATGGTATTTCTATTTTGAGTTTTTTGAGGAATCTCCATATTGCTTTCCACAATGGTTGAACTAATTTGCATTCCCACCAGCAGTGTAGGAGGGTTCCCCTTTCTCCACATCCTCACCAACATTAGGTTATTTGTCTTTTGGATGGTGGCCATACTTACTGGTGTGAGGTGGTTATCTCATTGTGGTTTTCATTTGCATTTCTCTGATGATTAGAGATGTGGAACATCTTTTCATGTGCCTGTTGGCCATCTGAATTTCTCCTTTGGAGAACTGTCTGTTCAGGTTCTCTGCCCATTTTTTAATTGGCTTCTTTGCTCTTCGTTTGTAGAGGTGTGTGAGCTCTTTATATATTTTGGATGTCAACCCCTTATCCGATATGTCATTTATGAATATATTCTCTGAAACTGTAGGATGTATTTTTGTTCTACTGATGGTGTCCTTTGCTGTACAGAAGCTTTTCAGCTTGATATACTCCCACTTGTTCATTTTTGCTTTTGTTTCCCTTGCCTATGAAGATATGTTCATGAAGAAGTTGCTCATGTTTATGTCCAGGAGATTTTTGCCTATGTTTTTTTATAAGAATTTTATAGTTTCATGACTTACATTCAGGTCTTTGATACATTTTGAATTTACTTTGTGTATGGAGTTAGACAGTGATCCAGTTTCATTCTCTTACATGTAGCTGTCCAGTTTTGCCAACACCAGCTGTTTAAGAGGCTGTCATTTCCCCATTGTATATCCATGGCTCCTTTATCATATATTAATTGACCATATATGTTTGGGTTAATCTCTACACTCTCTATTGTTTTCCACTGGTCTGTGGGTCTGTTTTTGTGCCAGTACCAAATTGTCTTCATTACTTTGACTTTGTAGTAGAGCTTCAAGTCAGGGAGCATAATTCCCCCTGTTTTATTCTTCCTTCTCTGGATTACTTTGGCTATTTGGGGTCATTTGTGGTTCCATATGAATTTTAGGACTATTTGTTCCATTTCATTGAAGAATGCTGTTGGTATTTTGATAGGGATTGCATTGAATCTGTAGATTGCTTTAGGTAGTATAGCCATTTTGACAATATTTATTCTACCTAGCCAAGAGCATGGGATGAATTTCTATTTGTTAGTGTCCTCTTTAATTTCTCTTAAGATTGTCTTGTAGTTTTCAGGGTATAGGTCTTTCACTTCCTTGGTTAGGTTTATTCCTAGGTATTTTATTCTTTTTGATGCAATTATGAATGGAATTGTTTTCTTGATTTCTCTTTCTGTTAGCTCATCATTAGGGTATAGGAAAGCAACAGATTTCTGTGTATTAATTTTGTATCCTGCAACTTTGCTGAATTCAGATATTAGTTCTAGTAGTTTTGGAGTGGATTCTTTTGTTTTTTTAATGTACAATATCATATCATCTGCAAATAGTGACCGTTTGACTTCTTCTTTACCAATCTGGATGCCTTGTATGTCTTCGTTTTGTCTGATTGCCGTGGCTAGGACCTCCAGTACTATGGTGAATAACAGTGGTGAGAGTGGGCATACCTGTCTTGTTCCCGATCTTAGGTGAAACGCTTTCAGCTTCTTGCTGATAAATATGATGTTGGCTGTCGATTTGTTATATATGCCCTTTATTATGTTGAGGTACTTGCCCTCTATACCCATTTTGTTAAGAGTTTTTATCATGAATGGATGTTGAATTTTGTCAAATGCTTTTTGAGCATCTATGGAGATGATCATGTGGTTTTTTGTTATTTTTGTTGATGTGGTGGATGATGTTGATGGATTTTCGAATGTTGTACCATCCTTGCATCCCTGAGATGAATTCCACTTGATCATGGTGTATGATCCTCTTGATGTATTTTTGAATTTGGTTTGCTAATATTTTGTTGAGTATTTTTGCATCTGTGTCCATCAGGGATATTGGTCTGTAATTTCTTTTTTGGTGAGGTCTTTGCTCGGTCTTGGTATTAGAGTGATGCTGGCTTCATAGAAAGAGTTTGGAAGTATTCCCTCCTCTTCTATTTTTTGAAGAACTTTAATGAGAATGGGCATTATGACTTTTCTATATGTCTGATAAAATTCAGTGGTGAATCCATCTGGCCCGGGAGTTTTGTTCTCTGGTAGCCTTTTGATTACCGATTCAATTTCGTTACCTGGTAATTGGTCTGTTTAGATTTTCCATTTCTTACTGGGTTAGTCTTGCAAGATTGTATTTTTCTAAGAAGTTGTCCATTTCTTCTAGGTTTTCCAGCTTGTTACCCTATATTTTCATAGTATTCTCTAATAATTCTTTGTATTTCTGTGGGGTCCGTTGTGATTTTTCCTTCCTCAGTTCTGATTCTGTTTATGTGTGTAGATTCTCTTTTTCTCTTAATAAGTCTGGCTAGGGGTTTATCTATTTTGTTTATTTTTTCAAAGAACTAGCTCTTGGTTTCATTGATTTTTTTCTATTGTTTTATTCTCAATTTTTTAAGTTTCTTCTCTAATCTTTATTATGTCCCTCCTTCTGGTGACTTTAGGCCTCATTTTTTCTTCTTTTTCCAATTTCCATAATTGTGACTTTAGACTATTCATTTGGGATTGTTCTTCCTTCTTTAAATAGGCCTGGATTGCGATATACTTTCCTCTTAGAACTGCCTTTGCTTTGTCGCACAGAAGTTGCAGCTTTGTGTTGTTGTAGTTATTTGTCTCCATATATTGCTTGATCTCTGTTTTAATTTGGTCGTTGATCCATTGATTATTTAGGAGCATGTTGTTAAACCTTCATGTGTTTGCCTTTTTGTTGTCTTTGTACAATTTATTTCTAGTTTCATACCTTTGTGATCTGAGAAGTTGGTTGGTAGAATTTCAATATTCTTGAATTTACTGATGTTCTTTTTGTGGCCTAGTATGTGGTCTATTCTGGAAAATGTTCCATATGCACTTGAGAAGAATGTGTATCCTGTTGCTTTTTGGTGTAGAGTTCTGTAGATGTCTGTTAGGTCCATCTGTTCTAGTGTGTTGTTCAGTGCCTCTGTGTCTTTACTTATTTTCTGTCTGGTGGATCTGTCCTGTAGAGTGAGTGGTGTGTTGAAGTCTGCTAAAATGAATGTATTGCTTTCTATTTCCTCCTTTAATTCTGTTAGTATTTGTTTCACATATGTCGGTGCTTCTGTGTTGGGTGCATATATATTTATAATGGTTATATCCTCTTGTTGGACTGACCTCTTTATCATTATGTAATGTCCTTCTTTATCTCTTGCTACTTTCTTTGTTTTGAAGTCTATTTTGTGTGATTCAAGTACGGCAATGCCTGCTTTTTTCTCCCTGTTGTTTGCATGAAATATCTTTTTCCATCCCTTCACTTTTAGTCTGTGTATATCTTTGAGTTTGAGGTGAGTCTCTTGTAAGCAGCATGTAGATGGTCTTGCTTTTTTATCCATTCAGTAACTCTGTGTCTTTTGATTGGTGCATTCAGTCCATTTACATTTAGGGTGATTATCGATAGATATATACTTATTGCCATTGTAGGCTTTGGATTCATGGTTACCAAAGGTTCAAGGGTAGCTTCTTTACTATCTAACTATCTAACTTACGTCTCTTATTAAGCTATTATAAACACAGTCTGATGATTCTTTATTTCTCTCCCTTCTTATTCTTCCTCCTCCATTCTTTACACATTAGGTGTTTTATTCTGTACTCTTTTGTGTTTCCTTTGACTGTTTTTGTGGAAAGTTGATTTAATTTTTTGCCTTTATCTGGTATTTGGATGGTCTGCTTTCTTTGCTGTGATTCTATTTTCTCTGGTGACATCTATTTTGCCTTAGGAGTGCTACCATCTAGAGCAGTCCCTTTAAAATATCCTGTAGAGGTGGTTTGTGGGAGGCAAATTCCCTTAACTTTTGCTTGTCTTGGAATTGTTTAATCCCTCCCTCAAATGTAAATGATAATCATGCTGGATACAATATTCTTGGTTTAAGGCCCTTCTGTTTCATTGCGTTAAGTATATCATGCCATTCTCTTCTGGCCTGTAAGGTTTCTGTTGAGAAGTCTGATGGTAGCCTGATGGGTTTTCCTGTGTAGGTGATCTTTTTTCTCTCTCTCGCTGCCTTTAATACTTTGTCCTCGTCTTTGATCTTTGCCATTTTAATTATTATATGTTTTGGTGTTGTCCTCCTTGGGTCCCTTGTGTTGGGAGGTCTGTGGGCTTCCATTGTCTGAGAAACTATTTCCTTCCCCAGCTTGGGGAAGTTTTTGGCAATTATTTCTTCAAAAACACCTTCTATCCCTTTTTCTCTCTCTTCTTCTGGTACCCCTATAATGTGAATATTGTTCCGTTTGGATTGGTCACACAGTTCTCTTAAATTCTTTCATTTCTAGAGATCCTTTTATCTCTCTCTGCCTCAGCTTCCCTGTATTCCTGTTCTCTGATTTCTATTCCATTAACAGTCTCTTGCACCTCGTCCAGTCTGCTCTTATGGCCATCAATTGAGTGTTTCATTTCTGTAATATCTCTCCTGACTTCATCCCTTAGCTCTTGCCTATTTCTCTGTAGGTCCATCAGCACGGTTATGACTTTTATTCTGAATTCTTTTTCTGGAAGATTGTTTAAATCTATCCCACCAGGCCTTCTCTCTGGGGTTGTCTGAGTGATTTTTGACTGGACCAGATTCTTCTGTGTTTTTGTGGCAATAGAAGTGGTTGCTGGCAGGTGACACATGTGTCAGCTGGGAGAACAAAGTCCCTTTCTGCTTGTTGTTCGCCTTGCCCTTCTCTGCAGCCTGTGTCTGTTACTGCACATGAGGAGGCAGTCTTTGGGATAATCCCCTGAGCTGCTGTGGCAGGGCTGCCCTCAGGCTAGCCTGGAGCACTGCGGGGGCATGGCAGCCACGCTCGGTGTGGGGGTGTTCTACTGCAAGGATAGGCCCTTTCCTCCCTTCTGGACCTTGCTCTGGTTTCCGTAGCCGTTGTTGGTACCTGCACACCCGGAGGCAGTCTCTGGGATAATCACCTCAGCTGCTGTGGGTGGGGCCACCCTCAGGCTAGCCTAGAGCACTGCGGGTGTGTTCTACTGCCAGGACGGCCCCTTCATGCCTTCTGGACCTTGCTCCAGCTTCTGCTCTCCTTCCGGGTTAGCTGCACACTGGGAGGAGACTCTGTGTGGTTGCCTTGGACAGGGCCACTCTCCGGCTGCTCTGCAGCTGTGGCAGTTAAGCTGGTACCAGCAGGGGGAGACGAATGCCACGCTGCTTATTGCCGTGAGGCACTTTGGGGCCTCTTTACCCGGCAGGGGTTAGGAGGCCCAAAATGCCTCAAGATTCCCCGCCAGCTGGGCTGAGTGTGTTGGGACGATTTTGTTCAGCTGTTGGGCCCTTGTCCCTTAAAGACTCTTAAAAAGCTCCCGCTTTTCTTTTGTCCCAGGGGAGCTGGCTGTGGGGACCCGCTACCAGTCTCCATCTCAGGTTTTACTTTTCTGTTTCTCTCATATCCAGTACACCATGCAGTGTGTGTCTGTGCTCCCAGTGCAGATTACTAGGGTTGGTTATTTAGCAGTCCTGTGCTTCTACTCCCTCCCCACTCTGATTCTTTTGCTCCTGCCTGTGAGCTGGGGTGGGGGGAGAGCTTGGGTCCCTCCAGGTCACGGCTTCGTATCTTACCCTTTTCATGAGGTGGTGAGTTCTTGCAGATGTAGATGTAGCCTGGCTGTTGTACTGTATCTTCTGCTCTCTCTTTTAGGAGTAGTTGTATTTGTTGTATTTTTAAGAATCTACATGGTTTTGGGAGGATATTTCCGCTGCCCTACTCATGCCGCCATCTAGAGTCCCCTCTGTGAGAAGCTGTTTTCGAGACAATCATGTTTTTTAATCCTTTGTTTTGTTAATATGTATACCATTTATTAATCTTTAATTTTTATTTATTTTTTATATATTTAACTTTCCTTGCATTCCAGTGATAAATCTCATTTAGTCAGTGTATGATATTTTAAATTATACGTTGGATTTTGTTGCCTAGTACTTTATTGAGGGTTTTTGTTTTTATATGCATCAGGAATACTGACCTGTAGGTTTTCTATGGTGCCTTTGTTTGGCTTTGTTGTCAGGGTAATTATGACATCATATAATGAGTTTGAAAGTGTTTAGTCTTCTTCAGTCTTGTAGAAGAGATTGAGCATTGGTGTCAGTACTTTAAATATTTGGTATATTTGGTGGAATTTATCCACAAAACCCTTTGGTACTGGGGTTTCTTTGTTGGGAGGTTTTGATTATTGATTCAATCTTCATACTAATTATAAATCTGTTCAGACTCATTAATTCCTGATTCAACATTGGTAGATTTCTGCTTACTAGGAATTTATTCATTTAATATTTCTAGCAATGTATTAAATTGCAGATAATACAGTTTTTGGCATAAAATTGTTCATACTGGTATTTGGTCCTTTTCATTTCTGTAGCATCAGTTTACTATTTCCTCTCTCCTTTATAATTTTTTTTTTGCTACCTCTTTTTATTTTCTTAGCCTAGCTAATTAAATTTATTTCTTCCTTTTGTTAGCTTTAGGCTTTGTTTGTTTTCTCTCTAGCTTCATGAGGTATAAATCTAGGTTGTTTATTTGAGCTATATCTTCTTTTTAATTAAGTATTTGTTGTATTACACTTCCCTTTTAATACCACCATAGTGCATATTTGCTGCACAATGTAATTTTTGTTGTCATTTTTTTCATTCATGTTATGTGATTTTATAATTAACTTTTTGATTTCTTCATTGATCAATGGTTGTTCAAGCCATTTCACTGTGCCCAGAAAAGATACTTGGTATGACTTCAATCTTAAATTTATTAAGATTGTTTTGTGGTATAACATGTGATCTGTCCTAGAGAAAGTTCCATGTGTGCTTGAGGATAATGTGTATTCTGCTATTGGGTGGAATGTTCTGCGTATGTCTGTTAGATCCATTTGGTCTATAGTGGTGTTCAAGACACTGTTTATTACTTTTCTTTCTGGGTGTTATATCTGCTAAAAAAAAGTTGGGCTATTGAAATTCCCTATTGTCGTATTGCTATTTCTCCCTAAATGAGTTCTGTCAATGTTTGCTTTATTACTTATGTGCTCTGATTTAGGTGCAGATATATTTATAATTAACACATCTTCCTGGTGGATTGACCTTTTATCATTATTTAAGTTCTTTCTTTGTCATTTGTACAGTTTTGGACTTTGTCTATTTTGTCCAACTAGAGCCACCCTTGCTCTGTTTTGGTTACTTTTTGCAAGGAATATTTTTACATCTCTTCACTTTCAGCTTTTGTGTATCCTTTAATCTAAAGTATATTGTTTATTGAGAGCATACAGTTATAACATTATCCATTTAGCAATTATGTCTTTTAAGACAAGACATTTAATCCAAGTAAACTTAGAATAATTATTGGCAAGGAAGGATTCAATATTGCCATTTGTTTTTTTCTGTTAGTCTTGTAGTTCTTTGTTTCTCTTTTCCTCCGTTTCTGTCTTTGTGTTGCATTGATTTTTTTTTTGTGGTAATATGCTGTCATTCCTTTCTGTTATTTTATTGTGTTACTTACATAGGTATTTTTTGAATGTATTTTTTTCCTTGGGGCTTACAAAGATGTCTTACAACAGTCTATTTTCAGCTGATAATAGTCTATTTTCAGCTATTTTTTTCTATTGAACAAGTTCAATCATGCACATAAACTCTATGTTTTAAGTTCTCCTCCATACACTTTATATTGCTGTCACACTATATATATATTCATATTGTGTAGCTATTTTTTTCCAGCTTCAGCTTCATTGAGATATAATTGATGTATAACATTGTGTAAGTTTAAGGTGTACAACCTGTCAATTTGATATATCATGGTTACTATGATCATAGCATTAGCTACCATCTTCATTATGTCACCTGATTAGTGTGTTTTTTTCTGGTGAAAATGTTTAAAGTCTACTCTTTTGGAAACCTTCAAGTATATAATACAGTGTTGTTAACTATAATACTATGCTGTACATTAGATTCCCAAAATTTATTCATCTTGAAATTGGAAGTTGGTACCATTTGACCAATATCTCCCTATTACTATCAACTGCCCTCCTCCAGCTCTTGGTAAACACCATTCTACTCTGTTCCTGTGAGGTTGGCTTTCTGAGATTCCACATAAAGTGATGTCGTACATTGTCTTTCTCTGACTTAATTCACTTAGCATAATCTGTTCAAGATCTATCCCTGGTGTTGCAAATGGTAGGTTTTCCTTCTTTCTCATGAGTCAATACTATTCCATTGCAAATACACCATATCTTTATCCATTCAGCCATTGATGTACACTTAGGCTGTTTCTGTATCTTGGCTATTGTGAAAATAGTGCAATAAGCATGGGTATGCAAATTTCTTTGCAAGTATTTTTTTTTTAAATAAATACCCACAAGTGGAATTGCTGGATCATATGTCAGTAGCATTTAAATTTTTTGAGGAAACTCTGTACTGTTTTTCATAGTGGTTTATATATTCTAACATCAATAGACTTGTAAACTATAACCAACTTCTTCTATCTAAGTCAGAACAGAGGTCATACCAGTAGTCTTTCTCTGGATCATGTTTACAACTGGTAAGTAGTTAGTGTTCACAACTGGTAAAATAAGAACCAGTACATGAAAGGATGGGGATGGTGAATTAAAATTTACTCCTTTCCCATGCCCACAGGTATGCATGTCTAATTTTAATAAATATAAGAGCTGAGAAAACTTATTTGCATATTTAGGTTAATAAGAATAGTTTTGTCATTAAAAATAGTATTTAATTCTTTCACCTCTTACTACTTTTATACTAAAAAACACCTAGAGATATAGCAATAGAATTATATTTTAATGACATATCAGTTGACAATCTAAGCAGCACTTCAGATTTCTTGAAAAGATGATAAATTGTTTTGACTACTTTTTTTTCTGAAAGTATATAACATTATAATACAGTATATTTCCTGGAAAACCTTTTTTTATCAATTACAATACATTTTATCAAATTTGAAGATTTAAATCAAGGTTTATCAAATAATCCTTTACTTGACTTGATACCTTTCATTTATTGCCATTTTATTGCCAAAATGTTAGAAATGTGATTTAGAATAATGAAATATTTCTAATCTAGCAACATTCGTGAACAGTACTGTTTTGGGTATGTAAAACTCGTGTTATCATATGTTCTGTGTGTCTTTTCACCAAAGCCTTGGAATGGAATAGTAAGCTCATTCATTTTTTCACTGGAGAATATGCACCAAAATGCCTAATTAGCAGATCATCCTTTAAAAAAACAAAAAAATAAAAAACTTCAAAGCAATAAACAACAAAATTAGACCACATAATGGACTGTAACACAAATCGTAATTTAAAGGAGATGAAACCATACCATGAACATTCTGACAAAAGGAAATTAGTAACTGATAACAATATGCTATCTAGGAAAACTCTATGTTCAAAAGGTAAATAATATGCTTCATGTAACCCATTGGTCAAAGAAGAAATTTTTGAAAAACAAGAAAAAAGTCAAATAGAATAATGAAAACATACTACATCAACATGTATTAGTTATAGCAAAGAATTGTTTAGAAGGACATCTAGAGCATTAAGTGCTTATATTAGAAAATCTAACTCTTTCAAGAATCTAGAAATAATTCAGTAAAATAGAGCCAAAATATGTTCAGAAAAGTGAAAATACTAAAGATGAATCGAAGACAAGAGAGAAAAAAATTAAAGCTAAAAGCTGGTCCTTTCTAAACATCAATACATTGTGTAGCCCCCCTTCCTCCACCATCTCCCAAATTCATTTGTTAAAGTCCTAACTTCCAGCACTAATAGGATTCCCTTTCCAAGATAAACTCAATTTTTATGTTATTTCCCTGGTTTAAAATATTTGGGCCAATGCAGAACCTGAGGATTCCTGTACCACCCAAATGACCATGGAGAATAGTTAAGGAGCCTGGAAGTGAGACTCCCCAGGTCTCCTTCTTTATGTAAAACTTCCTTGTTATTTTTAATTTTCTGATATGGCTAAGCAAAAACACACATACATCCTAAAGATTCATTAGGCTGGGAGGAATGTAAAATCTAAACCCATCCTGAGGAAAGAAATAGGAAATAAATATTGCTCTTAATAACATGGTACTTTCCTTTTCAGATAAGTCAGTGGATTCAACTGTTCAGGATGGATGGAGGTTTCTTATCTATAGCCCCCTGACCAGTTCTGAAATTATAAAGGAATTATTTTTCTATGAATTGTCTTTATTGTATCAGAAGATCAGAAATGACCATTATCTTCCCTATAATATTTAGTGGTGGTGGAACAAAATGGTGGCTATACTTTCAGTTATACAATAAAATAAACAAGGTAAATGCCAGAGATCTCAAAAAAAAAATCAACGATACTTCTATGTAACAATAGCATTGGGCCATGCAAATTAATAGAGTATCTACTGTAAATACTAAAAACTAACATTTTTTTGAGTTTTTAAAATGTGCTAGAAACTATTCTAACTGTATGTGACGTATCACATTCCAAAAGTTGGCTATGAGGTGTGTACATTTTTACTCATATTTCAGAGAGTAAACAGAGGTACAGAAAGGTGATGAAACTTGCTGAAGTTCCCACAGAATGTGGAGGATCCAGGATTAAAAGTCAATTTTTAATTGATTAAAATTAAACTGACTACTATTCTCCCCTCCATTAAAGAAAGTTATGTGCAAACAAGAGATATCTGTTACTTTTTTATAACTTGTTAGAATAGAAAAAGGAGTATGCTTTTAGGAATAAACTAACCAGAAACTAATTAAGGTCAGATATCTACCTTCTAAAGAAAATACTATCATGAGTCATCAGCCACATGTTAACTATTGTGGATTTGTTATTCTCTCAAATTTGGGAGGGTATTGGGCACGACTTCCAAATCTAAGCCAAGTGCAGTTGTGCTCCAGTAAAATTTCCTAGACGCCTTGGTAACTGGCTGAGTTTCGGGTCCACCTTCCCCTTGGTCTCCTGCCATGAGCGCCGAGTGGCATTTGGTGAGGGGCTCTCACTGATGCCTGAAGTGGGGTTCACGGATTTGGGGAAATATGTAAACAGAGACTAAATCCTGCTCCCTGCCCAGTAAATGTGAAACATATGCCCTAACTACAAAAATGAAATAAGGATTACATTTTCTACTCCCGTGAAGATAGTTTATGGAAGAAACAGGAGGAAAATGCACGGAGTAAGCAAGTTGTGTCTCATGGTGTTCGATTTTCCTAAACTTCCCTGTGGGAATTTCCACTAGTCAGTCTCAGTTGCTTAAATAGTGTCTGGTGAAAAAGTTCACAGAAAACTACTGTATTCTGTGTGTTTTCCCCGGGGACAGTCAGACGCCTGTCCATGCACTGTAAATAAAGTTGATAAAGTCTCAGGTCACAAAATTTCTCTTCGGGCCTTGGGCAGGAATCCAACTGTATCACTCGTGAAGCCGCTTTGACATGTTCCTTCCAGAACTTTAATTTGTGTGCAAGTAAATCATGTGATATTTAAAGATGTTATTGAAAGTGAACGATTTCACACTGTGATTGCTGTTCCCATCGGGCAAGCTGCCTAAAAGATACCAGATGTGAATTAAACTCTCTAAGGGAAATCAGTGTTGTTTCTGGGTCTGTCACATAATAAAATGTCAAAGGAAAGATGATAAGGAAACAAATTGCTTAAGATGGTATATTTGGCATAATGCAGCTTTGAGGTCTTAGCTACCCAAATAGATTAGATCAGACTGGCGCTTAGAATTCTGATTTCATTCTGCCTGTCTTCCCTGTCTAGCGGCAGACTGATGTAGATCCTCATATTCAATAGCTTCTAAAAAGGTGACACACAGTTTCTCTTCTCTACTTTGTCTCCAAGGTGTGATCAATACTTTTCCTTGAGGTGCTTTTTCAAAACAAGACTCTCCCATGTGGCTTTGTGCCGTGTTTATGCCTAATTTGAAAAAAAGAAAAGAAAAAATCTTTAGTCAGATAAAATACTGCTACTATTTTTTTCCTTCTGACACATAGGAAACAGGAATAGCAAGTATTTTTTTCCCCCTGGATATGCTATTATCTGGAAATAATGAAAGTATCTTTATTATTGAAAACACACAGTATAAATAGAATATGCAATTGGACAGATTGTCTTGACTTCTATCCCTGAATCTATATTAATTTTTTAAAAGGAAAATAATGATTAAAAATATAATGGGTTTGATTAATCTTTTGTGAATAGGAATCTGTATGCTTGTCCAATCAGTGTGATAAATAAATGCATACATGCTTTTATGTGCCATAACACAGAAAAACATGATTTCAAATACTGATAATTGCTTCTGGGAGTTCATTAGAATATAAAGATTGCACCAAGTATAAATAAATCTGTTGGCACATATGAAGACTTTTTTTTTCTTTTTTCTTTTGCTATCAATGTACAACTACATGAACAACATTATGGTTACTAGACTCCCCTTATTCTCAAGTCCCCACCACATACCTCATTACAGTCACTGTCCATCAGCATAGTAAGATGCTATAGAATCACTACTTGTCTTCTCTGTTATACTGCCTCCCTGTGTCGCACCCCCCTACATTATACATGCTAATCATAATGCCCCTTTTTCCCCCTTATCCCTCCCTTCCCACCCCTCTTCCCCAATCCCTTTCCCTTTGGTAACTGTTAGTCCATTCTTGGGTTCTGTGAGTCTGCTGCGGTTTTGTTCCTTCACTTTTTTCTTTGTTCTTACACTCCACAGATGAGTGAAATCATTTGATACTTGTCTTTCTCCACCTGGCTTATTTCACTGAGCATAATACCCTCTAGCTCCATCCATGTTGTTGCAAATGGTAGGATTTGTTTTCTTCTTATGGCTGAATAATATTCCATTGTGTATATGTACCACACCTTCTTTATCCATTCATCCATTTTTTAATTGGCTTATTTGCTTTCTGTTTGTTGAGGTGTGTGAGCGCTTTATATACTTTGGATTTCAACCCCTTATCAGGTACGTCATTTATAAATATATTCTCCCATACTGTAGGATGTCTTTTTTGTTCTACTGATGGTGTCCTTTGCTGTACAGAAGCTTTTTAGTTTGATATAGTCTGACTTGTTCATTTTTGCTTTTGTTTCCCTTGCCTGGGGAGATATGTTCATGAAGAAGTTGCTCATGTTTATGTCTAAGAGATTTTTGCCTATGCTTTTTCTAAGAGGTTTATCATTTCATGACTTACATTCAGGTCTTTGATCCATTTTGAGTTTACTTTTGTGTATGGGGTTAGACAATAATCCAGTTTCATTCTCTTACATGTCCAGTAGCTGTCCAGTTTTGCCAACACCAGCTGTTGAAGAGGCTGTCATTTCCTCATTGTATGTCCATGGCTCCTTTATGATATATTAATTGACCATATGTGCTTGGGTTTATATCTGGGCTCTCTAGTCTGTTCCATTGGTCTATGGGTCTGTTCTTGTGCCAGTACCAAATTGTCTTGATTACTATGGCTTTGTAGTAAAGCTTGAAGTCCGGAAGCATAGTACCCCCTGCTTTATTCTTCCTTCTCAGGATTGCTTTGGCTTTTCGGGGTCTTTTGTGGTTCCATATGAATTTTAGAACTATTTGCTCTAGTTCATTGAAGAATGCTGGTGGTATTTTGATAGGGATTGCATTGAATCTGTAGATTGCAGATATCAAGACTTTTAAGAGAAAATCCTTATTTTATGAAACAGAGGTTCTTTATTAAAACCAGTTTTCCCCAAATTATCTCATTGTAATGAAGTTAAATAGCCTCAATATAAATAACTTGTTTATGAGTATCAATGTGTTATTAGAAACTATTTTCATTAAACTTCTTAAATATATTTTGAAAGAAACATTCATTGCTCTAGATGTCATCTCAAATTTGTTTACTTTACAGTTTGAATATATACATGGAATTTTGGATATTATGAGGCAAAAAGGGGAAAACCCTCATGTTCTCTATTTATATATAGAGCTTGACATCCTTACCCCTTCTCAAAAATATTTGTTTTCAGCTCATCTGTATCTTCATCAGAAAAAAAATATAATGTTGCCAATTTTTTTCTGAGATGATTTCTAAGAATAATCTAAATAGATTCATTATAACAAAAAAATATTTACATTTATATACCTGTGAAATAAATTTTGGGGGGATAACAAATCTTTCTTGAAACACCAAACGAAATATGTGCTTTAAAGGTTTTCTTTGAATCACATGCACTTTAGCCTGAGCCAGATAAAGATGACTCTTATCTTAAGTATATACACTATTGGCTCTCCATTCATATGATTCACACATGTTCCTTTATTTTTGTTCATTAGAATGAGGAGCAACTGACATGGACTCTGACAGCAGTTTGTTTTTACGAGCAAAGTAGAAGGAAATGGGTGAAGTGGTGTGAGGAGAAACTACTGGAAAAAAGCCTCAGATCCAGACATGTCACTAACCTTGTACTGAGGTAGGAAGACTAGAGCTTGTCATTTTTTTTGTGTGCTAAATCATTAAGTACCAAATTTTTGTATTAAAATATCAAGCATTTTATGGGTAAAAAACACTGGAAAATACATAATGCCAATGTGCAAACAGGAGAAAGACAGCAGGGCTGTGTCACGTTTAGTAGGTCTGATGCTACGATACCTTAGGGTGTGGAACAAGATAGATGGGCAACTCAAGAGTTGTCTGTAACTTCATCCAGACGCAGATTAATGTACAGTCTCGTAATAGGTACCTACTGGGAAAAACTTGATATTTCTTACCATAAAAGAGGATGGGTTGGTCGTGGTAAAAACAGATTCCCTTGCTTGAATGACTGTATTAGTTTTCTAGGGCTGTCATAACAAAGTCCCATAGTCTGCATGTCTTAAACAACAGAAATGTATTTCCTCACAGTGCTGGAGCCTAACAGCCCAAAATCAGCGTGTGGAGATTGATTCTTTCTGAGGCCTTTCTCCTGGCTGTCTGCTCCCTTTTTACATGATTTTCTTTCTGTAAATGTGTAAGTCTTGTGTCCTAATTTCTTCTTATAAAGAAACCTGTCGTATTGGACTAGAGCTCACACTAGTAACCTCAACTTAATGACTACTTAAAGACCCTATCTCCAAATAAAGTCATACTCTGATATACTAGGTGTTAGGACTTGAACATAGGAATTTTGAGGCAGGTGATGCAGCTCAGCCTCTAACAACGATTGCGCTTTTTATGGGAATGGCTTCTGTTATTTCTGACAAGGATCACAAAACTTCCTAAGTTTCACTGACCTAGATGCATATTCCATCAATTGTGATGCCTCGTTATCTGGTCCAGGGTCAAACTGGGCCACTTGGCTATTCCTCTGTTTCCAGCGGACACTAGAAGTGTTTGGATTTCCTGTCTTACACTGATGATGACACTCGGAAAAAGCAAACGCAGAGTTTCCAGTGACGCTGCTCTTTGTCAAGGGGAAAGCAAACAAACCAAACAAAAAATATCCCCATTAAGAGAAGATAAAAAGAGCATGCAGATGTGAACAGGGATGAGAGGCAGAGAGAGTCCCGACAGTTTTCCAGTTCCCGGAGGAGCGCCTTCCCTGCTTTCTTGTGTGTTTTGGTTCTAGGAGCTAAATAATGGCGTTTGTTGGCTTGCTTGTTTTGGCTAAGTTAATACATAATAGGTGATATCCATTAATAAGCATTCAGACTATATGAACCTATTTGTCTTTAACTTTTTTTTTTTCAGTATATTGGAAGGCTGTATTGTGCCTAATAGTAGTTTCTCACGCTAGCAAGGAAGAATAGGGAGCGTCCAGTGAGGGCAGCTGACACCTCTGCAACTTGGGAGACGTGCTTTCCAAATGCTCCTGCACCTTTTAATTTTACTTCCATAGAAAGCCTGCCTTATCTTGGATTTGATTTGAAACATATTCAAAGTGGGTCTATCTATGGCAGAAATATTAATAAATATTATGTATCCACCACAGCCACAATGTGCAAAATATTTAGTTAACTTAGAGACAAAAAGGCTGAAGAAATGAACTTGATAACTTCACATTACCAGAAAATAAAACCATTCTATAAAACATGAAATTTCCCCTCAAATATTATAGTCGGTTAATATGTATCTGATGTCAACTTGGAAGTTGTCCTTTTATATGGTGATATATTTACCTAGTGGAATAGGGAACATGAAGATTGGATTAGTTAAATATGCTTCAAGCCTGGACCCACAAATATCACATTACCTTTTTAATGGTTACACTGCTCTAAGAAATGCCACATATACATAGTTCTCAATTACTTCTCAAAAATAAAAAAACTGAGTAAAACAATAATTTTTTCACAAATTGCATCAGACCTAACATTATGTAATTCAGACATCAATTCAAAATGGGTGTTGGTTATTATTAGAAGCATTAAATTACTCAGGACTAAGGGACATTATGTAACTTGGATTCTTTATTTATAAGTACTTTATTGCAAAAATGTACCAAATGTTTGTGTATATCTATAAAACCCAAATAGGAAGAGTAAGGAAATTGTCCACAAGAATTGTGTATAAGAAAGACCTATGATTTAAGACTATTTCCTTATTTGGAAAACTTGGAAAATACTTTTGTATCTTAGTAATACTGGTAACAATAGTGCATTTAGGTATAAAGTAATGCTCTATAAAATAATTAAGCTTTACTGCTAAAGCCATATATAAAAGGGGTGACAGTAAGCTTTTGGGTCCAGGGATTTACAACATCCACATGAAAATAAGGTTGTAATGTTTGTAAAAGTACATTAGAAGGGGAAGATGACATATGTGATGGTGATGTAATTTCCTAATATCCCCAAATTTCCACATGGAAAATAGAGTAGTTGATAGCACACACTAAAACAAAGAAAAAATTTACCTTTTCTTTCCATTTTTTTTTTTATCAGACTGAGAGCAAGGCTACATCAAAAAGAACATGGAATAACATAAGAGAGTAAAGGGATGACATGGTGTGGTTTAAAGCATTTTTTTTTCAAACTTAGATGTATGTAGGAACCTTTTAAAAATCTAGGCTCTAATTCAGGAAGTCTGGAGCAGGATTTCAGATGTAGTATTTCAATAAGAAGCCTTCAGCGGGGGGATGTTGTTGGTCCGGAGCCCACTTTTGTGTAGTGACATCTGGAGACCATGTCCTGCATAACCATCCCCCTAAAAGAAATTATATTCTAAAGTAGCATTAATTGTGTTGCAGAGAAAGCTGCTCAAAAGCCTTCATACATAATGAGTACATTCCTGGAAACTGAATTATCTTGTATGAAAATATACATTTTTTTTTTTCTTTTCAATAGATGAAATATTTGTTCCTCATACTGACAAAACTCTCCTTGGTCAAACTCTAGTCCAGTTCCTCCAAGCTTTCCAGGCCCCAGCTTCAGTGTGCATCCTCGGGTCTGCATGAGCAGCTGTAGCAAGAATCTAGCTAAGCCTTTTAGCAAGAATTCTCAACCTTAATATCTGATCAAATTAATCTTCCCCACACTCCCCCGGGTGATACCTGATCGCCTGGCCTGCCTTCAGCAAGGATCTTGTTAGGCTGATGTAGCCAGAATCCTCTCTTACCTCTTATGCTTCCTCTTTGTAATTTCCTATCCACTGACCCCATTCTGCTCCTTGTCTATAAATCTCCATTTTTCCTTTTGTATTTGAAAATGAGCCCATGCGAGAGTCCTTTGAATAAAGTTTTCCTTACTATCTTTAACAATTGTAGAATATTTTTCAAATACATTACTCATCTATTCTTACATATTAGCTTTCATAGAGAAAAACAAATTTATTAACACCCATCTATTATATTTTATTACTTTTCAACTCTTATGGTGGTGCTGTAGGAAGGACAAAAAAATATTTCAACCCTAAGATTAAACATTTTGGAAGCACGCATTTATCTGCTCTCAAAATATTCCTTGCTTATGGTTGGAATGTGTTTGACATCAAAGGTGGTTCCCAGTTCAAAAACAAAAGTAAAAGGTTGAATTCTGTTCAGTGCTGAGTAAATACTTACCTATCTTGGAACAAGTCACCGTTTAAGAAAAATTTATTCATGATGCTTGCTGAAGTTGATGAAGTTCAACTTTATTCAGGACCATCACCATTCATATAGTGACCACTGCAGTGGGAGAGAGACCAGACTCAACTTCAAATACAGCATGGGCAAGTGGGAATTTATAGCCGAAGTAACTGTCATTTAAAAAGTAATGTTTGGACATTAAAAACTTCTGTGCAAATCACTGATATGGCTGATAAGGAAATTTAAGTGAGTAAGAATGAAAAATATCTGTTGATCTAAGTAATTCTTAAGAGAAAAATCTAACATTCTAATCCATTGAGAAGTAAACCAGTAGCATTATTGAAATTCTAAATCTAAGGACTGTGATCAAAGCTTACGTGACCAAGATAGATGTGTACATAGATATCAGAGGTGCTCCAGAGAGGCACCATTAACACTGTGAGCTAGACAGCTCTTTGTTCTCTTGTGTACTGTGGGCGTTTAACAGAATTCTTGGCCTTTGCTGATCAGATGAAGCAACCTCCCTTCCCAGCCCCTCACTGGTGGCGACCACAGATATTTCCAGACATGGCCAAATGTCCAGTGGGGACAGTTCCCCAAGCTGAGAACCAATATATATAAATTTTTCTTCATTGAAGCTGTGATTTGCTAAATATCTATTATATATCAAATAAAAAATTCCATACCTATGTAAGTTACACTAACTATACCTATCTTCCTTCAGTTTCTCCTTGTATTTTGGTCCGTATATGCTTTACACTTTTAAGATTTTATTATATATATTTATGGTGCTGTATATTTTTCATGATTTTTAAAAATTTATTAGGGTGAGCATTACTCTTACTATCTTTAATTATCTTTTATATATATGTATGTGTGTGTGCATATATATAGTAAAATATACATTTAAAATTTTTTATGATTTACATGTCAGCTTTTTTTAGAAATTTATGTAATATACATAGACATTTATAACCAAGGTTACATATAGAGAGGGCTCTGAATTTTCTTATGTAAAGTCATCTATACATTTCCTTTGGTTTCCTTAGGATTGTAACCATTCCCCTTACTTCACTCAACAGGAATGAAGACAAAAAAGTCTTGTGGCACAGCAGCCAAAACAAAAGAAAATCCTTATTTCAGAATGACAATTGAGGAGAGCCAGCAAGCTGTAAGTACTTTACACTTTATTTTTACAAGGTAACATTTTCTACATACTAATTAGAAAAGATCATTAAGAATGAGTGTATATTTCAATAATATCAACACAAAGTAAAGTTGGAAACAGACTATGCCAACAACATGGAAAAACAGTTAAAACCTATTGAGAACGAATCCCTGCCCTCATGCAGCACTAGAGTCAGAGGCCTGTATGTGACAGCAGCACTGCGGGATGGATTATGGATTGGTGCTAAGGGGCTGTGCAAACTCCATGTAACTCCCTGTTTTATTTGTCAAGAACATAAAGTTTATAGAGATGAACTGATGTTCAGTCTTGTATTATATAACAAACTACCCCAAGACTTAGTGGCTTGAAACAACCATTTTATTGTGCCCGTGATTTGCTGAGTCAGGAATTTGGAGAGGACAAGCCTGGAAGCTTCTTTACTTGTCTGCATGGTGTCTGCCGGAGCACCTGGGGGCGGGTTATCTGCTTCCAAGTTGGCCTCTTCCCTTTCTTCCAGGAGCAGGCAAAATTAGGTAGACATACAAAGCTTCAATAAACTTGACTTTATGACATTGATCAAAAGCCCTAAATAAATACTGACACAGATATCCACAGTGGAAATAATAATAAATGATGAATTAATATATTTTATCTCAGGAATGTAAGAAGGATTATCTCAACAATCTTTAGGTATTTGTGAATGTCGTTCACAGTAGAAGGTTGAGGAGAAAACTCATGATCATCTTGATAGATGCTTAAGAAGAATTTGATGGCATTTTTCAATAAATATATTATTAGCAATTTATGAATAAAGAGCTATATCCTTACTTGGTTATAGGGCATCTAACTGAAAGCCACATCAAGTGATATAAAACAAAACAATGCAAACAAAGTATTAGATATACAGAGTTTAGCATTAACAAGGATTCCCAGCATCACTATTGTGATTTATCACTAGTAGAGGTTTTAACAAGTACCTCCAACTTCCTCTATCTCTTCCCAGCTTCACACATATAAACTACCTAACTTTTGACAATTCAAGCCTTGCTCTTTTAAACCTGCATTTATTTGGTATTATCTTTTTCTGATTTTTCTGACTGGTGACTTCTAAATCTTCTTTTACCATCTCAGCACAAGTTTATCCTTTCTGTGAAATTTTCCTTGACTCCCTCAGTGTTAGTGAACTCATTCTCTTTGACATTTTTTTCTGTATCATTTTTGAAACTTAAACATTATATTTTAATGTCGGTTTTTTCCCCATCAAAATAAGTGCTCTTTGAGGGTAAGGACAAAGACATTAATCATTGCATACCTGGAAACTAGCACAATGATTGGTGAATTGTAAAAAGTTAAATGCAGGCTTTTAAAATTATAAATGAATCCACAAGGTTTATATTTTGCTTTTAAGGGAGCTTGATGTTTCTCTCCTCAAAAATCTTGATAGGTTTCTCTCTAAAATAACATATTTGCTCTTCATATACATCAGTTATGATTCTGATATTTTACGTTTAACATAAGGTTCTATGTTGTCTACTGTGCAGTAATGCTAAAATTGTTATTCTTCTGTAAGTCAGTGATTCTTTTGTTAGATCATTTATTATCGCATATATCAGTTCATATACATTAGCATAGCAAGACGGTTTTGAATAAACCCAGTTGGCCACATAGAGAAAATACCATGTTTTCAGAAAGATCTTTGGCACAAAATAGTTTGCAAAACTGACTTAATAGATTATCTCAGATAAATAGGTACATAGATAGAAATGTGTAATGCATACATACACTGTTTATATAACATGCTATACATTGTATATATAGTAAAAATATATGCTCTCTATACAGTCTGTACATAGTACATACGCTGTCCATATACTGTAATATATGTAAACACGTGTGCGTGTATATACACACACGCTACTTGAAATGAAATTTATTTCAAGTCCTAGTATGCTTTTACAAAGGCTCTTCCTTAATGGTCAATAATGCCACCTGCTGAAAGCATAAAAATAAAATTGAAAATCTGGCTAGGTAGGCTTTGCAGGTGAGACTGTAAAGTAAGGGTCAGCACATGAAAAGAACTCATGAGGAGGACTTGGACAGATGCTAGTTTTCTCCCAGGTGAGATCATCTGATCGCAGAGCTGCCCAGGGGCTGAGCCACTGCTTCCTATTGTGACATCTTGGCAGCAGCTTCCCTTTTGGTGTTACAGCATCTGTCGATTGCAGCCCACGCCATGCAAGCTTAAAGTGGTGTGCTAGGCTTTTCAACATGATGCAAAACTTGCAATTCTCATAGGCATTATTGCCTCGGACATCAAGACATCAGTAATCTTGAAACATCGCAGTCAAGGGCAACCTTCAGAAACTTAAAACTTGGCTCTACTTTCACCGAAGTGTATATAATTTAGTTGAATGGTTTTCTTGTTACATATGTGCAGCCCTTATATTGAGAACTTTTATTTTTTTTCCTTCTTTATTTACTTTTGAAAAATATTATCTTCTCTGTTTCATTCATGGGGAATGTGTCCATAGGGACAATTGCTTTTAGAAAAAAAAAAGCAGAAAAAGGTATGACAGTATTAGTTTCCTGTAACTCATCCTTCAAAATCTGACAGAGTTCACCTTTTTTTCCTTGCTGTGACATTGTCTAATGAAAGAGGAGCTACATGTCCTCCTATCCTTCAAGGTGTATGCATTCATTTGCCTCCAGAAACATATGAATTTTGTACTCACCCAATAGTTATGGAATATCTTACTGAATTGAGTTGAATGCTATAATGTAAAATGTGCAGAAATTGCCTTTAAGCCTCAGTGTAGTAAATGTTAGTAAACATGTATTTGGTAATTCTTTTCTACCACTAATTCACTAGAGCAAATAGTTAATGATGCTGAGAATAATACTATGAAGTTAATCCTTAGGAGTCTGTAAGTTGTATTCAAGCTACAAAAAACAATCTATGCACAAGAAGACTCAATATACTGAAAGAAAATAAAGAGAGGCTGGTTAGAAGCCTTTCTATCTATAACTTGGATGATGTTTTTCTTAAATCTTTTTTTTTTCCTTTTCCATATTTTTAAGCCAAAGACTTATAATGAATGAGGACTATTCCATATCATGAGATTCAGGGTGTTTGGGATGGTTTACTGAAGAATAATATGACTGGTGAAGATCAAAAACTTTTGAGATTATATAGCAGTTTCTCCAGCTTGCAAATGAGTAAACAGCCTTATCTCAGTTACTCCCGGGAATAATTTAAGGTGCCACAGGTCACCTATCTTTTACCTTGACATATCAAGACTGCTTGAGGAATAAAGGTGAGAAATAAAATGCTTCTGTGCTGAACGAGAGGAAGATGAGTAGAATAGAAGAAATAAAAATTAAGAAGTGGTTGACCAAAGTAAATGAGCTCATAATATACTTTAGTAAATATCCAGAAAATTAGAAAAAAATAGTTAGAACCATCCATGCAGTAGTCTATTTCCCACCCAAACAAAAAGTGGCGTTGATTAATAGTGAATAATTGACTCATCAACCTGAATACATGTTATCTTTTCCATTAATTTGCATTATTCAGACCCACTTAATACTAAAGGGATGTAGTATTTGTCTTACAAAGAGGCTTCAACAATTGTACTATGGAACATAACAATTTTCTTACAGAAAAAAAAAAGCCAAGTGAAATTCTGGTCAAGCCCTTCTTAAGGTGAGCAGGAAGGAGCCTGCTGTCGGCCTGACAACAAGAGAAAACCAAGTCATCTGCAAAATCATAATTTGCCTTAAGGCCTTGAGAGGGATTAGGTTGCAGGGAAAACAACAAATCTGAAATTGAATGGCAGGTAACTCCAGAGACAAACAAGACTTGAGCATTGGCTTACCTATGGCGAGCAGAGAAGAAGATGTGGCTGTGATATGTGTGGGGGAAAAAATCAGCTAAAATGTTTAACAAAGCATTAAAAACTGAATGTGGGCTAATGGAAAAATTTCGAACTCCTTGATGCTTCAGATACCAGGGGAGTTTGCACCCAGTTGTAGTCTATGGACCTTACCAGGTGTGCGGGAGGGGATCAGGGCGTACTGGACGGGGAGGAAGCTTCCTAGGGTGGGCAGGTCTGGAAGCGGGGACCAGCTCCCAGATGCTGGCAAGCTCCTGACCCTTTTCCCCTGCAGGCAAAGGCTTTCTGCACCTTGTCTTCACCAGGGCACAGGTGAAGGCCTGTAGCATCCAGGAAAAGAAAAAGGGTTTTCTTGTGATTATAATGGGGTTTGGTTTAGTGGAGAGGCTTTTAGTGTTACTACTCCACCCTTGAAGTCATCCCGCAGCACCTGCACATCAGGGGGTGCCTCTCTCCATACTTGTTCCCCTCACCTGTGGTCTTGCTTTTCACTGAGTGATACCAGCCACGTAGGAGGAGGTCCTGAGGGTAGGGGGTGCAGCCAGTCTTAATTGCCCAGGTCTCAGTGGTGAGCCTTTCTCAGCCATCTGCCCCTTACCAGGCTTGGTGCCTCTGCTGGTCAGAGCCCAGGATGAAGGAGGTGAGGGAGTGAGCTCGCTGGGGAAGGGTGTTCTAGACAGGGGAGGAACATAAGGTAGGAACTTGTCTGTCTTATTCCAGGTACGTGAAGGAAGCCAGTGTGGCTAGAAGGAAAGGCTGATGTGACAAGTGGAAGGCAGACCAGAGATAACTGTGCAGCTCTGTCATGAGATGCCACTTGAAGGTCTTTGGCAGTGGCTTTGATTGAAAAGAGAAATATTGGGGAGTTTTAAGCAAGAAAGTGACTTGTTCCGACTTCAGCTTTAAAAGTACTGTTGTGGCTGCTGAGAAAAGGTAAAGTCAGGATGATGATTGGTAGGAGGCTGGTGTTATAATCTAGGAAAGGCTGGAGGCTGCTTAGAACAGCGTGGGGCAGTGGATATATTTTGAACAGAGCCAGTATGATATTCTAAAGGACATCAGATGGGCAGAGTTAACATAATGTAATTATTCATAGAATTGTTCAAATAATGCACATCTTGAACCAAAAGTACAAATCAATAAGATTGTACACAAAAACTGGAAGTCATTTAAAAAAATGGATGAAACCTGGTAAAGAAAATAAGGCCAAGTATATCTATCTTATGTAAACATATTAGTCGCTTTTCTTAACATATTCTCCAACTTGATTCAAGAAACCGCATGTAATTGCAGATGTTTGTAATGTGATGTTGTTCTTATGTGCATCAAGAAAGAATAATGCAGGGCAAAATTATGAAATGTAACAGTAAATCACAAGCAAGTTTAATTATAGTGGTAATATAATAGTTAAAATACAAACAGGATACTGCAATTATGAAACCTTCTGCTAATAATAGTATTATCCAGATGTAAATTGTAAAGTCAGAGAGAAGAGAATTTACAAAAATACTGTAACTGATGCTGATATTTGGCAAATATTACATGGAAAGACATAGAAATATAGATAATACAATTTAAAATTATTATATTTTTAAACCTTATATTTTTTCAGGTATGTATAAAACATTTACAAAAATGGGTAAAAGTATTATAAATAGAAAAATATCAATTTCCTAAAATATACATGGTATGACCCTCACTTCCATAAGACACTGCAAAAAAGTAGAAATTTGGTAAAAATTGATATAAGGAAATCCCTCAAATAATAAAATGGAAAGTATCTAATGAACAAATTTTTATGTAAATCGGAACTGTAAGTGTGGAATATTTATGAAATATTGAAATGATAGTGACACAAATATTCATGGCCTTAAATGGTGTATTGCTGGTTATAAACTACTGCTAACTTAGCAACTTCACATATATTTATTGTCTCATTCTGGGCCCACCTAAACTGGGTTCTCTTCCCTGAATCTCCTAAGACTGCAATTACAGCCATGACTGGGCTGCATCCCTCTCTGGAGCTCAGAGTCCTCTTTCGAGCTCAAGTACGTTTTCAGAATTCTTGAAGTTGTAGGACTGAGTTTCCTATTAGTTGCTGGTGGTCAGTGGGTCTACTCTCAGCAACTGGCAGCCCCTGCAGTTCCATGTTGCATGGCCCTCCCACACACCATCTAACAGCGCACAGCTAACTTCAAAGCCAGCAGGAGAATCTCCCACTGCCCTTTGCAAAGATGGCATCTTATATAAGCATGATGAATAGCCATCACCAGTGCCATGTAGCATAACTAATTAAAGGAGTAACCACCCCATCACCTTTGCCGTCATTGTATTGTTAGAAGCAAGTGACAAGGAAGGAGCTACACAAGCACATGCCTCTTTGGGGGGCGTCTTAGAGGTGTGCTTATAGTGTCCCCCTCCCTGATTCGCATAAATACGATTGTTTGTCTCAGTGTACATATACAATTATGAATATAGAAAAAAAATACTGAAGATGAGTATGGATGGAGTTCATCAAATATTTCGTGGTTTTTGATGATTCTTTGAACTCTGATTTATGACCCAAATTCCCATGACCAGTGTTTGTACCTGTTCAAATCATCATGGTAAATACATTAATACCTTGTTTCTTTTCTTGACTAAAGGGTCAGTTATCTTTATTTGCTCTGTATAGAACTAAGTCTTAAAGCCATCTGTCACAGATTAAATACAGAAGAGAATTGTATGTACCATCTGAGGGAGTAATAACACAAATAGAAATTTTAGCGTTCCAGATGAAAGATTATCTGGGTCAAAGAGAAAGTGTCCTGTTGCTTTATGATACACATGCACGCACACATGCACACAGACCGTGATTGATTCTGTACCTAATGTAGGTTCAAATACATTTGAGTAACATGTAGATACATCTGCATGCCTTAACATATGTGTACTTATACATGTATATACATGCATGTACACAGAAATAACTTCATCTCACTTTTAAATAGAGGGCAGAAACCTAAATACTTCAACGTTACATAAATGTAAATTAGAGTTATTGATGTATTTCAGTATTTTATAATAAATTCTTAATATGTTTTACTTGATTATACTAATACTGAAATGTAAAAATTATAGTTCTGTGCTTGTTAATTTTGTTGCCTATCATTATCACCAATGGAAATTGTTGAAATTCTAATTCTGACTCCTTATATATTTTTCACCCTGTCTTACACAATTGAAAATGGGGTTTTATTTCTGTTTTTGTTTTTTCCCCAAAGGATTCTTTTTAACATCTTAAGCTGGAGGTACTTATTTCTCATTAACTTGTAGATCCCAAGTAAGCAGCTGGATATTTATGTCTGGAGTTAACAAACAGGAGGTACATAAATCCATTCCGCTGGATAAAGGCATCTAAGAAGAGCAATTTTAGTGGAATGGGAAAGATTAAAGTAGAATTGGGTTGCAGAGTCAATAAGACATGAGAAATTGGAGGAATTTGCTGGAAAGAGATGTGAAGGTTGGAGATAGCTCTAGGAGGAGGAATTAATAATAAAGTAGAGGGATAAATGACTGAGAAAAATATTTGAAAAGGTGGGAAAAAATGGGATTCATGTCTCAAATGGAAGGAAAATATTGATAGAGAAATAAATATATTTGGTTTTGGAACAAGAAGGGAATAAAACTCTGATAGTTTTATTACCTCAATAAATCATAAGGAAAGTTATTATTCAATTCCTATTTACTTAAAAAATGTTTATGTAGCTAAGAATCCCCAATATCCTTCAGAATCTCATAAGGGTTGAAAACTAGTATTTTCTAACCACATAATAAGCAAGTTTTAGGGACAATGACTTTTGAGAAAGATTTTTTTTCCCCCCGGCTTGCATCTTGTGTCCTGAGCAATTAAAATATTTTAAATACTTCACAATTTTAGTGTTTTCATATTTTAATATATTTGTCTTAGAGATGGAATAAAGCTAGAAGGCATTTGTTCCTAATCCCTAGGCCTAAACCTTTTATTTTATTCCTGTTTCTGAAAGAAGTGTTATTTAGGCAGTATATTTTGCTTAAAGTATGCTTTGCTGAAATGTCAGTGGTCACACATTTACATTTAGGAACAGAAGATGGCCACAGATGTGATCTGATAAGGTCAGACTTTTCTCAGTCACTATATCACCTTCATTTCTCTTAACAATTTGTTGAAATTCTCATATTTCTCATTTCTTTTTGTTAGCACTTTCGAAAACGCCTCTAAGTGCAAATATTCAATGGCTGGAATGATATACTGGGTTATTATCTGTTGTTTTCTTTTGGGGCATATTACTTCCTCAAATTAACTTTTTATAAAAATTCAAAGGACATGAAACAGGACAGCTCTAATTTGAGAAAGACCGAGTGATAAAACAAGGAGAGGCCTTGGCAAATGGGTTACTGACTTTAAGGAAAGATGGCCAGGAATCTTGAGCATCTGAAGATAATTTGAGACAGTCACAGTGTGTTTAAATAAAAACAGGAAAAGAGAATAATTCATGGATTTACAAATACTTAACTTACTCTAGAACTTAAGTTGTATTAAATATTCTATATCGATATATGTCATATACACGTTGTCCGACCCCAGTCGGCTTCTCCAACAGAATCTCCCAGTCCTCTCTCTTTCCTCACCTTGTCTAGACAGGTGTATGCCTTTGTTCTGCTTCTCTGATGCCCCGTGCTCTTTAGAGTCCATCCCTTCATATGTGCATTACACCTGCCACTCATCTACCTCACTCTTACTGGTTAAAGCCTCAGTTGAAATGTCTTCCAAAGAGAAAACATCCCCGACCCAGGTCTAAATTTGTTCCCCCATGTTACTGACTGCAATTTGTTTTTGCATTTCCTTCCAAGTATTTTAACAGTTTTTAATTATGTATTTATTTGTTTCAATATCTAAGATCTGTCTCCCTTTTCCAACTGTAAGCTGTGTTTGCAGGGTTCACCTTTGTATACTCAGTACTTAGCTGATTAAATTAGCACTTAATATTTATCGAGTGAATGAATGAATGAATATATGTAGCAGAATATCTTATATTTAAAAAAACAAAACAAAACAAGAAAAAGAGAAACAGAACCCCAATATTTCCATACGACCTCCATGGTGGACTTGAAGAAACAGGTGAAACAGGTGGCCTGATCCTGGCAAGGCCAAATTTTGTGTCTTACCCATTTCTAGTTATAAAATGGATACACCAAATCTCATGTGAAATTTGCAATGGATTATTTACTTTTATATTTTTCCATGGTAATTGATATTTTAAATTCATCATAAAACATAGTGACATGTAATGTTAAGTATATATAAGTAAATGCCCCCACATACACAATTATAACTTTTGAACCAATACTTGGGAATTCTGACTCCTTATAAATAGCCCAAGATATTTACATCTGTGTCAAGTGTGAAGAAAAGTACTTCTTTACAGATGGTTTGCTCTTGAGTGTTTCCAAAGAACCAATTCCTTTGAATTTGCTTCGTGATTGAAAAACACAAACCAGGCCAGAATAAGAGATTGACAATGCAAAATATCTTTGAAGTGCAGAAGGCAAGTTTCAAAGATGTTGAAACATTCCTCTACTAACTTTAAGTAGTCTTTTTGCTCTGAAATTCTATGACAGCTATTGCCTGATTTATAGAGTAATAACTAAATACTGTCAAGCTTTGTAATTATTTATATCATAGGCCATTAAACACATAGTAGAATTTAAAAAATGTATACCTTTAAAAATAAAGGTGGCTCATCTTTGTCATGTAAAGGGAGGAATCAGAAAATGTGGGCATAAAGCAGAGCTTGCTGTGGAATACTTAAAATTATTGCACACATTGCCCCCCAACCCCCAAACTCTCCGTATTGCACAGGCAGGTGTGCTGAGGTAGGCACCACTAGAGGCTATGGGAAGTACTCCAGCAGAGGCATATGGTTTCGTTATCGTATATATCCTAGGAGAATTAGGAGGGGGCCGTGTAACAATGAGTGTTACTTCTAATAGAAGAGAGCCATAATAGGATTGCAGTGCACCCGAGCTGTCTTTCCTGTCAGATATATAGGGTGCTCACATTTTTCTGTTTATCTTAAATCATATGTCCTGAATGTTCACCTTTTATTTCTACGAGGTTAAAGTGATCTAAGTTACAGTGCAATGTAGCCAGCTATTTTTTTTTTAATTTTATTTATTTATTTTTTTAATATTTTATTTTATTTTAGTATCATTAACCTACAATTACATAAGCAATACCGTGATGATTGAACTCCCCCCATCACCAGGTCCCCCCCACCAACCCCACCACAGTCACTGTCCATCAGCGTAGTGAGATGAGAATCGCTACTTGTCTTCTCTGAGCTGTACAGTACCCCCCGTGACCCCCCACCCTATGTCTGCCAATCGTAATGCCCCTTTTACCCTCTTATCCCTCCCTTCCCACCCATCTCCCCAGTCCCTTTCCCTTTGGTAACTGTTAGTCCATTCGTGGGTTCTGTGAGTCTGCTGCTGTTTTGTTCCTTCATTTATTTTATTTATTTATTTATTATTATTATTTTTCTTTGTTCTTATACTCCACATATGAGTGAGATCATTTGGTACTTGTCTTTTTCGGCCTGGCTTATTTCACTGAGCATAATACCCTCTAGCTCCATCCATGTTGTTGCAAATGGTAGGATTTGTTTCTTTCTTATTGCTGCGTAATATTCCATTGTGTATATGTACCACATCTTCTTAATCCATTCATCTACTGATGGGCACTTAGGTTGCTTCCATTTCTTGGCTATTGTAAATAGTGCTGCAATAAACATAGGGGTGCATCTGTCTTTCTCAAACTGGGCTGCTGCATTCTTGGGGTAAATTCCTAGGAGTGGGATTCCTGGGTCAAATGGTATTTCTATTTTGAGTTTTTTGAGGAACCTCCATACTGCTTTCCACAATGGTTGAACTAATTTGCATTCCCACCAGCAATGTAGGAGGGTTCCCCTCTCTCCACATCCTCGCCAACATTTGGTGTTGTTTGTGTTTTGGATGTTGGCCATCCTCACTGGTGTGAGGTGATATCTCATTGTGGTTTTAATCTGCATTTCTCTGATGATTAGCGATGTGGAGCATTTTTTCATGTGCCTGTTTAGCCAGCTATTTTTTAAAGGAATTTTCTATCAATGTGTATGTTACTTATGAGTAAAACAAACAAGCAAAAATCCAAAACAATGCATGAAAACCCATCAAAATTAGAAAGTATTGCCAAGTAAGAAAAAAATACAAATGATGTACAACACCTTAGTTTATTTTTCCAAATGTTTTCCATTGACTTATGTAATACTTGAATAATGTAAGTTTATTGCCTATATCATCTTTTAGATCCTGCTTTTTTCATCTAAATGAATTATGAGTGTTTTTCTCAATTAAAGTTCATGAAAGTTATCAATAGCTAATTAACACTCCATATTTCTAGAGACATGGTCATTTTTAAAACATTCTTTGCTTTGGGAATTTACCTTGCTTCAAACATACTAATCATACGTAATGCCAGCATAATGATTCCTATAACTACAGATTATCAGTATTCCTACTTATTTCCACATGGTAAATTGAATTTCAGGAAGTTAAAGAATTTCTTCCATTTTTATGCATATTTTGAGGTTTCTAAGGTGAAATGGCAAAATATCCTTTAGAAAATTTGAACAACTTAATAACTTCATTTGCATTTAATAAGGAAAGAAAAATGGATCTGTATGTTGAATTTGTATAGTGGTCTGAAATGCATAAATCACTTTCCTACATATGACTTGCTTTTTTCATTGCTGAGATTAGCCTCTTTTTAGAACTTAGACATGGTATTCCATCTCATCCCCCTTCATCAGATATCTTGGTAGAAATGGAAGTTGTTGAAATACTGAGGGGAAGATGCTTATTGCTGGTGAAAAGCTGTCACTTATTTACGTTTTGGTTGGGGTGAGCAATTCTCTTTTCATGGGTTACACAAACTGTGACTCTCCAGAAAAAAAGTGCTGTCAGGGAACCTATTTTTGAAGGAGTCTTAGTCATTGATATGAAGGCAATTCAAGGCTTCTATAGTGTAGGAGTTTTCTGTGCTGTCTTTTTAAGTTGTAGAGTACTTTTTACCCTAAAACTTCCCTTGCATTGGTAAGGAGAGCATATGACATCGCTTTGGTCATTGACATCTGTGAGTTTTATAATCTTGGACAAGCCTCTTAAAAATCCTTTTCTTTCAGGTTCCTCTTACATAACACTTTAAAACATGCAGTGACAATTAGCTAATGTAGATTGGGGATAAAGAAAAGGAGTGAGGGAAGAAAAGAGAGAAGGAGTTGGGACAAAGAGATGCAGAGAGACTAGCAGGAAGGAATGGAGTATGGAGGCAAAGGTGCTCTGTCCTTAGGGCTGCTGTCTAACCCTGGAGGCCCCCCTGGTTAGAGATGTCTCACTGGGGAGGCACCAAGACAGGAGAACTCCCAATAAGGACAAAAGGGGTAGGCTCTGTTTATTCTTGGAAAACTTAAAATCTGAGACATGTTGCCATACATTCTTTTCCATGTTTCTATTTCTATTTATAATTATATATTGAATTCACTGCTATAAAAATGTATCATACAGAAATAAAAGAAAAACAATTTCAATGACAAGGTAAATACTAGGTTACTCTTCAATAGTTCACTTTCTAACAATTGCCACACTGAAACTTTATTCAGACAACCTCCTGAAGATTTCAGTTTTTTGTGATAACATACAATGGATTAACACTAGTTGTTTTATATACAGAAATGTTAAAATTTTCATTCATATATTCCTACTGCGTGTTGGAGATAAGATCCTATTATTTCATACAATAGATGTTTAAAGCAGTAGGTTTAGAAAACATTGCTTTATTAATATTATACTTATTTTTGTCATATTACCATAACCACATTGTATCAAACGGTTTTCAGTTTCTCCTGGACTGAATTATTTTCTGTCTTAAAGTTCAATGAATCTATAACTACTAGCTTCAAGATTTACTCTTTCTTTTTCTAAATGGTCTTCTCACATGGACTTTTGCCAATTTGATTCATGCCTATTCTGTGTAATAAAATAGCTCTTCTGGAAAGTCACATTTGCCTTTTTTAGAACTATAAACAGCTTTCCAAGTCAAAAGCTATAGCTGCATCTTATAAGGCAATTTTCTATGGCCACCAGAGTTATTTTTTTTAACATCTGCAGTGGCTGCTGAGACCTAAAATTATTTATGCATTTAGGAAGCTAGAAAACTTAGACAAATAACCCATTTGTGTTTTTCTGCCGTGGAATTTTTGAATGAGTTAATTAGTCAATTGGTGACTTGATTTAGTAGGAAAGCCTAGCAATGCTGTATAATCAGGGAACAGCAGAGGCATTTCAATATGTGGTTCACCAAATTTCTGCCATTTCATCATTTCCTGCAAAATCTGTGTTGTGTACTCAGCTGTGAGCGCCTTAACGCCCAACCTTGGCATTGTGAGGCTATGAGCCCATGCGACTACTACTGTGCACTATGACTTTTGAGCCAAGACACTTCATTGAAATCATTGGCTTAATAATGGATTAGTAAAGGTGCTTTTGGATGCCTGTGCCTGAAAACTAACTGGAGCTAGTTAGGAAAAGTGAAATCAGGATGTGATGACTCACTCATGGAACTGGGAAGTACAGAGGTTAACGTGAAGTTAAAAAACACCAAATACTAGAGTCATAACCCTATTTAAAAAAAAATCCCTGTGTTCTTCTGTGTAGAGAAAAATTCTTAAATATGGGTAGAGAAAATGTCATCAACTGGTTTGAACATATGTGGTCCTTATAGCTCATGGACTAAAAATGTGGACTTTTTAATTTTATTGTTTTCTGGATCTCATACCTTTAATAGGGGTCAGGAGCTGGGGATAACACCATAATAGACATGCCCTCTGGAAGAGATGGAGCCAGAGAGGGGTGATTTCCAGAGTAAAATAGTGAAATAGTATTAATTTTATTAGATTATGGGGCAAGAGTTGCTGGAAAAGCTAAACAATAGATGCCTCTTTTAGCCACTCTGAAATTCAGGTCTATGTATAAATGCCTGAATTTGTGTGACATCTTCACTGAATAGCACATTTTCTTAAATCTTTATTTTGAGAATCCAAACTTACCCAAGGACATTGAAGAAATTCCAAAATCTTAGGAAACTAAGATGTTTACAAATTTACAATCATTAACCCTTTGGGAAGCAAAACAAGGGGATATAGACAACCGAAAGGTGGTGGAAGGGGCTTGAGGAGATGGAGGCATTCCAGAATGATCTATGTAAGAGAATATGGCCAAGTGGTACACACACACACACACACACACACACACACACACACACACACACACA